>WAAE01025451.1:623567-753567 GCA_013400495.1 Nicator chloris | reverse complement strand
AGCAAGATAAAAAAATTATTTCAATATAATATAAAATATCACCCTTAGCCTTAGACCCAAGGAGGAAAATACTAATAATCCACCCAGTCCACATGTTGGATAAGCAAATAAAACTCCTAAAGGAATTATTTCTTTTTGAACAGAGATTCACACAACGTCCATATTCTTTGTGATCCCTTCAAAGGGCAGCACTGCCAGAGGAGGAAAAACGCAGGAACAAGTCACACTGCTGATATTCTTCTCTCCTTTTTTTCCTTTTTTAAAGCATCTAAATATTTTAACAAACAGCTGAGCCTGTCGTGCAATCCCTAACATGACATTGAAAAGCAAAAAAAAAAGAAAAAGAAAAAAAAAGAAAAAAAAAAAAAAAAAAAGAAGCTCCAGTCAAGTCCATCTTGCTTCCAGGTTCATTTGGGTTTCTGTGGTTGGTTTCCGTTTTATTAAAGCCACCCAGCTGATCTCTGATGGCAGCGGCGCTGCCACTGCCTGACCCGCTGTGACAATCTGCAGAGAAACCGTGGGGCTGGCGGCTCAATGGCTGTGACTTTCCCAGCATTGCTCTGGGCCCGGAATCAATTCTCTCTGTTTACAGACCATTTCACAGCCCTTTACCTGCAACATCACTTGTGTCAGTCCCATAAATACTTTGGTGTATATAATGCTTGAATTAGCATAATGGTTCAGGCACAGAGCTTTAAGCACAAAGAAGGACATGTCAACATGTTCTCTTCACTTAAGCAATTAAGAGCCATTATGCTGCTTCAGTGGAAATATCATCAAGGTTAAAGACAATCCCAAACACCCCTCTAACCTTTTTATTCTAAGTCTAATAAATGAGGCATAGAAATTGAAATGTTAGTAAACAGTGCTACTTGCAAGCTCTTTTTGTATCATGTTTAATCAGAGCTCTCATTCGGCACTTGTGAAGTGCGAGGGGCTGGGCACGTTGGCCATGGGCAGGAGGCACAGGGATTATTCAAATTATTCACCCTTTTGCAAAAGCTCATCTCTCTGTAGAGTTTGTTTCATGCCTTATGGCAAGGTCCGGGTGCTCTGATGTGGCAGGGTAAAAAGAAAAAAAAAATAAAATAAATATAGGCAAAGGCAACAGAGATTGGGTCACAGAAAAATTCTTGACAAATTCTTTCTCTGTGTATCCGAGTGCATTCTGGTATTTATTTTTTTTTTAATGTTTACTCCAGGCTTTTTATTTTTCTCTCCATGTTACTTAGGAAAGCAAGCCAGTGGAAATTTGTTGTTATAATGGTTTTCTTTTTCTTTTAAGATGGCAGCATTCAGCCAAGGCCAGAACAGCTGCTCGTGGGTGATTCTGGTGAGATGCAGCATGGAGGATCCTGGGCACTGAATTTTCAGGGCTTGATTTTGGGGGTGTGTGCTTTGTTTGCTCTGAATTCATCCCTAATGCTCAGTCCCTTGATTCCAAAGGCTTTGAAAAGTCTTAGGAAAAACTGGGAGAGAAATTGAGCATCTGGAGCAGAGAGAAAGAGAGAAACTCTTGGTAGGGAAAGGCCCAAAACAGAGAGGACAGAACCCACCAGCCCTCCAAGAACTGTGTCTGTTTACCTGAGGCAAATCCTTCTTTTCCTGCAGTATTTGGAGTATTTCATGTTTGGGAAACACTTGAGCTCTGTTATAGGTTCACATAAATGTTGAAGATGATACAACTTTCTTTTATTAATGCTTTGATGAATTTTTAATTTTTTTATTAATGCTTTTATTAAATTTTTAACTAATGTTTGAGTCACTTCCCCAAAGCTTGTGGAAGAAGAGAGTGGGTGGGCAGTGTGGGGTGTCTGAAGGCTGTAACAATTGGGTGGCAAGCACACGTGGTGACTAAAACCCAGGAGTTTTGGGCATCCATTGCAGCAGGTGCTCTCCAACAATTCCATGCTCCCTATTTGCTGCTTTCTCAGCTGTACAGCCTTGAGTTTTCCTATCAGGAATCTCTCAGGGCATCTTGGCTGCTCGAGGCTGCAGTGCTGAGTGCTCACAGGACATGTAGTGGCAGCTCCTTCCTGTCCCCTCAGGAAAGGGACAATGATCCTGAGCCATCCATCTGGGCATTCCCAGGGGCCACCACAGTTTGCAGAGTGTCCTCTCCAGTCTTAAAGCTTTTTTATCCATTTTTTTTTAAGTACATGATTTTTACAACCTTTAAAGAGATCAGTTCGAATCACTGATTTTATATTCCAAGAACTTCACCATCCCCCAGACTTGTTGAATTTTTGTGTGGATCATCTCATTCCACCTGCACCTCAACTGCTGCCACTCTGGGCTGGGATATGGCAGCAGCTGGAAATGGCAGTTTCGCTGCAGCAGAGGTTCAAACAAAGCTCAGCTTCATTTCAATACCATCACCTTGAGCTGCAGACCCAGAATCTGCCTGATGGGAGGGAATTCCCTCCTTATTTCACGCTCCCCCCTCAGGAGCACGCTGAGAAATTGCCAAATTACAGCAGAGGTTTCCTCAGAACCAGGCAGGGCTGAAGGAAAGTTTGGCTCTGTTTTAAGGACACCCAGCTATGGTACCTTTGTAATTGAGCCATTTTGTTCTGCTCTCCATCAGCTTCCAAAGGAAGCACAAATTGCAGAGGTTGCAGTTTAAAACCTGACAATAATAAGCAAACATTTACAGCCTGATTTGATCTGCTCTCACCCTGCTGTAATAACTTCCTTTGAAGGTTGGTTTGAGATCCATGGCAATGACTGGAGGTTGAGAACTTGATTTTGTTCTTCTCATAAGTCCTGTGCTCTGCAATCTCTCCTGGATGTCAGAGGCTTCCCTTGGCTGCCCATGAGTGTCCCCCCCATCCTTCAGGTGAGGGAATCACTGAGCGTGGCCAGGCTGTGCTGAGGCACCAGTGGTGCCCATCCATCCGTGATTCATAAATCAGTGGGTGGATAAAAAGCTGCAGATTCCTCATTCCAGGTGCATGGGAGCACCAGGATTTCTGTTCTGTGTCCAGCTCTCCTGAGGCCAGTCATGCTCCTGCCCATCAAGTGATGTTCCAAGGTTGCTCCCCTGTTTCCTGACGAAACCAGCCTGGAGGACAGGCACTGGTGGAGTTTGGAGCTTGGATGGGAGAACTCTGCAGAGATGAGTTGTAGGGAAGGGACACTGTGCCCTCAGGACAGGGGCAGGACATCAGGCACTCATTCCCTGCTTCCTACAGCACCTTCCAAACCCGCAGATCCTTAAGAGTCCCTTTCCTCTTCTATGTTTAGAGCTACAAAGATTGTTTTTGGTATACAGCACCACTTTAGCACCTTTTGAGGATCTCAAAGCAGATATTAATTAAGCTCCCAGTACCTGTGGGAAGGGAGTAAAGAGCCCAATTGCCACTTTATGGCAAGGAAATGACTGGCCAAGGTCATCCAGCCAGGCACAGGCAGCAACAGCATGCAGCCATAAAACAAGAATTACACAGCTGCCTTTCCTCCAAAGAAAGATGCCCCAAAGTAAGAGCTCACCTTAACTTTTACTCAGATTTGGGGGCAAAAATATGCAAAGCCATTCAAAAGATTTTTTTTTCCCGGCTCCATCACAAAGCCTCTGTTGCATTTTCCAGCCCTGGGTGTGATTGCTCTCCCCGCAGCTGAGACAAGAGCTGTGCTCGAGGAATGAATGCAGGAGATATTGTATTCCTGGGAGGAGGCTTTGATAGGTCATTTTATTTTATTCTTTCAGCCTGATTTCCTAAGCATATGAACACATGCAGATAATGATAATTCTGATGTGTTTTCTGTAGCTAAGCATCAGCCTCGTTTACCTCTCCCTTTGCTAGGACCAAAACTCCTTGGTAGAAATAAGAACCAGAGCAGCTTCTGCAGCACTGTGGGAGCTGTTTCTTCTGTTGCCTCGGGCTGGGAGCAGCTCAGTGGTTACTTTGCAGGGTGGAAATTGAACAGGAGAAACAGAATCCAGAAAACATTTTGAAAAACTCAGCAGATCAACATGTCCTCTTCAAAGCTTTGTAACAGCTGTTGTAACAGAGAGCACCTCTTCAGCTCCCTGAGCCTAAATACCCGCTCTAAATTCATCGTCTCCTCACCTTCCCTTAATACCTGCTCTAAATTCATCACCTCTTCACCTCCCTGAGCCTAAATTCCTGCTGCAGATTCCCCACCTTCGGTTGACAGTGTGGGACCCACCACAAGAATCCATCCCACCCTGAAACAGAGAGCAGGCAGAGCCAGCACCATCCTCATTATTTTATCTCTCTCGTTTGTCATTCCAACAGCCCTGTCCACTCTCACCCTATAAAAGAAATTATAATTGAAATCATGCTCGTGTGTTTTGAGGCAAGAGTGACTCTGTGATCATTTAGCTTTATCCAGGCTGTAACAAAAGCTGCCACAGATGCTTGTTCCACTTTTTTTCCTGCACAAAGGAATAAAGCACAGTTGCACAAATGACATGTATGTCAATCTTTAGGTCACAATGCTTCCTGCAGTTGTATCCCAAGTAGGAGACATCAAGTTAAAGGCATTTAAGAATTAACAATCTGTACCCAAGACAGGAAATGGAGTTTATAAAACAGGTGGATGAAGACCAGTATTCACTTGCATCACATTAAAGCAAATCCATTTATATTTTATTTCCTATATACTGACTTGAATGTGCATTTTTACCATAATCAGGCCCTGCAGTTCCTGGAGGATGTGGGGTATTTGCAGGTGGATTGCTTTGGCCTGGTAGAACTTCAAGGCCAGGTTGGAAGGGTTTGGAGCAACCTGGGAGAGAGGAAGGTCCCAACCCAAACCAGTCTGGAATTCTGTGACCTTCCATGTAAGAAATGATCTGTCACAGGAGAAGAAGGAGACACTGCCCAGAAAACTCCATAGGGATCCTCAACTCCCCCAGCCCAGGTTTGGCTTTCCCACCCTGAATCCACATGGAGGTCACAGGATTCTTTTGCAATGCCACAAGTTTTGCTCAAGCCCAGGGAAAAGTTAACACCTGGTGCTCCAGGCAGCCCCAGCTCTCCAGATTTCTGTGCAAGTGCTCCCTTCCCTGAGCACTGCTATCGTGGGTCCACATTAACCATGATTGAAACAACGCCCATTGGAAGTCTTAAAACCTTAACCACCAGTTTTACTTCTAAAATAAAGTAAACTGCCAAAAGTTCTGATAAAAGTGACAATTTATATTTTTAAGTAGTACGTCCGGATTTTTCCTACAGCTGTAGACAAAGGAATTCTTACCCAGATAAGTATAAGAGCACCAATAAATTTAAGGTAGCTTATGCAAGTTAGGCACTAATGAATGTCATCTTCTGTTTTGTCATGAAAAAAGATCTTTCTGCTGCTAAAGGAGACTGATTTAGATTATGAATAGCTGTAGTGATTTGCAAAAATGGCTCCAGAGAGATAGACTGAGATTCCATATACTCATGGCACTTGAGGTTTCTGCCCTTTTTGTTGAAAATTAATTTGTCCTGTGGGTTATTGGATTCTAGCTCAGCCAATGTATATTGCTCAGTCATCACAAATTTACTTAAAATTTAGTGTAGCTGAAGTTCATTCAACAAGACAAAAGTCCACAGTTGAAAGCTTCTAAAAATCTTTTTAAAAAACTGGGTGAGGGTGTAATTGAAAGCACTGGGATGAAGGAGATTTACAGAATGTTTTGCAGGTATCAATATCTGGTTTATTATATCAGAGAGACTCTTCAGTTTCCTCTCTGGATGGTGAAAACAAAAGGATGGTTACTGTCCCCTTGGTGGGTTTGTCCCATCCTCAAACCCCAAACTTACACTCCTAAAATGAGAAGTGCCTGGTACCACTTTCTAGAGCTTCCTCCACTATTTCTTTAATTTGATACATATCCTTTTTTATGGAGTAGAGAAAGAAACTCTAGCTATAAAGTGTCAAATGCCTCCTCTTACACACCATTTCTTTTTTTTTTTCCCTTTCATTTCCTTTCTTTTCTCCCTTTCTTTCCTTTGTTTGCCTTTGATGTATGAGAAGAAATTTCATTCATGTTCTGAGTTTTCACTTCTTAGCTTAAACGTTGCCTTTGCTTGTAAATTTGATGTCCCAAAGACAAATAGGTTCAGGTTAAAAAAACCCAAAAACTAACTCTGCTCAAATCAGCAATCTTGTTTAAATTAAAAGGCTGTAACTAATTTGATTGATGGGTCCAAGTCCTCTCTTAGCCCCACGCTGGTGAATTGGATTCGGAATCCCCACCAAGAGGGGCTGCTGAAGGTTTTCAGACACCAACCAGGGGGAACTGGGTGCAAACACCAACGTGGGCAAGGAGGGGTGATCAAAGAATAAGCAGGTATTAAACATTCACAGCAGAGTGGGTTTTCATTACCTATAGAGGATAAAAATCTTCTCGACGAGAAATAATTCTCCTTCTTTTAAGCTCTATCAAAACCAGTTTCATGTCTCTTTTAAATGATGGGGATTTTAAAAAAGAAAAAGATGAAGGTAAATAGTGCTGCTGGCATATGGGGAAAGCTCATTTTGTGCACAATCACTGATGATGGTCCCCAAATACTGAGTCCATAAACACTTTCTTTATCTTCTGTCTAGCAGGAATTATGCCTTAAA
Source organism: Nicator chloris (assembly GCA_013400495.1). Lineage (NCBI taxonomy): Eukaryota > Metazoa > Chordata > Aves > Passeriformes > Pycnonotidae > Nicator > Nicator chloris. The sequence goes on along the minus strand of WAAE01025451.1, from coordinate 746,985 downwards.
AACGACAAACAAGAATTTAAAATTCAGTTTCAATTTAGTATTAAGCCCACTTCATAAACATCACAGTAAAATAAGAGGAAATATGGGAAACAGAAATTGTCAGAGTCCAAATCTCTGTTCAGGTGGCTATTGTTTTATATTTCCAGTTTTTTTCCCTGGCTCTGGTGATACATCTGAATACAACTGATCAAGTTTCAGGTATGAGGCTCTCAGCTCTGTGCTTGATACACAATTGCACGAAATGAGATACAGTGCCATAACCAAATCGTGACACAATGGACTGGAAATTTTAGATTAATAAACCTCTTTCGGAAGAGAACTAAATAACTTTTACAGTTTTATCTATGGCTATTTGTTTCTTTGAAGATTTATGGTCCTTGCAACAGATATGCATCTTATCTTTCACTCTTCAGATTACAGGAGGATGATTTTAAACAGGCTCCTGACTGGCACGAGCTGGAATTGCAGATGATCTTGCTTTAAAAAAATGCTAAAAGTGAACTTGCAAATCAAATGAGAATATCGTTAGGCGTGTCAGAGGGGTCTGAGAGCAGAATCTGCATCCAGCTAAACAAGATCTAATCCTTATTGTGGCGACCCGGCATCCTCAGGCTGCTCTTTATCAGCCGGGAGCTTAACGAGGAATTACAACTTTTCGTGCTGCCGCTGCTTTAATTGATTGACGCTGAAAGTTTAGAAACTCAAATGCGAGGCGCTCTCACAAAGCTCCTTTAACCAAGGCTTCTCCTTTGAAAGCGGGCTCCTCGATTGAAAGTGGCAGCCCACATTTTTAGGTTTCAAGCAGCTCTGTCATTCCGGCAGGAATGTGTCTGCCACTTCACACGAAAGCTCGGGCTGAAAGACATGTACTTTGAATCAGAGAATCAATAGAACACTTAATGGACAATTAGGAGAACAGCTGTAGGACTGTCAAAGGCCCATCTGTACACAGCTCGGCTGGACAGGGCACGCAGCTCACACTCACTGCCCCGGGGCACCGCTCCATCACCAGCCCCCTTTCATTTCCCAGCCATCGCTAATGGAGGATTCCTTTTTCATTACAAATTTTAACACGTGTAGAAAATTATGGAAATTGCTCGGGCCATTTGTCAACTTATATCATGTGAATTGATCAATAAATTTCACCACTTTGTTGTTAATGTAGATAAATTTTGGCATTTAATTAAGCTACAAGTGAAAATGTGGCCACTTTTAATTTCGGCAGATGCTCCCTTTTCATCTGTAATCCAGGGATACATCGGCAAATACAATTCAGTCGCTAAATATTTATAGACAACATGACAATTCCTAAAAGAGTTATCATCAGTGATTTCGGTTCTGAAACAATTAGCATTGTTTGAAAGAGCTCATGCGGAAAGCTGAAATAAATTCTGAACAGCAGATCAAATTATGGCTACACAGGTACCTTGAACGTATAAAGCACATAAATCTACACATGGTATAAACACATGATTATTCCAGGAATACTGCTCTTTGCACAAACATGGAAATTCTGATCAGCCAAGGTAGAAATTCCCACATCTATAAATACTTGTGCACTACACAGAAAGTGTTTACAGATATCTCTGCAGGAGACCACTACAGTGATATTTATCCTTAATGGAGCAGCTTTGCAAATACATAATGGGAGAGATTGATCTCGGGAAGTAACACCACGGAAGGAAACATTTCATATACAAAGACTTTATGTAGGAGAAGTAAGAGTTGACAAAAGCATCGCTGCTTGTAACAATAAATGTACTTAACTTCTTTTAAAATACCGAGTAAATTTCCAACCTGTGATAATCAGGGATCAGCCTTTAAACTTCCCGATATTTTTTAAGCACACACAGATTTGGCCAGACAATAAGAAACATAAATGAACATTTTAGGCTTTCTATATGGCCTCAGGGAGGCCGAGATGAAATCCTGCCTCTGACAGCCAGAGGCCCCAGACACAGCACTCAGCAGCCAGGCTTGACATGATGAACTGCTGAGGCTCCTCCAAGAGCCAGGGGGGTTTGCCTGGTGCTGCTGCTGCTGCCGGGGCCTCTGGGGCAGGAAAAGCCTTCAAATCCCATTTCTGGGGCTGCTAACATCCCCCTGAGCAAGCAGCTCCTGCCCTGACCTGCAGCTTTTGGCTACAGGACCTGTTTAGCATCTAGGTCCTGCAGGATGAACTTGTGCAAGGAGAAACCTGGCCAGGGGAATCAGAGGTGCTCACACACTCCTGGTCCTCAGCAAGGACTCTCAGTGCCCTGAGCAGACGGGGTCAGCACCTCCCCACAGCCCCACAGTCCTGTACTCCAGGACAGGGGCAGACAAGCAGCACCCCACGGGTAAAAGTCCTTTTGCTTGACTCCTTTGTGTACTTCTCTGTTTTCACTGCTGGGCAAAATCATCCAACTTGACCAGAAAAAAATAAGAGGCCACTCAGACACACCAATCATTTTTAAAGTGGAGTCTCTGGGTTTGTGGATTTGTCACCACTGCAGCTTGTTTTATTTCAGGTTTTCACAGAAAGTGGTCAGCAGATTCCCTGAAGTTGTGGGGAGTGTGGAGAAGAGGATGGGAATCTGTTCCAACTGAGACTCACTGGCCTGCAGCCGAGGATTTGCAATTCACACAGAGAGAACAGGGAATGCACTTGCAGGAACTGGGGGAATTTGCACCACAGGGCAATATCTGACAGCACAGAATACACTCCATAAATACAGAACATTCTAACCAAATCTTGAGTCACTGAAATTATCTCATTAGCCTTTCCTCTTGAACAGAAAGCTTTGTCTCAGCTTACCAAGGCTTTTTTTTTTTTGCATTTCACAGCAGTGGCATTTACTCTTCCTGGACTGGATCAGCACGAGTTCATCAGAACAAGCCCAGGATTCCTGTTCCTGATGGCTCCACAATGCAGGATCTTCTCTTGCTGAGAAGGAGCCCTGCTGGAGAAGGCTTCACATCCAGGCTGTCCCTGCAGCTCCTGCCAGTGCCACCACCCCACCTGCACAGGTACCTCAACCCCTCACCTGTGTACAGGCACACGCAGCAGGGGATGATGCAGGGATGGGGAGGGGACTCCACAGCTGCATCCCACACACTGTGACTCCTGCCTGACATGGCACGTGGAATTAGAACAATTTTGGAAATACTGGGAGCTTAAAGGCCTAAAAAGGTCTGTCCCCTGCTGCAGTTAAATGTCTTGTGTGTCAGTGGTGGTCCCTGTGATGAGCAGTTTAACACTCACCCTCTCTCTGTGGCAGAGTGAGAAAGGACCCATCACACCTGTGGCACAGCACCAAACCCCTGAATGCCAACCTGGCACCAACAGATCCATCCTGGAAGGTGGCCTTGCTGTAAACTCTTCATGGGTGAGGTGAAAAATTCTTGACAATTTGAGGCAGTGCTGGTTTCTGAGGGAAGTGTGAGGAATATTTATTTAACTTTTCATGGTAAAGTCAGCTCTGGATTGAAGGGGATCACACTACAGTGAGCGACAAAAAAGTCTATTAAACAATCTTTGTTTTTTAAGAAAATCTCAATAACAACAAACCCATTTGTCTATTTCACCAGTAGGGCATTTTTGTGGGAGATCCCCATTTATCTGATTTATTAGAAATGCTCCATTGAGACAGAAAGCATTTTTCTAATAAACCAAGAGGTTAGCACTATTGTTTTCAGTACAGCTGACCCTTGGATTTGCTGTAAAACCAGAATCATTAGAAATGCTCCATGGGTTATATTGGAGCATTTCTAATGAAACAGAGGGTCAGCTCTATTGAAATAATGTAAAATATCTAGATTCATGAGAAAAACTCTACTGAAATGCATGGAGCGTTTCTAATAAATCCAGATTTTAGTGGAGCTCAACCCCAAATCCATTAAAATGTTATGAAAAAATAGTTACTGAGCATGCACCTGAAGTACTTTTTTTCTGTGTTAATCTCTCATTCATTCTAAAATGCATTGTAAAAAAAGCAAAAGGCATCAGTGAAAATTTGTTATTTAAAGTCTGCCAATTTCCTCCTCTTCTAAAGGGCAGAGAGTCACTGCTGCCACCAGGAACAGGGGCCTGGCNTCCTGCAGCTCCCAGGAACAGGGACCTGGAATCCCATCACCTGTGCTCCTGCAGCTCCCAGGAACAAGGACTTGGAATCCCATCACCTGTGCTCCTGCAGCTCCCAGGAATAGGAACCTGGAATCCCATCACCTGTGCTCCTGCAGCTCCCAGGAACAGGAACCTGGAATCCCATCACCTGTGCTCCTGCAGCTCCCAGGAACAGGAACCTGGAATCCCATCACCTGTGCTCCTGCAGCTCCCAGGAACAGGGATAACACCACCTGTCCCTCTTCAGGCACATTCCAAATGCAGCAGAGCACAAAAGGACCCATCCCAGACCATTCCCACAGATGGGATGAGTGCTGGGAGAGTTGCAGAGCTCCAGAGAGGAGCTGCTTGTGGAGAGCTCTCAGGAATCTCAGCCTTTTCCCAACGTGGAATTGTAAGAGGGATCATGGTTTTCTCACAGCCACCTAGCAAGGGGCTGGAGCATGGCTGTGTTAATTCCCAGGGGATTTTTCCTGGATCCTGGGAGCCTGGAATGTCTTTACTAAGAGATGTAAAGGATCTCTGCCTTCAGGAAGGGGAGTCACAAATAAAAGCCTTGTTAGGAAATACAGGTGTGGTGCACTTTGGGCACAAAGTGGGATGAATTCCCAGGCACCTTGAATTTTCCACAGTGTGCAGGTGTGATTCCTGATGGAGAGATTACATTGCTGGTACATAAAGAGAAACCAGAGCCTGATTTCCCTGCAAGCTGGATATTTATTCTCAATTTACAGTCACATGGTCAGCAATAGAATGAGATTTTTTTAATTACCACCAAGCTTTTTGTACCATTTTTAGTGTACAACACTATTCAAAGCCTAGTCGACTTCCAGGTTTTATTTAAAGCAGATTAAGCTGCTGTGATCTTGTAAAAGTATGTGCTAAAGATGAGATGGTTTGGGCTTAGTGCAGTTTCAAATCACACACCCACGGCAGGTGACATCTTTAACCTGTGTGTCCACTCACCATTGTCAGCTTGATAACTGCCTGAAAACTGGGACCTAGGGTAAGAAAAAGTAGGTATTAATTGCAGCATGTTATGAGCCAGGACATGTAAAAACCAAAGAAGCCTTTCTGATTTATTGTTTCACAGCAAAACAAGAAGTAAACATAGGCAGATTTATTTTAAGGGCTTGCACGAGTCAGTGCCTCACTTGGATGATCAAACTCCCCCTCAGAGCAGACTGAAGTGAATTTTGTCAGTTTTCCAGATGAACTTCTTGTGAAAGTTGTTGTGGCAAGTTTTGGTGATGCTGATGATGCTAATTCTCCCTTCCTTCATATTTTTAAAGCTTTATTATTGCACCTCTCAGCTTCTAGAAGTGCTGCAGACGTGGAGCTGCAGGCACCAGCACAGCACTGGGGAAGAGTTTGGAGAAGGGTTTGGATCAGCCCCACCACCCCCTGCTCTCAGGTAACACATCTCAAAAGCTCTGACAACAGAGCAAAAGTGATGCCTGGATTTATGGGCTGGAAGAGCTGCATTGATCAGGCCAGAATTGATGAGACCAGTGTGATATTGGGTTATTTCAGGATAATTTGCTTAAAATTAAGCCTGGAAAGAAAGTGCACTCCTGCATGAGGCTGGTGAGGGAGCTGGGCTGGTGTGAGGTGTAGCATTTTCCAGCACTGCTCTGGCTGCAGTCCCTGTGCTTTCAGCAGACAGCAGAGGAGCTGTCTGTTTATTTTATGAATGCACACACTCAGCCTGTCTGCAGCTTGTCAGCTTCTGATGCTGCTCCTTTGGCTGCTTTGTACCCACATATACAGAAAATGTATAGGCAAAGCCTATTGATATAATTCTATCTCAACAGATTTAATTCTTAAATGCTACATATACTTGGTTAATCTCTCATTTTAGAAGTAGGAAAGGTTAGATTATAACATCAGGTTAGCTCTCTTTGAAGCAGGTAATAATTAAGTTGATTCACTGTTGCAATTACTGTCAAATCCCCCTTAATTACCACGGATTTTATAGCAGCTTCATTATACGTCTGCTGTAATGCATTGTGGCCCAAAGGAGAAGTGTTGCAGGAAATTCTGCATAGCATGTATAATTCTAACCTGCAGTTAAAGCTCCTAGTGAAAGCCTCTGCACTAAATTTATCTTTTTTTGACATTTTCTCCCCCGTTATTCAAAGCAGTTGAGTTGGAGTAACACCACTAAAATATACACCTAACTTCCTAAGTGAAAATGGATCTCTTCACGGGAATTAGGAATAAAAAAGGGGAAATTATAAAATTAGCAGCGAATTATCCTTGGGAAACTGCTCAGCAACAAAGAAGAACACTTCTGGTCTGGTGTCATGGGGGGAGGAAACCCCTGCCCCATGCTGTGATCGTGCACCTCTGAACAACCCCTGAAACCCCACTGAACACAGTTTTTGAGGCAGCAAGAATTTGCTGGAGCACTCTGCTCTCCACGAATATTTTCACCCATTGTCCCTTTTGCATTTTATAAAGGGAATTTTTAAAGCCACTCTCCTTTTGAACTGACCCTCCAAGTAACTCTGGGCCCGCCACCGCCTGCTGAAACTGCTGCTTCTGGCTCACGTGTCACTGCTTGTTTCCATTGGAAAAATCTTTACAAATCAGGGTCTGTAAATTGAGCCTGCAACAGTTCAAAACAGATAACTGAATAATGTGTGCCATGGATTCCCTTGTAGGGAAGGAATTTACTCCCCAGCACATATTAGATGCAGAAAGGGCTCCAGTGTCAGCGACACTATTGGCAGCTGTGTTAACAGTGAAGGAGCTGCCTTTGTACAGCAGTACAGTTATTAAATTTCTCCAGAGACCATGACTCATTAATCAAATATTCATACATCTCTGTAAATACATGCTGAACAGAGAATACCCTCAGAGCTGAGCATCCCAGCACAAGTGCTCTTTCATGTGGCCCTGCAGAGCCCTGAGAACATGCGGTCATGTTTTGCATTTCTAATGCCCCGTGTGCTCCGGAGCACCCCGGTCCCTAAAAACAGAACACAAGTGATCTTACTGATGGCAAGTGTTACACAGCCACAATTAAAATTGCTTCACTATGGCTTCATACCATCTTTTTAAGAGTGAGGACAGTGAATCAATTCTTCTGTTCTTTGTTTACCATCAGACAAGTAACTTTTTCCCATACGGATGCAGGAACCCAAGGCCATGCTCCTTTTAATACAAGAATTTGTATTAGCATGGAAACAACAAGCCAATGGTTGGACTGGGAAGGCCAAAAAAACTTCATGTATTTGCAAAGCATGGGCTTGTTGTATTGAACAAATTGAACAAATGCTGCATTTTTTGTTTCCTCACTGCCAGACAGAGACACATCTCACCTGCTCCAGGTGTGAGCACATCTCAGGTTTTGACCATGGTCAGGTTGAGAGCAGAGCCCAGAGCTGAAGCCTCTCTGAGAGCAGATGAAGTTCTGCTCTATGAGCCTTTGAAACAATTTCTGATTTTCCTAATCCACATCCAGGCCTTTGAGTGTTTCAGGTTCTGATTGACAACCCAGGCTCACTGTGGGCTGAAGCAGAAAAATGCCTTTAGAGAGGGTTATTTGTAAATGGGGATGATCCCATTGCAGAATGAAGGTTTAAATTCTGTACTGTTGTGCTCTGCTGGACTCAAGGGAACAGGGAATGGAAGGAATGACCTGAATTTTCAAGTCCAACTCGCAGGAAGTGTGGCCAGCACAGAATCCCAAGTGATCCTGGAAAGAGGAAGGGTAAGTACAGATAAATCCTGGAAAGAGGTGAGTCTCAGATTATGTTCCTTCATAGTTTTTAGAGGCTGGGACATAGAATTCACCCCTGGAACCAGTCCCTAACTGCAGATTTGGAAGAGAAATTTGCATAAAATCCTTATGGCCCAGTTTAAGGATTGAGCTCCAAAAATACTTCCTTTTTAGTTCCCTTTCTAATAAATACAGATACTCTACTTAAGCACCTCCACAGCTCCTACCACATTCATTTCAGTGCATTTTAATTTTCCTTAACAAGGCTTGACATTTACATTTTCAAAAGAAAATCCTCTCCTATATTTAATTAGGGCCCTGATTGAGACAGGATGGCAATAACCTCCCACACTTCTGTGTAAGACAGAACCCCCACCTTGCTCCAGGAGCCAGCACATGCCAAAAAAAAGCAGGTTTGGGTATCTCCTGTGTGCCATGCAACCATCACAAAGCTGTGATCACAAACACCTTTCCCCCCTGTCCTCCCAGTCCTGGGCATCCAAAAGTGATCCCAGTCCCTTCCATGACCTTGTCCACTGACCCAGCAAGATGCTGGATGTGGATAATCCCTAAAACATCGACTTTAACAGACTTCCCTGGGGGCACAGGGATTCACAGGCAGCATCAGAGTATAGGAAAGGAGGAGATGGAGAGCAGGAATAACGTGTGAGTGCTGAGCAGAGCTCACAAAGCCTTGGCTTTAACACACGCCTAAACACCCACCAGAGCTGGGTGAAAACAGCAAACATTTATTTGTGCATCTTCTTGCATAAATAAAACCCTGCTGATTTGCTTTGATGGCATTTACGAGCACATTTATTCATAAACATTAGAGTGAGCAAGTTTTTATTTGCAGGAGTGTTCATGGCAAACAAAAGCCTCGTGAATTCTGGTGTGAATAAATACCAGAGAGCTCTCACTCGAGCAGGGCTGCTGCAGTCATTAAGTAAAGCTCTTTTTACTATTCACACAGTGGATTCAGACAATTACAGCTGCCCGTGGACTGCTTACAAACAGGGAAGGGAACTGTTTATGGAGCTCAGTTCATCCAATTAGGCAGCAGAAGCATCTTGTGAGGACACCAAGCCTCAGGGTCAAACCAGGAGTGCCCAGGGCTGGATCCTGATGCCCTCAAATTCCTCTTTGCACCTTTTTGTCAATGCAAATAAGTTACCAGCATTTTAAGATGCTTTTATATGATGCTGGCATGGCCTAACTAAGCTGGTGGGAGGCTTATTGTGCTGGAGGAATATCCTGCCAGAGGCTGCAGGTTAAGGGATGGTGTAAAGAGCTGAAATGCTGCTGGATGCTGTACCTGGCTGTGCTGCACGGCCTCCCATGCAGGGCTGGGGGAATGCACCCCATAATAATCAGCTCCAAGGTGGGAAAGGGCCATGAAGTAACCTGGCCTCCTCTTGGAGGCTCCTGCTGCTCTGGCCTGCCTGGAAAAGCCCAATGACCTTGGATGAAATGGTTGTGGAAACAGAACGTGGGGAGGGCCGGATTTCAAACCTGCTGTTTGTGTTCATTTGTGGCATTATTGACCTTTCATAACTCACTGATGGCTGCTTTCCACTCCATCATCCCCTTTAGGAGATTGTCAATAAGGCTGGAAATAAATCAGGTCTCTGGAGCAAGTCCATTTTCCTACTGGAATTAGCAGGGAACAGGAGATCCTTTCCCTGTCTCCATTGGGCACAACAGAACTGCTCAACACTGACAAAGCTCCTGGGTTTGGAGGGGTGAAAAAGCCAAAAAAGCAAAAAAAAAAAAAAAAAGGCACAAAAGAGAATAACAAATCAGGTTGGCCCCAGTTTTCCAGCTCTGCTAAAGCATGGGGGACTGGTGGAGGGACAAGAAATCTTTAAAGAGAGACATCACAAAAGAAATCCTGGATGGGGCTTGGAGCAACCTGGGATAGTGGGAGATGTCCCTGCCCACGGCATGGGTGGCACTGGATGGGCTTTAAGGTCCCTCCCAACCCAGACCAGTCTGGGATTCTGGTATTCTATGAAACAAACTTAGTAATGATTTGAGTATATTCCCATTTCCAGGCCTTCTGGAAGCTGGGCTGCAGTTCTCCAGGCTGTTTCCCTCTGAGATCAGCTGTCTCTACCACCATCAGTAAATAATTCCCTCTCCTAAACAACCACTCTAGAAATTCCCATTTCAGGAGTAAACAGGGAGCAAACCCACCCTTCCAGTCTCAGCCTTGCCAAGAGCCATCGCTGAGGGCTTGTGCCCCACAGAGTCAGAGCAGTGTCCTGGGCTCCTGCCCCAGTCTCCAGCCCAGCACAAGCCTCCATGTTGGAAACTTGTCAGAAATCAGCTGCTGCCTTTCCTGAGTGCCTGGAGGGCGTTTTTAAAGGTCGGCAGTTTGCCTGGAGATGGGAGAGGCTGCAGAGGAAAGGGAGGTGGTGGCTGGGGGGTTTCCCCACAGAGGAGAGAGATCCCTCACCCTGCAGCCCTGAGCTCCCAGGGCAGAACCAGCACCTCCAGCAGAGCTCTGGGGTGTGATGGGGTTTGGGCACTGCCAGGGAGAGCCGAGGTTTGGACAACAAGGCAAATATCCTTGCTGGAAAGAGATGGCAGAGTCCCACATAGTCATTGAGAGGCCTGAGCTTGTTCCAAGCTGATGTTATAAACACAGAGAGAAAGGTTCCTTGTGAGGAGAAAAGGAATGGCAGAAAGGAGTGAGAGAAGGCTGGGAGGTGCTGAAGAGCTCCAGGTGTGCAGCACGTGCCTGGCTCAGGCAGGAGAGGAGCCAGGGATTTGTGGGAATCCTTTCAGCACCTCGGCCACTGCTGGGTGTGTGAGTAACTAATGCTCCTCGGCTTTGTGTTTGAAGGCAGCAGCAGCAACACTGATGACACGAATTAATTGCCTGGTTTTCAGCAGCTAAGGCGGATGAGGTAAAGAGAATTACTACACGATTAACATAGTTTCCAATTAAAGTCCCCTGTAGTTACCCAAAAACATTAATTTCTAGTAACTTGGTAATTTAACTTGTGTCACCCCTGTACACGAGTGCACCAGGGCATTCTGTGGGCTTGTCTTTGCCTAAACCTTGGACAAAACATGATGAAAACCCCTGAAAATAGCCATGAATTTTAAACAATTATTTGTAGCAGGCTTCAAAGAAAACCCCACTGTGGTGAACGAAAGGATTTGCTACAAATTAAAGGACCACAACCCAGCTGCTCTTCTAGCACTGCTACTTTCCTTTCCCTCATTAAAAAGGGAGAAACTTTCACTATTTAATAAGTTCAAAGATGTTTGAACCACTACATTTTTTATCCAGCTGGATAAAAAAAAAACTGAGAGAAGAGAAACCATTCCAGCCTTCTAAGGAAGTTTGCTGTCAGAATGGCAGAACTGCATTTACCTTTTTAACATTTCTGTGCTACAGCTCTTGTAATTCCATGTGAGCATTTCCATTCCAACAATTCTGAACCACAGGCCTTTGGAAGAGCAGCTCCTTTTTGCAGACACAACAGGCTTAGGTGGGTCTGTGCACATGGATTTTTTGAAGTGGGTTGGTGGTGGGGTTGAGGAAGAAGGAAAATTCATCCTTCAGTTGCCATCTCAGCCAAAGCTCCTGTCCTGCAGTGGGTGGGTGGTCCATGATGGACCTGGGAATTCAGCAGAGGCACAAAGGCTCCTGCACATGGAATATTCCCTCAGCCCCTCTCCCCTTCCCAGTGCACATCCCTTCATCCATTGCACGTTTGTGCCCTGCAGTGCTCCCTTCCCTCCTCAGCTGCACAGCCACAAACCCACCGAGCTCGGAGGTCGATCTTCCTTCAATCCATCCCTGCAGGCTCCTGCTGCTTTTCCCTGTTCTCCTGAGCACTCAATGCCTTCCTGGGAAGGGGAGCAGAGAGGAGAGCACCAGTGGGACCAGATTAGACCAATTACAGCCCCCTGCTCTGTGACAGAGCTGTTCATGTTGCAGCAGATGATGGCTTTGCTTTTCTAAACGTGAAAGCAAAGCACAACTTGGTGTCACATTTCCTGTCCACTGTCACCCAAAGGAACCACCCTGAGGCTTTGCCTGATCTTTGCTAAAGCTGCACCTCCTTGTGCTCCACTCACCAGCAATCTTCCCTCTTCTAGCTCTGACATCCACAATTCCCCTCATTTTGACATCTAAATTCCATAAATATGTTGTTTACTCCCTCTTCTGGGCTATTAATGAAAAGTATGAAGATCAAGCCAAACATCCTCACATACCTGTTAGTAAAAAGTCATATTATGCCAAATATTAGCAGGATGCAGCAGCGCAGAGGTTACTGATTTAGACAAATAATGTGTGGGTTTTTTTCCTTGAAAACAAATGAACATTTTGGCTTTTTAGAATATTAATTAACACATGCAAATGCACTCTCCAGCCCTGACACAGACACAGACCTGGTCTAGTTCTGTCTGAAATCTATCCATTAGTCACTTCTGGCTCATAAAAGCAAAAGGTGCTTTAATGAACAAACATGATGCTTATTATTTGGATCAGCAACACTTGTGCCTCTGTGCCTGAGCAGCACTTAGACCAGGTAACATTTGGTTTACAACACAACAATAAAATCTGCCTTTATTGCAAATAAACAGAGTATTCACACCTTACAATATTGGTTTAGATGCAGGATTATATTCACTCTTAGAGGATCTAATATTAATATAAAAGGCACATGCACTTCATGTTTTCACACCTCTTTTATTTCCCAAGCAGCGTTAATATGGTTTTTTAAATATTGCATTTACTTTGTTAAAACATGAAACTATTTCTGTACATTTGTTTGCAATCTGAGAACACACACCATCAAGTAATCATTTGTACAGTAACAACATGTATCAAAACAAAAAATCATCACAGCCCAGAATTTTCCACATCCACCCCCCTTTGCTTTGATTTAAAAGCTGCTCTGGCAGGAGAAGCCTTGCCATTATGGTAGTTGAAACAGGAAACAAACACTGCTCTCTTCCAATAATTGTCCCCAGCTGCTTTGATTGGTTGCAGTTAATAGTATAACCTTTAAAAATTGTGGGGAAAGGTAATACTTTATCTTCACTCCTCATATTAAGGCTCCAAAGCAAGCTTAATGAGAAACCATTAGAAAGTCATACTGCTAAATAGTATCTTAACTCCCAATTCAGCCTATATAATTATGGCAGGGCTGCAAGTGACAGTGACTCCTGATCCATCAAGCTCACCTTTCCAGCAGGAGCTGCTCAGGGTGGGTGCCAGGGTGGCAGCAGAACTGGTGGGGCCACACAGCTGGGACCTGGCCCCTTCCCACAGGAACAACTCCAGCTGTGCTACAGACAGGAACCACGGGGTCTCCACACCTCTGGATGTGCATCCCTGGCAAAAGCCAGCCACAGCTGGCAGTCCTGCTCAGGAGTGGCCTGGAATGGCAGCCCAGGAGGGCACAGGCTGGGATTTAGGGGCTGGCCAGGCTTTGCAGGCACTCCTGGCTCTGAGCAAAGCATCTCCCTTCACTACCACAACGGCACGGATGCTCCTCCAGCCAGCAGTGAGCAAAAATAATTAGTACATACATTAGTAACTGACATCTTCAAGACTTTGAACATATAAAACATTATCATCTTTATGAAAATAGACCGATTTCAGCACAGGCTTGCCTTTTTGGGGGAGGAATTCAGGTACACCTCTTACAGTTAAAAGGCAAGTGTTCTCCTGGACAGCTGCCGATGCTCTTGTGCAAAATGTCTTTAAAGCAAAACAAATTCCTCTGCACTAAATCTCTTTAGTCTTTTCTTTTCATCCTCGGAGAAAAGGTCATTTTCTTCACGGAGTGGACTGGAAGCAAAGTCATAGTCTCTAGAATGACCCTTGACAAAAGTAAACAGGGGATATTTCTCCTTGGATGAAGATTTCAGCATCTACAATGTAAAACACAAACCAGATAAAACATTAATTGGAATTGAAGAAATACAGCAAGCACTGATATTCACCTGATGATGAAGCAAAAAATGCATTATTTTCGTTATCTCATTAAACAAAAGCATTGCACAACCTAAACATTTCTTCCTCCTATGAGATATTTACTTCCCTTTCTCAGGTTTCTCAACCCTTCCCTGGTTTTGAGCACACAGATCACCTGTATGTGCTGTCAGACTCAGTGCAACAAAGAGAAAGATAAAAGGATAAAAGACGGTAGATAAAAACCTCTACAAAACCGTTAATGGCCATAAGGATCTCCTCAAGCCCAGGTGTGAATTCTGCAGCAACTGAGCATCCTGGGGAGGGATTTTTGTTGCAGAACAGCACGTGCAAGAATCACTGTTTTTATTAGAAGTTCAAACACATTCACCAATGTAAAGAAGGCAGCCAGGAGCACATGGCTCAAACCAGACTGGTGACAGTCACAGGGAACCAGGGTGCCCCAAATCTACATTTATAAATAAGAAAACTGAGCATGCAAAAAGGGGGTGTGGAGAATAATAAAGATGAAACAGAGATCACCAAACACCTGTCAGAGCAGATAAAACCCCACCAAATACTGAAAGACATTTCAGCCTTTCAGGGTGTTTTGGCCACCGATTTATTTTTAAATTTGTTTTACTTTTTCTTACCTGCTTGGGAAAAACCAGCCCAGTGTTGCAGTGGCTGCAGAACTACATCAGGCTAGAGATACACTGTGCAGAACTAAGAATCACTGAGCACAATTTCAGGAGAACAATCAGTCTAACACAGTAAAAATTCCCCAAACAGATCTTTCAACAGTAAGAACTATTTCAAAAATGACAGTCAGGGGTTGAGGGGGCATTAAAAAAAAAGAAAAAAAAAAGAAAAAAATAAATCAGTCCCCGTAAAATCCTGGTGTTCCACTGCCTTGTCTCTACTAGAGTTCAGCTCTACTGAAACTTCCATCTCCACAAGATCTCTTTCCATGCACTGAGGGAGGTGAGGAAACCCTAAACACAGGAACTGGGCAAGGAAATGCTTAAACAAAGTCCAGGGGAACCTGGTCCAGATTTGTGTAATAACCCTCATCACGCCACACCTAAACAGTGACCACTAAATTGCAAACAAAGGGAAAAATAATGGAAGAGAAGGAAAACACAAAGGATGTGAAGGAAGGATTGCAAGATCAATTGATAGAATGTTTCTGACATTGTCCCTGTATCCAAACTTGCCTCTCTTTTCAAAGTGACAGTGCTTGAAATGTATTTATAGAAAATAATGTCACTAATACTAAAGAGCTCCTATCTAAAATACCAGGATAATAACTCCAACACTCGGATTACTCAAGAGTATTTTCACAAATGGTGCTCAGGAAAAAAACTGTGCTTAATCCCAAACTTGAAAGAACAGAAAGAGGGAAATGGGAAGAAGAAAACTTCAACTTGAACTGATTTTGTAACAAGATTTTTTTTACCGTGTTATGACATTCTATGTGTCAGAACAGGAAAACACAGAAGAACAGAAACTTGACTATTTAAACTTTCCATGAATCTGCTGCTTAGGAACTTCTACTTCTTTACATCTTTATTTTTTTTCCTCTCTGGGTAAGAATCAAAGAAACAACTTCAGCATCAATCAGTATCTACTTATTATAATCAGCGTTAAGTTTAACGAAAATGCTTTTTTGGCTGTAGTACTAATATCACATATCAGGACATTCCAAATGCTGGACAAACATTAATTCCTTGTGGTAACTGCTATGGTTGGAATATTAACACTGAGCCCATCTGCTGCTGCATCCTTTTCACAGAGCATTTTTTGAACCCACCAAACACAGAGCAGTTCACAGAACACACTGATGATGCTGCATTTCATACCCCCACATACTGGGATAACTAAGGAGAAAAAAAACTTGATTCCAATTGGACCTAAATGAAGCCAGAGCAGAGTTTTTCCAGGGGAAGGATGGGGTCACACAGATTTGCTGGGTGGCACCTGCTCCAAGGAGCTCAAAGCAGAGCCCTGCACTTCCCACCAGAAAAAGCCCCTTGCGCTAGGGAGAAATTACGAACGATTTGGGTTTGCTCCGACACTTCCCTTCCTCCCCAGTCCCTGCCCGGGGCCGGGCTGCCCCCCAGCATCTCCCCCCGGGCCGGGGTACCCAGCTCGGCGGGGCTGGAGGGGACATTGCCACTTCACGAGTGCCACCTCGTGGGCCCGCCCGGCGCCAGCCCCACGCCCGCATCCCGCTGCGACACCTCCCGCAGGCAGGCCGGGCTCTGCTCGGCCTCACTCCGGCACAACGCCCCGGAACCAACACCAATCCGCACCTCTGACACGGTAAAAGCACCGAGAAACGCCACAAAAACAATCAGGTCTGCTCAGAAGGGCGAGGCTGATTCTCTGCCCTTCCCCACACCCCGTCCTGGCTGAGGGATGGATTTGGGAACTCCAGCACTTACCTTGGTGATTTCTTCAGAAGCCTTCTCAAAGTCCTGCACAGTCCTACAGTAAAATCCTATAGTGCAGCTCGGATCCATTTTTTTGAATGACATCTTTTTGGGAGAAGGACAGTGGAATGACTGCGAGTTTCCCGAGAAAAACCACAGAACACACGGTTACAGTCAGGAATGGCACAGATCCATGGATTTACTTTTGTCCCCACCAACAGCTTTAAAACATCCAATCCCCTGCATCACCTGAATTAAACCCCAGCACACACTTTGGAAGTAATTTCTCCCACCCCCTCAAATATTGACGTGATTCCAGCCTTCCCCAGCCGTGTAAAACCTCCTGCTGTTCAGGCTGCATTCCCCAAACTTCCTCACACACCAGGTTAGTTTGGAATCTGTCAAAGCTCTGCTGCTCCCAGCAATACTTTATGAATATTCCCAAGGCAGAGAAGGTGAATGCTCTTCTGCAAATTGAATTTGTAACAGCTTTTGCACTATCTTACTGCTTTACTACCACTGCCCAGTGCCCCTTCCCTCCCCCAGCCTCTGTAAAAGAGACATAATGGAATAAACCAACCTCATGCATTTTCCTTCAGTAAATGAAATGGGTTCAAAAACCCACAAAACACACAAAAGCAAAACCATATTACAATGATCCACAAGTAGGGGAAAACCAAACATGCCCTGCCTTACAAATGGGTTTTTCCTAACGTGGAATCTCTTTCCCTGACAGATGCTGCCCTGCCAGTGCTGTGAGCTGATACTTTCAGCAGCCCTGCTCTAAGAGAAAACAAACACAAAACCCCCTTCCCCACGCTCCTCACTCAGTTTATGAGAGAAAAAAGAAGTATATCCCATGCACCCTCATTCTGTGGTTATTTATTACAGGAACCGCAGTTGTGGTGAAGCTCTTTGTCCAATAACTGCAATTATTTCCTCACTTGCTCTTAGAGGGAGCCAGTCCCCTCTACTCTGCCTCTAACACCCATCATCCTCCCTCTATTAAATTCCTTTTTTTGCCAATCACAAAAATCAACCCACAGAAGACAGCTCTGGTTCCCAAACCTGAGTGTAACCATCCCTGTAGCAGTTTTACATAATAAAATGTATTGTTCTTTCCTGGTGATTACAAACCCAAGAGGTATTTCTGTAAAACCTCTGCTAAAAATATCCACAAAGATGATTAGGGCTATCTCTGCAAGATTGATTTTAGTCACTGCTTTTTCTCCTCACTGTTCCAATTTTATAAACAGCAATTGTATTTTTAATATTAATTCCTGAGTCATCAAATGCATAAAAAAATCAAACCCTGCCTTCCACATCCCATTCCAGCAGCAACCCTGTCCCTACAGTTGTCCAGGAGGTTTAATGCTGCACAAATCACTGCACAACAAAGAGAAGTGGGGAGGATTTTTTTTTTCCCATTCCTCCAAACAAATGGATGCTGGAAGCCAATACAGAGTAGATTGATTTCCAACTTATTCTGGACAATTTGTCAATTTTGAAAATACTCCCTACAGATAAATCTAACAAGCAACTATCCACACTAAGAAAGCAATTTCTGTTTACTTTTGACATTTCTGGACAAAGATATAATACTATTAAATGCACCAAGCATTAAATTGCAATCTATTTTCCGTCTGCAGGAAAGCATTAGGATGTGATCAAGCCAAGCTGGCACCTTGCATACCTTCCAAACACAGCTTAAAACCTTGGTATTATTTAGAAATTCAGATTAATGCCAGTCTGCAGCACCATTCTGAGGCTGACTCATAGGAACAGAACCCAAAAGATGTGTTTTTGTAGCCTGGCCACTGCACCGCAGCAGGACCTTAAGGAATTCACTTCAGCTCTGCTGCTTTGTGCTCTTCCCACCTTTTGTCTGGTTTTTCCCAAACTGTAAAATGTTCAGAGGCACTGGAGCAAAACACAGTTATGAGGATAAAGAGGAAGGATCTGGGTAATCATCCCAGGCAGAGTTGGCACTCACCAACTCTTCCTCCAAATACCTCAACAGGGCAAACCTAAAGGCATCTCTAAACACAACCAAACTTCCTGGCTGGGATATTTTCTGACCCATTTTGCTGCTGTGTTCTTTTGCTTCATTCAGAACCTTCTCATTTCCTAGAGAATCTTCCACTTCTGTATCATGTAACATGCTAATTCAAGCACTTTGTTAATCATAAATAACAAAAAATATGAAGTGTTTGCTTTAAGGACTTGACATCATCAGCCCTGTGTAGGTCCTTTGGGATTTTGTATTTATGTATGAACAGTTTTCCTGAACACTCTTTGATGGGATTTTGCTCCAGCTCTGTCTGGAGCAGCTGCTGCTTCCTGCTTGTGGATGCACCTTCAGGCTGCTCCTACTGAACCAAGAGCTGCTGGAAGTTCACCTGAAGCTGGGCACAAGACCAAGGAGAGTTTGTGAGGATGTGACTGTGAGTGCTGAGGCCACTGAGCACTTCCTGACAGCTGATAATGTTTTCCCAGGGTAGCTGTACATGGAGTTCTCTAACCAGCTCCTTTAGCTCCATCTATTCTCCTTTAGCTCCATCCATTTCCAGGCTCCTACTATTGAATACCACAGGAATTCTCCCTGATGTTGATTGCAATTTGACTTAAAAAAAATAAAAATAAAATGACCAAGAAGACAAACTATCAACCCCAAATACAAACAGGTTTAAGAGCTACAAAAAATATCATCTATTTTCTTTGATGGGAAATTACTTAAATGAAGTGATCATCTATTTTGGAGATTTTATGAGCATTAAAAAAAAAACTGATGAAGATTAATGAAGTAAAAATTAAACCTCCATATTGAGATTTAACCTCTGGTCATTTTTGTTGATTATAGACCTATAAAGAAGGGCAGGACATTGATGAATAACATGTAACTGTAAAACCATAAAGCTGCAGCTAGCTAGAACAGCTCTAAATAATTAGTGTTTGATTCATATGGGAAGAAAACAGTGCCAGCTCTATATCCATAGTACCTCAAGAGGGAAATCCTTTATGCTGACATCTACAAAAGATTGGCAGTAATGAGGATCCATGTAAATCAAACTGTCATCTGCAAGGACAAAACAGAAGACAAGTAATTCAAAAAACACCTTATTATTACACTGCTTACAATCCAATTTCTATGCAGAACAGCTGGAAAAAAAGCCAGTGAGTAACTGCTTGCCAGGCTGATACTCATTGACTGAAGCATAGGTTTTTGCAGGACAGATTAACTTTTGCATAATCAAATATGCTTGTATAAGCAGAATTTTTATAAAGTGATGAAACTGTCATTTAATTTTTGGTGATAAAATTACTTTTACAAACACACAATTATATTCTGGAGTTTGCATATGAAAAATGTATCGCCCTGCTTCATCCTGACAGCAAGAATATATTGCTTGTCATTTAGGCATCAACTAACACCACTTAAAGCAGGAGAGAGTAAATACCTAAATAAGAACTGCCAGGCAGGAACAGCAAACGCTCCTCAAGTTTGGTGAAACAGATAAATTATGCCTTGTTTATGCAACAAGGGAAATTAAATGTACATTTTACAGAATCCAATTACTCCGTGGGGTAAATGACAAATGGCTGGACTTGGGG
The DNA here is from genome assembly GCA_013400495.1 of Nicator chloris. Lineage (NCBI taxonomy): Eukaryota > Metazoa > Chordata > Aves > Passeriformes > Pycnonotidae > Nicator > Nicator chloris. The sequence goes on along the minus strand of WAAE01025451.1, from coordinate 727,165 downwards.
AGATGTGATGAATTAATAAGGTACTCATTTTACTATTTTAATCATGCTATTTCCCACTGCTTCAATATTAACTTCCTAACTCGGAGAGAAAAAAATATTGAGGAGACATAACACATTCAAACACTAACCTTGGAATCCAGCAAAGTAATAGGACTGCTTGGGTTTGCCACCAATAATGCCAACACAGTACTCCAGGCTTAAAATTCCCTAAAACAAGAACAGGGAATCACTGAGATTAACCAAAGTATTAAACTGAATTAAAATATTTGCTCTTTTAGGCAAATGGTTCTGTTTTTTTTTTAAAGACTGGCTCTGTGACTTCCTGGGGCTTGACCAAATGGAAACCACACCAGCAGATACTCCAGAGAAAATCCTCCCTTTCCATGAGATACCCACATGTTTTTGGGAAGCAAACAAAATATCATGTCACACACTGAGCACCAGTTCCTTCGTCCAAATATCCCAAAGCATTGAGATTTACATCTTTCACACACATTTACATTCTGTGCCCCTGGGGGCTCTCTTCTTTTTGCACTCCAATGGACAAGCCTGGCCAGAGCATCAACTTCTGCATCCTGAGGAGAAATGCCAGTTGAAGTTAAGAGTAATTACAAGGTCCAGCTCCAAAAACAGCTCCCCACATCCAGGGAGGAGAGAGAAACACACAACAGAAGGGCCCCATAAATCTCCCTGGAGGTTGCCTGGGAGGGCAGAGGAACCAGAACCATCTGGAGGCAGAAAGAACTTCTGGGAAGGGGACATTACTAAGTGTAAGTAGGGAACTTTTCTTCCAACAAAAAGATTGATATTGTCAGACTACCAATACCAAGGCTTCTCAAGATAAAATCTTCCCTGCTTAGACAAGGATAAAGTCACTTAAAAACCTCCCCTGAGATGCTACAGAGTCAAATCCAGCATGGTTTATACAGGTTAAGGAAGTGATGCTTATTTAAAATATGAATGAGGAGGCTTCCTTAGAAAACTTATTTAAAATATAAATGAGAAAGTTTCCTTAGCAAATGCTCTGAGCATCACAGAACATTCAGGCAGATCAGAAGCAAAGGCTCCAAGAGCCAAGGAGGGCAGAACAGAGAGGGAGCAAAGCTGCTCAGAGTAATGGATAACTGTTTAATCTATGGCAAGCTTCTTGTAAAAGTGAATTATAAAAAATTTATCAATTTTGACCCATAAATGTAAAATCCTTTGTAGAAATTACCTCTTGTGCTACATTCTAAAATCTGCATTTTTAACTTAAAGCCAGACTCCAAGAAATGTGGGCAGTTCTTGGGAACAGTCAAGGCAGACACTGGAGTGACTGATTTAGGCAATTGAGAGCCCTCTGCTCACAGCCTCCATCGGGCTGCAAGGGGCAGGAACAGCCTTGGCAAGGGAGCAGCAGGAATCACTCAGTGGAGCCAGCTGAAAACTAAAACCTTCCCAGACCAACTGTCTGAAAACACAATGAAAATAATCAGGGAAGAACAACAATTTAAGTTCATAACTTAAAAGCCTTCACCAGTCTGTCTTCTCATGCCAGTAAAAATCAAAATGTTTTCCTGAAATGTTACAGTGAAGAGACAGCCACAAAATAAATCACGTTACAGACTCTCAGCTTTTGTCCATGCTACTACATTGGGGTAATCAGAAATGAACCCAAAATTTAAAGGCAGATAAAGAGGAGCATGGAAAATGAAACAAAAGCAGCAGGGCTACGACAACAAGCCTTTCCCTAAGAGGAGCAAGAGGCAGGAATACAGCACATCCTCAGGTGTCTGCAGAACCTCTGCTGAAAAAAACACAGCACAGACCTTCCCCCCTCTGCCTTCTCCTGGAGTCTTCCTTTTTTCCAGCTCATTTTTACTGTGGTAACTGCTTGCTACTCCTGCATCACCATCCTCAGACACATTCATCCAGACAGTGAAAAAACAAAGTAGAGAACAAAAATATCAAATAATTCCATGGGAACAAAGAGACAAAAGAAAATGGGAAGAACAGACAGGCAACAACTTTAAACCACTTGAACCATTTTCTTGTAAGAAGCAGAGTAAGGAATGGAGTGTATTTATATTTTAAAATGCTGCCTGATCCTTAGTTACATATGCTATTAGAGTCCTGCTAGATTAAATTACCATTTGTAATTTGAGGCACTGCATTAATGTCTTTTCAGGTGGCTGCTGGAGGAGCAGGACAGTTATCACTGCTTTACCAAGGGACATCATGTGCTCTGCAATTATGTCTGATCTTGTAATAGGGAAATTTCAAATCTGTAAAGTCAAACTTTACAACCTTCAACTGTAAAATGCCCACCACACGTTTAATGGGGAGAATTACCCTCGTGAAGTCGCTTCTCATATCCCCTTGTGCTACTCTTTGAAAAATGATTGAACTCTCATTTCATACCTTTACAAACTCCAAGTAGTCAGTGTTTGTTCTCTCTCCACCGAGTCTCACAGGAACCAATATAATTACAGCTTTTGTGCCTGCTTTCCCAGGATCCATAAAAGAGCACTGCCTGTCAATAACATCGGAGCTGTAGACTGAGACACACAGAAATATTAAAATTTCAGACAGACCCTCCAGTCTTTAGATTCACACCTCCAACGAGGCATCACGGTGTGACCAACTAAAACTGCAGCCCTTCCAAACCCTGCTGTCCTCCTAAAACACAACCCAGGTGTCTCAGAACCCGTGCTGAGCCCCCTCACTCCCAGCAATATTTTGTGGAATGGGAATTGCTGCTGCTGAGATGCAACGCCAGGGAAACGCAGAAGGGGTGGGTTAGGAGAAAGCCAATAAATATTTATTGCTGCATATAAACTTCAAAAGGAATAATTAAAATTTTGAAAGCTTCCAACTAACAGAAACATCTACATGTAAAAGGAGAAGAGGCAATAATTGATTTGCTGATTTGGAATTCCACTACAAAATACCAAACAAGCAATGAACAACCTGCACATATCAAGAGCCCCTTTGGCTACACAACCTCAATTTTGTGGGTCCACTTCATAGGGATTTTTTTCCTGTAAAGCTCTATTGTTAAGTGCTAATTGAAAAGCATAAAAAGCACCTAAAATGTTTGCAAGAATCTACAAAATCACAGTTACCTGTACAATCCTGAGCAACATAGACTGTCACTCCTTCCAGCTCAGGGTCTCTTGCTTCTTCAACAGCTTTTCTAAATACAAACACAAAACCATTTAACTTACCATTCATTTAAAAAAAATTACAATAAACAAACAAATTAGTTTGGTTTTTTAGAAAGAGGTTGTTTTAATTGTTTGTGATAGGAGTTTTTTGCTTGTTTGGGTTTTTATAGGGGTTATTTTGTTTAATTCAAGACCCCTTCCCTTCCTGATAAATACAGGTGGTGGGGTGGGATTTTTAATTTGTTTTTCAGCAGTGGATACCAAGATCCAGCCTGTATCTTCCATGGAGATCTTAGCATCATGTTTTTCCCAAGCCAAGATGACAACTGGCTATTTAAAAGAAACAATGAAACCCACAATAAAAGGCCCCAAATCCCACAATAACTTAAAATGAAATTCATATTCATGACTTTATTTCTTTCTGTTTATAACCAGTTTCTGTCATGTATATTAATGATAACGGTGAAGTTTTCTGACAAAAATCCTATTTTCAATTCATTAGATCTCTTTATTTGACCTCAGTTCATATAACAAGCCACAAATTAGCACCTGGAATTAAAAAGTTTCACCAAAACTTTCAAAAACATAATTACAATATGAGACTCTCCTCAAAAGACTAAGAGTAACAGACCTAAAAAGTAAAAAGAAAATATATGTTTATAGTCAGAACCGTGGTCAGCAACCAGGGACAACATTTGTAAAGAAAGAGAACTGTTCAAAACAGAGGATTTACCTTTGAGTTCAAACACACACCTGCATTAAATGGTCACTATCTCTTTATTCCCCACTATATTTTCAGGAATGGTTTAATGCAGTCATGCCCAAGTTATGAGGGAGCTGTACATTGTTAGTGCTGCTGGAAGAGAGAAAGATCCAGGAAAGGAAACCTCTGCAGGGCTGGAAATCACCCCTGGGGTTGTGGTGAGTGTAACTCTACACCAAACCCCCACTGCTCCCATTAGGGAGACAAGTAATTTCTGAGATAATTTATTAAAGCAAGCAAAAAATTCTGACTGCTTCCACCATGAGAAAAAAGTAGAATAAAATACATTAAAAATGCTAAACTCCTATATCCCTGTTTGCATCTGCATGGATGCACACCTGGTTATTTCAGTACAGCTGCACTTCAGATTGACAAAACATTTACACTATCAAATTCTTCTATTTATACATGTATATAAATATATAAATGCATGAACTTTGCCTTCTCTTGCTTAAATGATTTATTAGTGAATCAGTTTATAGGTAAACTGGAATCCACTAAACACATAAACATGTAAGACTACAAAAAAAAGCCCCAAAACATTCAAAGAATTGGATATCAAGGCTCCCAGTAGGGAGAAATTTGACTTTCGACTTTTTTTTTTAACCACGCTGAATGTCACAGACCCTTTACTTTTACTGGGATATAATTATAATATTAATAGTCCCATACATTTACAGTTTCACAAGAATTTGATGTGTGCAAAGAAATGCTGAAAACATCAATTTTAGCTCTGACATTTCATTACACTATCAGTACATTACAGCCCCCAGGTTACAGTATAAAAAAAAAAATCTCTAATGTTATGCATGTTCCAAGGTTGAAAGAGTGGTTAGTTTTTAGAACATTTCATTAAATGCAGCTCTACTTAAAAGGGTTTGGGAGAGATATGTGGGATTCTACAAGAAAACAGGAATGTTGTGTCTTTTCCTGAAAAAAGATTGACAAAAGCACAGCATTCAGTTCCTGCACCTATTTCCCTTCCCGCCTGTGAAAAAGCTCTGGAATTGCTCCTGATATGGGTGTTTTACAAAGCCAATAATGAACAGTTTGCTGCTCAATTAGGCTGAAGCAATCTCAGGACACTCAGAAATGCTTCTCTGTGATGTGGCAAAGGAAAGGAACAGAGAACTGAAGGTGTTTTACCTCAAAATGTGCGCGACCACGGCGGGCCCGTACCAATCCCCCGCCATCTTCCCGGATTTTTTCCCGTACTCTATCAGCTGGTGCAGCCCAAAGGCTGCCAGCGGGGAGTCACCAAACCAGGAGATGATTTTCCTGTGATAAATTTCATTCCTCATCTCGGTGACATCCCAGTCCCTCCCGGCTGGGCCGCGCCGGGGCCGGGCCAGGATCCGGGGCTCCCTCTCGTCCGTGAGCGACGCCTCGAAGGAGGCCGTGAGCTTCCTCACTGTGCTGCTGGTCCAGGACTCCGAGTCACAGCTGTCCATGTCCAGGGCTTCTGGCCACACCCAGGCTGCAGCAGCAGAAGGGAAAATCCAGAATAACCCATATTAATTTTATGGCAGAATAAGCAGAGCGCTTCCCTTTGTCCCCCAGGCTCCTTAGGCAATAATGTGGATTTTACATGTCACTGTTAACAGCTGAACAAAGAATTCTAGAAGAGCAGGATTTGCTTTGATTTTCTGGTGGCCACCCCAGTCAGCTGAATAAACAACATACACCTGATTACACGTTAGAACTCTTACATATTAAACACGTGAACATTACTTCAATACTATCCAAAAACCTTTTATCTGTGTCAAACAAGAAGTTTCAAAAGCTCTTAATTCTTCTTATTTTTCAGTTATTAAAAAAACCAGGCAGACCTGAGGAATGATTGATGTAAAAGCAAACATTTCTTCCTGGCAAAATGGAAAAGGAGATCAGCAGAAAAACAGGCAGAATTTTTTTATTCATTAAATTCTTTAATTCTTTTTGATTACGAGGCAAACTTGTTTAAATATCCTTCAGCACAGTATCTTCAGTCTGCTTTTCCAGCTGAAGGTTTCCCTATGGATGATGAATCCCACACAGCATTCCTCCTACAGAATGGGGTTCAGCAGGCCCAGGGAAGATGCCTGGAGTTCTCCCACAATTCCAATAAGTACTCCCAACACAGACCCAGCTTAGTGGAACATCCTCACAGGCCTTGCTGTTCTCTCAGCTTCACATTCCAGTCAGTGTCCCAAGCACAGGCATCTCAAAGTAAAACTTCATATTTCAAATCAAAACTCATTCGCAACAACATTCAGCAATATCTGGAACATTCCACATGGCAGTGGAAGTGTAAATATCTCAGCTAGAAACTTCAGGCAAGTTTTGCTTCCTAACAGAAACAACACCATTAAACAAGAATGAAAACATCTCTGGGAAAAGAGTAAACAGCCATGAAAAACTTCCTATAAACACCTAAATATGTTTCCAAAGCTGCCCAGACCTCATAAAAAGCTTTTCAAAAGATAATTCACCAGCTGTCAGAAGACCAAGTGAGGAGCAAAGTAGCCCAGAAAGACCATCCCTACTCCATCTTTCTGTGGATTTGGATTGCCACAGGAACAAGAGCACTCTGGAATCACCCCATCACCTTCCAAATTAGGATACAAGGGGGACATGCAAGGAATTCTTTGGAACCATGGATTTTAAAGACAGAAACCTGAGGCTTTTTTGTTTGGGGTTACTTCCAAATGAGCCATTACACACTCCTGCTCACAGGGAGTCTTCTGGGCAGGTCTGGAGCTTCTTTTAAATGTATATGTAAGAAAAGTGATATTTAAGGGATTTGTGTTCTCAGCAGAAGTATTTACACACTTTTTGATATGTGCAGTCAGTTGAAAGAGATAATGAATGTTTTATGAGTTACCTATCTCCAGCCAAAGGCACATTCACTGAGCCAGTCCCACAGCTCAGTCCTCACACTGCTGGGAACAGAGACTTTGTGGTGCAGCTGGGCTGGGACCTTGCTCCCAGCTTACATCAGAGCTGCACAGCAAGGGCAAAGTGTGATCAAAACAGGCTTTCAGAAGGATCTTCTGCTGAAGTGTCCCTGAGATCCCACAAATGGCTGAGGAAACAATGCCCTGTGTTCTCTCAACCCCGCCAGGTGGCTTCAGGCCCGTGCCTTGGGTCATTCTGAAGCAAGCAATGGATGATTGTTATGAAAGGACTGGGAATGGGATGGAAAGAAAAGTGTCTAACTCTGACAACCTAAAATACCTCTCTGCAGGACAGGGCTCAGCCTGGAAGAATGAGGAAAGCATGGACATTCAGCCCATGATAGCAAGTGTCCCACAGCTCCTAAAGCTTCAGCTGGCTGTGACTGAGGGAGAACTTTGAGACAGACAATGGTAAGGAAAAAAGGGAAGTTCCTCTCTAAGTACATGGGGGGAAGGGAAGCAATGACACAGTGAACATTTCCACACAGAGAATGATGTATTGAAGTTAGATTAGAATCCTTCCAGGAACTCAATATATTAACACCAGAAGAAATTCAATAACGAACAACTTTAGAACTGATAGAAGAACATCACTTCTGCCATAGCCCACAGCTATGGGCTGGGGAACTCACTTCTACATCTGGAGCTCAAGAAACAATCAAATTTCCAGAGAATTTGGCATGTGCATGGGTAAGAACACCCAGGTAGGGGGATCGCACTTTTGTGATGTTTTAACTCAAATTTGGGTATTGGGAACGCCACAGAAGTTTGTTTTGGCACCCTTTGGTTCTCAAAAATGGAAGGGCAAGACAGCTCAATCTCTGGTGCAATGGGACAATTCCAACAGGAATGAGGAGCCCACAACCAAAACCAGCTGGCCCTTCAGATTTGGGATAAAACAAGGCGATTTTGGCTCTTCAGAATGCCTGTGCTTATGCAAACACAGAGATCTCCTCTCCTAACTCACCTCTCCCAAGGAAATGAAGCATCAGACCCTGAGCCAGCAGCATCTGCCCCGTCCTGAGCGTGCAGCCCCAGCCACAGTCTGTGGTTAAAGCAGAGCCCTTGATCTGAGGGAACTCCTCTCTGTAGGTCAGCCAGATTCTAGAAATGAAATCTTTGCGGAACTCCTCGACGTTCCCCGAAATCTCGGTGTTGATCTTATCAAAATTGGACCCATCTGCAGAGAGCTCCCCAGATTCTGCAAGGCAAAGCACAGTTTAAGCTCTAATTTGTTAAGGCACTTCTGTTATTAGAAAGCAAGTAAAAACCATCAAATTTAGTAGAAAAACGAATTTACAAAAATTCACAACTGCCTCCAATACAAGAAAGGAAAACTGGAAGGCAAACATAACAGAAATGTGCCAGATTAAAAAAAAAAAGGAAAAATCAAAAGAACAACACAGACACCACTGTGCCAGTGGAATCACTGACCTGCAAGTAAGTCCTTAATTCACCCAACTGTGAATGGTCAAATAAAGAGAGAGACTTAAAAAACTGCACACTGGAAAGTGGTAACAAAGGTGTTGGTGTAATGACCCTGATCAGGTATTGTCAACTATTTCCACCAGGAGTTTTTAGAAGGAAAATCTCCAGTTGATGGCAAATGAAGTGCAAATTACAACACAAATTTCTACAGAAGGCACAGGTTTTGGTGTAAAATCTGAATAAAGCAGGTTAGGATGTGTTGCATTAGAGGTGGACATTACATGAGTATTTTCTAAGCTTGTCATATTTACATTTTGGATTTGGTAATTTTTAACACCAGCCTTTCTAGAAGGTTAAAAATACCTTACTCCTGCTGAGGAAGACTGGAATGAGTGAAGTGTTCTGTACTCACCCTCAGTTTTGAAGTGGTAACATTTTCCCAGAAGAAAGACTGGAGAGTTCCTACTGAAGTACGTTTTTGTTTTCAACACCCAACCTAGAACAGATGCAAAACAAACACAAATTTGTGACTGAACTTTCCAAAAGGAATTGCTAACAGCATCTGGTTAAGCCAAAGGAAAGCCTTGAAAGGGGAATAAAAAAAAGCATTGAAATTGGGTTTTGGTCTCATAAAAAATCCCATATAACGTGCAATGGCTACTATTCAATTTCAATCATGTGATAGCCTTAAAGAAAGCAGGAAAAAAAAAAGTATCTTATCATCTTGTCAGACATCTCCAAAACTCAGTTATGATGAATAAAGTTTGTCAGAAATCTGGTAGTAAATCTGAGCAACCTCAGCCCTAAAGGGAAAGCAGAAAAATCACAGACGGATTAGTAAAGGGCACGCTTGAAAATCTGGTTGCTCATAAACGAATTTCTGATGTTCAGCTGTGGAAAAAATGTTACTCAAGGGTAGATTCTTCAGTGGATTTTGTATCTCACACACCATCCAATTTTTCTTCCATAAAAGTGCATTTATAAACAAAAAAAAATTGTGCAGATGATTCCATATTACCCTGTTCAAAAGCCTATACAAATCTAGAGTCATTTACAGAATATATAAACTGTCCCCAAAAGAAGCCATTTAAAATTAAGTTATGCAAGATTTATTTGAAAGAATGAAAAGCTAAGGAAGTTTTTAGTGGGGCTAATTTCTAACATCAAAGAAAAAAGTGTTTCAAGGGCCATATCGCATTTTTAGTATTAATTAGTTATGACTCCATTCATGTCAACAAGAAACACTCCATTCCTTTTAATGAGGACACATCTTACCACACTCTGCTCCACTTACTGTATTTCATGTTGTGCCATGCAGACATAAACTTTGATTTGATCTTTTCTACTTCATCTGTCCCCGTGGCCTCCATATTCAAATTCTAGAGAAAAAGCCATCGCTGTCTTGTGAGGCTTTCAGTTCTGCTGCTGCAAAAACCAAAATATAAACACTCAGCATCCCCCACTCAGGCACTTAAGCCCAACATGGCCAGAAACAGCAATAAACTCACAGAACCCTCCACCACCAGGCACTGAGAAGCAATCCTGTGCCCCATGAATAAGTAATAAAATAATTTAATTCCAAATATACACCAATAAAAGCACTACACAAAGCTAAATAAAAGATAATGTTCTCCAGCAGCTCTGCCTTGTACCACAAACTGCTCCAGAGCACAAAACCTGTGCTGGCGAACGAGCACAATCATTTTATCAGCAGTGAGGTGGAGAGCTGTGGTGCAGCTCACTGAGTAGAAAAGATGCTGTTCTTTTCTGCTGAAGAGAAAACAAAACAGCACTGTTTATGTTAAAATCCACCACGGTGCAGGTTAATTTTGTAAAAACTCCTGATAAATTTTCCAGGGAAACGCATCTTTACTGGCTCTTTCTGCGCTGCAAGATAAGAGAGATTTCAGCTTAAAAGCAACCTAAACTGGTAATAATTGGTAATAAATAAAAAAATAGGTAACTGATAATACCTTTATCCCTGTTGCTGAGAAATCTGGGAAAATGGGACAGAACCCCTTCCACAGTCCAGCTGCCCCATTTGTAACAGGAAGTTTGCTGTTAATTAACAGAACTTCCTTCATCACGTGTATTCTGTCAATGGATCACCTTGAAATACTCGACACAGGAAGTTTTCTTGTTGGTATTTGGTGGCCCAAACACTTGCACAGACGGCTGAAAAATTAAGAGCTTCTGCTTCAACAGCAGCTCTTGTGGGACATGAAAAGTTGATCAACACTGGGATATCACTGCAACCTCCACAGAATTTTTATCTAAGTTCTGATAGCACCAGCTGATGACGTGAGCAACAGTGAACTTACTCATTTAATTAATAAACTTGGGCCAGGAGAAAACCTCCTCGCTTTAATAGGAGTGTCTAGAACTGTATTTACCTTTCCATGTGCTATTCTCCACGGAAGGGGGATCAAAAGCAGGACAAAGACTTAACTGTGTCACTTCTCTCCACTGGGAAGGTATTTTCAGTAAACCCCATCACTGACAGTGTAATTAAGGAGAGGGTGAAGATGTCAGGGTGACAGCATCATCTGAGCCTGAGGATACTCACACAGATCCACTTCTTGGGGATCTGCAATCTGCTGCCCAAACCACCCCTTGCACATTTTCCCACTGTTCCCTAGTATTATTTCATAAAAATCTGCTTTTTGACAGAATAAGAAGCAATGTCAACTCACAAACATGAGGGAAGGCTGATGTTTTTCTAGTGAAAATAACAAGTGTCTACATCCCTGCTATGATTAGCCTTGTGTTAAGCTGGGGAAGGAAGAAAAGGAGAATTGCAAGCTGGCTTTTAACTTCCTGCCTTTTCCCCCTCTTTTTTCTTTAGGAAAAAAAGGAAAGCCTGAGTGTATCACCAGCTCTAGACAGCAAAACCAGTAAGATGAACTTCTTCAGGAGGTGTGTTTGGTCCTGTCTGCCCTCACATGATTCATCAGCAACAACCATTTATACAGACACCACTGATTGCCTCAAAAACCAACTCCTATAAAAGCTTCCTCTGGCTAAAATTAGAAATGAAACAAACTCCACAGTTCTGAAAGGGCCTGAAGACAAAATTATGTAAATGAGAAAGAAGCTCATTTTCTATTAACAGACAATGGTCACCACAGCACATTTATCTTTCCTCCCAGAACATTTCTTCTCTGACATTATACTAAAGATGCAAAAAGGGCTTCCAAGAACGCTAACACAAACCAGGTATAATTTTTTTCATGAGGAAAACACAGGTTTTTCCCATCAATGCAAGAAAGCATCAGTAAGAGTTCTGAAATTAATGGAACAGCACCAGGAGAATACAGATTGAAGCCCAATGGGCTTTAATATCAAATTATCAAATCCAAACCTAATGGTTTTATCCCGAAGTTGCCTCATTTATGAAGTTCTTTAGGTGCACATCGCGAGGATGATGTTCCCTCAGGGAGCAGCAGGACACGGCTGGAATTGAAAGCCCAACTCCTGACCAGCCCTGAGGGGGATCGTGCCGGGAAGCGGCTGTTTGTTCACAGCGATGGAAAAACACCCCAAACCCCCCAACAACAGCATTTGTTTTCATAAACAGCAGAAAAGCAAAGCGAGCTGCCGGTGAGACCGCAGCGGGAAGGATGAATGAAGCCTCAATGGGATAATTATAAGACATATAATCTCTTATTAAATAAGACTTCTTTGGTTTTCATTTGTACCTTGAAGGAGCCCGGAGCGGCAGCGGCGACAGTCAGCGAAACCCAGACGGCAAAACGACGGCGAGCAGTGGCCGGAGGTCATTTTTGAGGAGCTGCAAACACACATGAGGACAGTTAGAAACGATACTTTGAAGCCGGCTCGGAAAGAAAACCAGATTATTCCTTCGTGCTGCAGCAAGGACGGAAGGCTTCGCTCGGCAGGACTCGCAGGCAAGCAGGAGCCCGCACGCACCGCGGGAAGGGGCTCGGCGGCTCCCGGCCCCACAGGACACGGCCGCGCCAGAGCCGCCGCGGCGGAGAGCCCGTCCCGCCGCCCCTGCCCGCCGCTCACCCCTCACGGAGCTGCCTCCGCCATGCCCGGGGCCGCCCGGGCAGCGCGCGGCCTCCCGGCGCTGCTCTGGCCGCGGCGCAGCGGCTTGCGAACTACAACTCCCGGCGGGCACCGCGGCGGGGAGCGCGGCGGGATGGGCTGTGGGCGCGTGCGGGGCACGCTGGGAAGTGTAGTTCGGCGGGGAGAGCGACTGGGAGGCGGGAGGGAGGCCGCGGACGGAGGAAGAGGAGGGAAGGATGGAGGAAGAGGATGGAGGGAGGTGGCGGGGCCCGGCTGGAAGCGGAATCCTGGGATGAGGAGCGGGAGCAGAAATCACAGCCCCGTCACTGGGTCTGTGGCTGTCCTTTAACAGTGTTTCTCTTTTTGCTTGGGGTTTTTTTTTGTGGGAGGGAGGTGGGTTTTGGTATTTTGGGGGCGTTTTTTGGTGGTTTTCTTTTTTTTTTTTTGGTGCGTGTGGGTTTTTTGTGTGGTTTCTTTCTTTTGGTTTAGGTGGGTTTTTTGTTGTTTTGTTTTAAATTTTTTTTGTTCGTTTATTTTTGGTTTTATTTTTCAATTCCATCTCTTTTGATTCCTCTACAGCAAAATGCCTCCCCATATCTCCAAACTCCCTGAAGGATTTCAATTTCCAGACGAAATACCCAGTTGAGTGTGCTCCGATTCAATTCTCTCCTTTATTTCCTCTCTAAAAGTCCCGTCAAAACCACAGCATCTCCTCTCTCTCTCTCCTGAGGGATTTTTTAGGGTTTTTTAGAAGTGTTTTGTAAAGTAGGTTCTTCATTAATCTGTTTGTCTTAAGCTGCTTAAAAATACTCATTGGCTGTATCGGGAGCTGAGGACTTAGAAAAAAAAAAAAGTCCAGGATTTGTGGAGGATTGAGTTGAATTTCTCAACTGTCTGGAACTGGCATTAGTGCTCAACATCCTGAGAAGGGTGATATTCCTGCTTTCCCTGGTACTCACCGTATATTATACTCACCCAATTTTGGGTTCATGAAACAAAGTCATGTGGGGGTTTTTTCCATTTTGTGATTTTACTGCCTTCTGCTGGTCAGAGATGATCAGGCTGAGCTTAATTTTTTATAATCAGCACATGATCTAAAATTTAGCTGCACTGCAAATGCCAACAGTAGATTCTTTGTGTATTTCTTGGTTTGTTGTTTTTTTTTTTCTGCAGCCTCATGGATATATTTCACATAGGAGGTTGATCAGTAAAGAGGATTGTAGGTTTTAATGTGCAGTCTACATCTTGTTCCAAAAGCCTGCTGCTGGCTTGAAGTGGGGATGTAGCAGATCACCTTTCTAATCCTACCCTGCCTTTCAGCTCCCTGCTCGCCCTTTGCTCCCAAGATAAAGAAAAAAAGATTTAAAAATAAAAACCCTGTTGCTGTTTGCATAAACTCACAAAACTGTGGCCCCATGACAGTGCAGAAAGAAAGAGGCCTCCAGAATTTCATGATCTGTTTTAGGAACTATAGTTGTTTAAAGTTTTATCTTTGCTTTTATTCCCTGAGACAGAGATGGATGTACTTGTCTGTCTGTGTAGGGGCTGGAAGGTGGAGAGCTGAGGAGCTGACAGGGCTTGGATCTGCCTAAATGTTGTACAAAGAATTATCCACCTGATCAAAGGAAATGGCTGTTCCCCTTCCTGCACCTTCCTGCTCTCAAATTTAATAACCATGCCCTGAATTGATAGGCCACACAAGGTGTCACCTGGCTATACTCTGCAAATCCCCTGGGCAGGCAGGTTATGAGAGGGAAAATATTTATTTTCTGGGTGTTTTTTTCCACACAAAACAAAGCTTTGATTGCCAAATCATCAGTCAGGCAACCATAAATAATTGTCTGTAAAAGGGAGAGTTTCCTTCACATCCACCAATTCTTATTTCTGTAGGAAAGGTTTGCAGAGGGAGTGGGAGAGAACTGAGTTCAACAAACTTATAACAAATGTCACAGAGTTCACACTTTCAATATTTGAATGGCATAAAACAATCTCTGAGCTCCATTTGAATGTCGTAAAGAGATTTTAAAAAATTGTGTTCCTGGAAAATATAATTTGCCTCTGCTTCTTTTTTTTTTAATAGGTAACAAGGTGGGTAACACCAAGTGGCAATGGCAAGGACTTAGGTATTTCTAGATACTCTGATTTATGGAGATACCCAACATTTATCCTCCAAACACTGCAGAATGGTAAGAGAACACTGGGCAGTGGGAAATGAAGCTTCTGCTCCTGTTCCTGCCACTGTCCCATCATCAGTAATCTGCAATATATTTAGAAATTAAACATTTGGCCAAATGTGCTTTCCCAAATGTTGTCTGAAGAGAGCAGACCTTGGGTCAAGTAGCTGGAGAGAAGGGAATTTTTCCTCGTTTATTTTTAGTTTCATTTCCTAGGGAAGTAAGCCATCTGTGATCTGTTTCCCTCTGGAAAGTTTTGCAACTGCTCTGCCATTCACATTTGCAGAGCCTCAGAGATGTCCAATAACACCAGTTTTTGTGGGAGTAGGTGCTCAGGTAAAAAGAGGCTCTGAAACAGGAAAAGGAGAAAACATGGGAATTCAGACTGTGTGAATTTGTGCATCCTTTCAAGCAGCAGTGAGGGTGAAAGGGGCAGCAGGAGCTGGGTTGCTCTGGTGTGGTTGTCTCCCCTAAATTAGCCAGCAAACTTCTGCTTGTACCACTCAGTCCCTCCAAATCCAGATTTCCTTTCTCTATCCCAGGATTAGGGTAAGGAAGAGGAGGCTCAGTAGGATACTTGGAAGGGTCTGTGCCCAGACTACCCTTAATGTAAGATCCTATCTGTGCAAGAGGAAATAAAACACTTTAATGCCATTTATAGAGTGTTGAACTGGAAAAGGTTGAGAGCTGTGCTCGGGGTAGAAACATAAACTACAAAAATGATAAACATGAGCAGGAATTAATGGAAGCTCAGTTGGGAAGAATTTGAGTCCTTCTCTGGGGAGATTTAATTTCTTGAACCCACCTTTGGAAGTGAAGAAATCTTAAAATAAATGTGCCAGGAAAGCAGAAGTGAAGCTGCCATCCAATACCACCATGTGAAGAAGGCTCTGGAAAGGCTGGTACAGTTCTGTGGGTCTGTGAAGGAAATAACAGAGATGTGAGGGATGTAGTGAAGGGTGCAGGAATTTGGAGTCCTCACTCCTTAGATCTCCTGGTTTCTCATTAATGCAGCAGAATTTGGGTACTGGGCAGACTGAGAACAGCAGCACATTGTCTCTTGCCAGAGCTGTCCAGAGGAGATGGTGTTTGTGCAGTTTATGTGACACACGTGTAGCTCTTTATATTGAACCATTTGTGAAGAGAGGCAGCGATTTGGCCCTTCCCGAGTGCTCCTCGTTCCCCGCAGCTGCCAGGAGGTGGCTCTCTGCATTTGCAGTCCCTGTTTACTGCTTTGTTTATGGAATTACGCTGGACACGTTTTCCGTGGAAAATGTTTTCCCTGCGTTTGCCCTGAGGAAGTTTACGTCAGAAGAACAAGGAAGCCCTGGGCTCAGTAAATAATCTGCTAACGGGCACGGCAAGGATCAGTTCACTTTTGTCCAAATGTTTTCTGGCTGTGATCCAAAGGGATTTTTCCCGTGCAGGACCTAATCTTATAAGATTATTTCTGTCAGGCTCAAGGAGTTACATCTGTGCTGGTAGGGTGCACTTACCAAATTTGATTTTAGCCCAGTAGAAGTCATTCTCAATTATAAAAAAATCATTTTAGTCGCATGTTTTAAAGGATGCAGGTGGTTCATGGACAGGTACCCTGGTGAATTGATTAAAATGTTTCTTCATTCTCCTCCTTTCAGTGTGAGTGGAAGAGAGAGTCTTGTGTCCAGGCCATGGACTCCTTTTTGGAGGCAGTGATGTTTCCCAAAGGCTGATGTGTTCTTCTGTTGGAATCCAGTGTGGAACAAGCCAGGTTCCTTCTTTGCTTCTTAAAACATGGTGAAGAATTACAGTGTGTTAAAGAAGAGTAACTATTGAGTATCTTCATAATGCTGGTAAAGTTCCAGGTTTTAAATTGGTTACTAGGAATATGTAGCCTCTGTTCAAACACTAATTTGAATTAACTTGGGCTGTCTGAAGGTATTAATTGCATGTACACAGCCCCTCCACTCTTGATTTGTCTTAACCCTCACTCCGAGATACCAGACACCCTTGAGGACAATACATGGGCACAAAAACCTGCAAAATAGTGTAACACTCCAAGTACATAATGATTCACATACAATTTCCCCCTATTTTAAAAGAAAATGGTTCCATCTTCTGCTGCAGGAAAACTTGCCACACAACAGTTGTTCCTGAATCAGAGTGCTCTGCTAGTTCCTAGAGATTTTTTTTTTTGCAGACTGTGATTCCACATAACAGGTTTCTCTGGTGGTCACATCTTTGCAAAGCTTGAGTTTGTTTCTTCGGACCAAGCATTTCCTTCAGTTAATTCACTTCTAGGATGATGAAACAGGCACAGGGGTTGTGACTGTGCCTGTAAGAGGCAACACTCAGTACCAAAATAACACCCTGACACCACCACATCAGTCCCCCCCATGCTGTTACCATGAATTTTTGTATTTTGCGTTATTGGGTTTATAATGGTCAAGGTGCAATTTTTTTTCTCTCTTATTTCTTCATTTTTTTTCCTTCTCTTGGTTAGTGCTGCATGCACTGCAAAATTTAGGGTCAATCTACAGAAGCTCTTGGGGTTTTTTGCAAGGTCACATGTACATTTCTACCAATGCTAGTGATCTCTTACTGTTTGAACTTACAGACTTTGTAGACTTTAGGTGGTCACTATCTGAAAAGAAATGAGGAATCTGTATTTTTCTGAAATTCACTGGGTATTGACTATTAATTGAGGCATTTTCCTCATATTTAACCCAACTATATGGAGAAAACCTATTTCTCTGCAAAGCAATGCCCTCCTGATGTGAGAACATAATATATCTGTATTTGGTAGAGGTCCATTTCATATCCAGATGGGACGGCTGGAGCTCCTCTGGCCTGGCTCTCAGCTACAGAAAAAGTCAAGGAAAAGCAAAGGTGACATCAAAACTAGGCAAGTAGTGCCCAGAACCTAACCAAGGTCCTCTCTGTGTGGTAATAACTGACAGGAGGGGAAAATGAAACCTAAAATCCCAAAGGTCTCCAGTGGACCTTGGATATTCCGTGCTCTCTGTGTCAGGGCTGCTGAGGCTGGGCTGCTCTTTGCACCCTCTGGCAGCAGGAAGAGTTTCCCCTTCAAAACTGCAGGATTCCCAGTTTTGGACTCAGTTTGGGTTTAGGCAGGGATATTTTGCCCTCCTGCATTCCAAACTGGTGCCATTTTGGGAAGAAAAAAGAGGGGAAGAGGAAACATCGCTGGTGGTCCCTGATGCTTTGGTCTTTTCTTGTGAACACACACGCTCAGACATGAGAATTTGGTCGTAGAATTCCAGACTGGTTTGGGTTGGAAGGGACCTGAAAACTCATCCACTTGCACCCCTTGCCATGGACAGGGACACCTCCCACTATCCCAGGGTGCTCCAAGCCCTGCCCAACCTGGCTTTGAACACTTCCAGAGATGGGCAGCCACAATTGCTGTGGATATAAGGAGGTAAATCTCTTATCCCATCCACACTGTGGGAGGGCCTTCCCTGGTGTGCAATTCCACACGCAGGCAGCAACTCTAGAGCAAAAGTCTTTTGTCTTGGCAGACATTTGTGGGATATTTCCTCCCCTCCCCCTTGGAGAAGAACATCCCTTTCTCAGTGCCTACAATAGGTCTTTGCTTCTCAGGATCTCTGTCCATGTGTGACACGTGACAGCACATTTGTGTCGTGGGGCACAGCATCACCCACAGGGGATTCACTTGGTGGCTGCATTAAATCCACTGGGATCACTCTCACACAGAGATATTTGCAGATTTTGGGGCTCTGCCTGTGTAAAAGCACACAGACAGCAGAGCAGAGGAATTACACACAGCTGGGAGTCAGCAACTCCTGCGAGGGGAAGGATTGGTGTCCTTGGTGTGTGGGAAATGTTCACACCACGCAAACAGATGGAGTGGGGGGAATTAACACTCCTGCTTTTGGACTCTTCCTGGGTGACTATTAATAGTTCCCTGGTTTGGATTAATGCACAGCATATGTTGGGTAACAGGGACTTTGACTTATCTGCTAGATCGTGTCGTGGGCTCAGTCTTGTTTTGAAGTCACAAAAGCAATTTTTTTAAATGACTCCCCACCTTCTACCTGCTCTTCCCATTAGAATAACCCCGAACCATGATGTGGTTGGAGACACTGGTAGTAATGGCATGTTTGGAATCTTCCAGCCATCTTCTGAATCATCATTAGGGGCAATTTTTAGCCTTTTTGAAGGAAAAGATGGAATGATATGGGGCAGGATTGACCGGGAGCCCAGTTTTGTCTAGCCAAGGGACCTGGCCATGCAGACCCATGACAGCCAGCAAGGTCTTAAGCTGCACCAGGAGGTGTTTAAGTTGGACACCAGGAAGAATTTCTTCATGGAAAGGGTGATTAGACATCGGAAGGGGCTGCCCAGGGAGGTTTGGAGTGCCCACCCCTGGAGGTGTCCAAGGAAGGACTGGAGGTGGCACTCAATGCTCTGGGCAGGTGACAAGGTGGGGATCGGGCACAGCTTGCACTCAGTGTTCCTGGAGGGCTTTTCCAGCCTCAGTGATTCTGGGATTCTGGTGCTCCCAAGGGTTGGCTTGACAGCGGTTTTGGACTGAGGGCCGGGGAGCGATGCTGAGGCGCCTTTTTCCCCCCGGCGGATCTCCAGCAGTGCCGAAAACAACCCCAACAGCTCTGCTTTCGCATGGGAATAAAGCGGCACCGCAGGGGGACGGGACGCGCTCGGGGTGGGAGCCCGAGGCCAGTGGGGGTCACGATCCTGGGGATGGGGACAGGGGCAGGAATGGGCACAGGAGCGGGGACAGAGGA
Organism: Nicator chloris; assembly: GCA_013400495.1. Taxonomy (NCBI): domain Eukaryota; kingdom Metazoa; phylum Chordata; class Aves; order Passeriformes; family Pycnonotidae; genus Nicator; species Nicator chloris. Next base: position 707,920 of record WAAE01025451.1, on the reverse strand, counting down.
CGGGGATGGGAACAAAGGCAGGGACAGGGGATGGGCACAGGAGCGGGGATGGGGACGGGGATAGGGGCAGGGATGGGGACGGGGGCAGGGATGGAGACGGGCAGGGATGGGGACAGGGGACGAGGACAGGGGATGGTGACAGGGGCAGATATGGGGACAGGACGGGGCCGGCCGCGGTCACTCCCCGCCGGCCGTCCGCCCCGCCGTATATTTGCGAGGAGCGGCCCCCTCCGGGAAGGGGGAGGAGGCGGCGGGCGCGGCGAGCGCCGGGGGTGGGAGCTGCGCCGCTCAAGTGCGCGGCTCGGCGGAGCATTACGGCGGCCGAGCGCTGGCCGGGCCGGCAGCGCGGAGCCCGCAGCGCGGCCATGGCCGAGCGCCGCGCCTNCGCTCCCTCGGGGGAGCTCCCGCGGGGGAGCGGGGGAGGGAGAAAGAGGAGGGAAAGAGCCGTGGAATTCCGCTCCCGCGAACAAAGGCCGGCCGGGCGCTTTGTGCAGCCCCTCTCGCCGCACAATGGGCGGCTCGGCGCTTTCCTGCCGGGGCCGGCCCTGCCCCGGCCGCCTCCCGGCGCTGCCCCGGCCCCGCACCTGGGAGGGGAGCGCCGACCTCCCGCTGGCTGGGAAATGGAGAGACAGCTCCCTTCCAGCGCTTCCCTTCCTTTTGTGTGAGCAGGGCTGGTTCCCCGCGGCACCGCTCCTTGGACGCGCGGAGCTACGTGAGGCTCGCGGTGCTGAGCATCCTCGGGTTTCTCAAAGTTTGCTTATTTTTTAAAGAGGAACATTTATAGAAATTTACCTGCCAACAGCAGGTTTCTGCAGATTTACGTTCCCAGTTAGGCATGTGGTTCCAGCTGGGAGGTGTTTTTCTGTTTCCAGGTCTGACCAGGTAGCCTTTGGTGACCTCTCCTACCTGTAACCAGGAGTGGAGTGAAAGCGAGAACCATCAGTTCTGCCAGAGCTGTTCAGGAGGCTGTGACAGTAGCAAAAGGAGTCTCATTTTCATGCCATTGAGTGTGAAGCTGTAGGGTACAAATAGTTGCAGTTAGAGAAGCTGTGATGGAGAAGGGTCATGGACAAAAAAAAAAGGAAGTCAAAGGAAAAGGCTGGGTAGGAGGTAGAGGAGTGACACCAGTCCCATCCCACTCATGATCTGGAAAGAGGTGTAAACATTGCTCTTTCTTCAGGTTCTCTGCACATTTGGGTGTGCACCAGCCAGGGGTTAATGTGACCAGTCAAGGAATGGGGAGAGATGGATTTGCTGCCAGACCGTTTTTCCTGCTTCTTGTTTGTAGTCATAGAAATCGTCACATGAGAGACAGGCACTGGCAGTCAGAGTGTCAGAGTTGTGCAGCCCTGGCGGGAAGTTGAATAAGATGGCCCTGGGGTGACCACTGTGGTGCTCAGCATTCCTGCCTGCTTCACTGGGTGGTAGCACAGCTGTGCCACCTCTGTGCACTTTTGGGCTAACCTGATCCACTCCGTGTGTTTCCCAGTGTGTGTGTCGCCAGATGTGGTCTTTAAACAGGTCGGGTTCACCTGTTCTTGTAATGAGGTCGGGGCTGTTGCATCTCCAACTTTCTTTTGCACTTGTAAGATTGTTGTGTTTTCTGTGGGGTTTCTCATGTTGTAGTGCCATATTCTGAGAAATCCCCAATTCCCGGTTCGTGGCCTGCACATCCAGTGCACGTGAAGGCAACAACTGGGCAGAATGTTGCACCTGGGGCTGCCCAGGCTGGGCTGTTGCCCTTCCCCTGCCGGCACACAACGTGCTGCTGGGGGTGTTGCTGTTTGAGGGGATGAGAGATTGCAGCAAGCAGTGCAAGGAAGTCCCAGAGCTGTGCTGGTGGCTGCTGGAAGTCCTCCCCAGTTCCATTGTTTCAAGAAGAATAGATCCCTCACATTTTCACACTCTGCACTCCGGTTTGGCTGACTCACCGAGGTAGCATTTGTCTTATTCACAGGAAATAGCCATGCTGCTCTTGCTTTGCCTGTGTGCTTCTAATGGATGTCGTTCAGATCCACCAAGACAAATTCCTTCAGTCCAGCTGCAAGTTTCTAAACTGGTTGTTACAGTAGGGATAGAAAAACCAAACGTGGGGTGGGCTGAGCTGTTTCTTGGAAAGCCCAGGGATGTGTCCCACAGCTCAGATTTACCTGCTCTGCTTTCTTCAGCCACCATGATGCCCCTCAAGGGCACGATCAGAATGCCAGTGCCATGCCCTGCCTCGTCATTGAATCCAGATCTTTAAATATTGGGCAGAGGCTATCAGTAGTTGCCCCAGCAGTTTTCAAATATCTTTTTAAGGCTATGTTGCAAGGTGTTTTCATGATTAGGTCCTGCTGCGTGTTTGTGGGATGGGTTTAAATTAGACTTTGGCCATCACAGGTACTTACTAATTCTTCTTGACTCCATCAGAAGAAACTCCGGAGTTAAGCTTTGTATAGTGGCTTAATAATCCCTGAGATCTTGTCTGAAATTGCTCATTTTTAATTGGAAGTAGATTGGTAGGAGATTTTTTATGAAGCTGTAGTATCCTTCTGCAGCATCCTGATGCTTCTGTAGCAGCGCTGGGGCTGTTGCTTCCATCTCAGTGTGAGAGCAGAGGAACTTCAGTGCCACCTGTGTCTGGTGCACATTCCCAGTTGTGTTATCCCAGTACATTTTCTGGATACAGGGCTGCTTGGCAAAGAAATAGGATGTGGAAAACCCCCCATGAAAAGTTCTGAGTTCCTGGGTGTCCCAGGAGCTGGAGCTGTTGTATCCCAGCTCTCTACAGAGGAAAAGGTGTGCAGGCTTTTTAGACTTCAAAAAGAGAGAAAGAAAAGCTCCCCCTTTAAACCTCACACAGCAAAAGTGTTATAGGGATAAACTTGTGTAGGCTTTCATGTGAGCCCCTGACTCAGTGCCCTGTCAGTGCTCTTGGGCCACCCTGAGGCTGGGTTATCTGGGGAACTCAGAGCTGCTCCTTGGCTCAGACCATCACCATGGATGTGTCTTTGCCTGGAAAGAGTTTTGATCTTCTTTTCCTGCTGCCACAGTGGGAGAGGATCCCTGTGCCTTGGAACAGCACACCTGCCCTCTGACAGTGCATGTCAGCCTAACACAAAGCCCACAGTGTGATTTTTACAACTGCTCTGTATTCTTTTGCTGAGAATTTTCAATTTTCCTGTGCCCACCTGTCAGTGGAGTCCAGAGAAAACAGTTTTTACCTTGTGGGTCCAGCCCCTTGCCAGGTGCTTCCAGGTGAACAGGAACCCCATGAGGTGCTGCTGTCTGGGGCTGGGGGGTCTTCAGTAGGGGCTGATCCTGTTCTCAGACTTTCAGTGATTTGGATATTCCCCATCATCCAGGGCTTTTATACTGTATGGGATTCCTGGAGTAATCACAGCTTGTCTTTATGGATTTGAATTGAGGGGAAAACACTTGTGTTCACTACATTCAGAGCATCTTATTTCTGCTGCAGCTCCCTTTACACTGATGGGGTGCCGTAAAAGGGGACTTGGGAAGGCTAAATTTGCATTTATGTTCATTTAGAGCCCTTTTACGCTCCCTGAATCGTGTGTCAGGGGAGCTGACAGCCTCCTTTGCCCAGCCCCAGGGTAAAGAGGGATGGTGTGAAACCTGCACCCACTGAAACCAATAGCAGAGCTGTCACTGGCTCCCCAGAGCACCAAATCGGGCCAGAAACGTGGTCACAGCAGAATATTCATCACAGTTTATTCTCTTCCCACATCCAGATGCCATTTGCATTGTCAAAACACTGTCATGGATAACTGAAAGGATTTTTAACAGGAATTTCAGAGCCTCCCTTTCATGTTCTCTCCAAAAGTCCCATTGCCTGTCCCCGTTCAGCCTCTGTGGATGTCTCGTGTGGGAGTTGGTGGCGCTTGGGAAGCCCAAGAAAATCCCTGACTGCTTAAAGCAAGGGAGAAGGCAGGGACAGAACTTCATCTCCAGAGCTCTGCTACAGAGCTGCTTCTCTTGCCGAGGCTTCCTGCTTTGGTTGGGTGTTTGTAGCTTGAGGTGTGACTTTGGTGTCCTGCAGGATCCAGTCCTGTGGTGATTTCTGCAGTCAGGTGTCCTGGGAGCTCATTCCCTCCTCTGCAGCCCAGGGGTGATGTTTCAGCCTCAGTCATCAAATATTATCAGAAGAGCACCACAGGCAGCGTCGTGTGATGTTTTCTCTTGTAATCAATGGTGAGGAAAAAGGGAACATGCTGTTGCTCGTGTGTGTTCATTTAAGAACCCACACGCACCCCGCAGCAGTCAGGATCAGGCTGGGCATTTCCTCAGCTGTAAATCAAACCCATTTCACTCCCAGGGGAAGCAGCTCGCTCAGAAGGAAACAGGACCTGGGGTTTAGGAGGAAGGCTGGGTGCAGGGCTGAACTGGCAGGGTGGCTCCAGGCCAGAGCTCTCCCTGCATGCCTGGAGGAGGTTCCCTGGTGCAGCAGAGCTTCCCTGGGTGGTGACTCGAACCTGGATGGGGCTGCAGGCAGGACAGCCCAGCTGGGGCACTGCGGACAGAGGGCCACGTCCTCTCTCTGCAGAGGTGACACACAAAGTGCCACTGGGCTTTGGGAATGCACATCCAAGCACAGTGAGTCGGGAGGATGGATGGGTGCCTCCAGCTGAACAGAGGGTGACGCTTTCACTTGAAGAAGTAAATGATGTGTAAATGCAGTTTTCTCTCTCTGAGGCAGAACAAGCAGCTTTGCTGGGGCTGCAGATGCCTCGCTGTGCCAGGCTGCCTTTCTCAGGGGCTCCCTGGGTGTGCAGTCCCTGCATGTGACACCCAGGGTGAGGAACAGGCAGCAGTAACAATTCTGTAATTAGCGGGATGGAGAGAACCAATTTGCCTTGTCCTTTCCCAGTGGAGAGGGCTGTGGAAAAGGGAGACTTGCTCACATCACCCCAGGCAGTCCCTGACCCACCTTTGCTGGGAAACAGGAGAGTTCCTAACCTCGCTTGGCATCACCAGGCAGATCTTGGTGAGGCTTTTTTTTTTTTGGGAAGGCAGAAAGAAGAACTGATATTTCCAGTTTGCTGCTTGAGCTGAAAAAAATGTTAAAAAAAAAAGGAACAGTTTTTGGGTTTGACCAGGCAGGGCACGTAGAAACAGAAATGATTTTTGTGTGTAGCAAAGAACCCTGGGTGTGCAAACAAATGGTCTCATTTTGTTATTTGCAGCTCAGAGTACTTTGAGAATGACCAGTTTTGTTTTGCTTTAGGAGCCAGTTCCAAGGGGAAATTTTTTCCCTCTTCTTTGTGTGTTTTTATTTTTTTTCTTTTTCTGTGTGAACCACATGCACACACAATAATTAACCAGTGAAAAAGGTCAGAAGGGAAGTGACTGGGGAAGATGTACTTTAAACATAGACATTCATGAGGCTTTGGGCTGTAATTAACTGGAATGTTTGTCTGAGGTTCCCAAGTTACGTGTTGGATATTAGATAAGTTATTAAAGAGGCAGTTTTTTATTTGTCCTTTTAATTATCAAAGCTTTAATGGCTCTTCAGCTCTACAATTTTTTTTTAATATATATTTGGTGAATATTTATTTCTCTTTTCTTGATGGGGTTTTGTGTAACACCAGCATTGCTTTAGGTTAAAAACAGTGCTCAGGGTTATAGTGTAACATGGACTGCTGGTCATGAACAGTTTGTCATGGACAAACAGCCTTTGGGAATGGAGGAGGGGGAGAAGGCAGGTGTGTTCATGGAGTGATGGAGTGGTTTGGGTTGGAAGGGACCTTAAATCTCATCCTGTGGTCAGGGACACCTTCCACTAGACCAGGTGTTATTTGTTTTAGGGAAAGTGGGAACCTCTGGGAGGAAACAGTGAGGGAGCAGCCCTAAAAGAAGTCAGCTGAGATATTTTCTCAATGTGGAAATACTCACTTGGTTCTCCAAAGCTTCCACTCCTCTGGAGTGAGGGATCAGGATGAAGCACAGCTGCTAGAAGGTGTGATCCCAACTGGAACAACTCTGGAAAAGCCATTGGTTGATCAAGGCAGCCCAAAGGCTGGAAGGGGACACCTGGCAGGTAGAAAGGGGTGGGAGAGGGCTCTTGAACCTGATCATGCTGCCACAAACCCCAAGGGGTATAGATTCCTCATAAATACCTCTGGAGATCAGGATCATTAGGAGATGGTTTCTAAGTGTCAGAGGCACGATGCTTTCCGGTGGGGAAGTGGTGTCCAAAACCTCTGTGAGTGCAGTGATACAGAAAGGAGTCAGCCTGAGCTGTGGGTTGGACTGCAGGCTTGGAATGAATAGCAGTAACTCCTGCAGATTCCACTCAGGAATTCTGAGCTTTACACAGTATCCATTTCCTTCACATGGGAAGAGTTTTCCCGGGTGCTTGTGAAAGCTGGAGAGGCAGGAGTGCTTCAGACTTGAGGGTAATGCTGGTTTCTTGGTGATACCCATTGGAGGTTCAGTTCTGACTTGCTGTGATCATGCTTTGGGGGAATTTTCAAAATCCAGTGAGGTTGCTAATGGGGCAGCAACACAGCTGGTCAGTGCCACCCTTTTGTGGCACCACGTTCCTTCGCCTGTTGGACCACGGAGGTGCCTCGGGTTCCTGAGGATCCAGGGATTCAGGAGGAGCCAGGCACAGCTGTGCTTCCACAGCTGAGGACAGGTTCCCTCCTCTGGCTGTACTTCCCATCTGGAAACAATGCCTCTTGAAAATGGGGAAGGGTTTTTAGTTTTTCCTGTGTTGTGCTGGGCTCTGGTTTTTCCTCCCGGGGCTCTCTCTGTGCCTCGTCAGGAGTGACACAAAACACACCGAGTGAGAGCCTGGTTGAAAGCAGAGCCCGTCTGCATCCTGGGGATCAGCTTTTCCATCCTCAGCCACAGCTCCATGGTGTGTTTTCCATGCCAAGCAGCTGTTCTAGCCATTCCAAATTTCCCTACAAAAGCCAGCAGCACGCGTGGTTTGCTCTCACGCGTGTCTGTGTGTGCACACGTGGTGGGAGCAGGGAGATGGCTTTTCCTGGATGTTCCCTCTCTCCAGCAGGACAGAAGCCACCCTCCAGAAGTGAAAACATCAGCAAAAGGCAAAGTGAATAAAGGCAAACATGAAGGAAATTACTTCTTGCAGCCAGAATACATAAAACTTTTTTTCCCTCCTGCAGTCTACTTTTTAGAAAAGACAAAATAATGTTTCCTCTAACTAATCTTACATCCATTCTCTGGCCTGAGGAAACATCTGCTCTCCATGGTAGCCTCAACTGTCCCAGCCAGTTCCCTCTTAGAGCTCCCTTCCCTTCCACTGACAGCAGTTGCCTCCAGCTGCCTTCATTCCTGCCCACCACCAATCCCAAAGCCAGGAGCCCATCCTGATGTCCAGATTTAGCTCAGGACAGGGTTAAGCATCTCCTTGGCAGGATTTTAGCAGCTCCTGTGCTGTGTTGATAGACAGCACAGTCCCCCTGGTGAGATCAGGAGTCTCTTAGCCATGAGGATGCTCAAAGGTTACTGATACTGCAGAAACAAAAATCACCCCTGTCCTTGCAGCCTCTTCATCTGCCTTATGGGCTGGTTAGTGTCTCCTTGGAGCTGGGAATTTGCTCTGGGAGCCAGAGCTGGCAGCAGTGCTGTGATGTGGTGAATGACACTTGGGGTGGGTTTGTCACTGATAAATTGGGTGTTGACTCCTGGAGAGGAGCATTTGTGTTGGTGAGGTCCTGTAGGCCAGGGGTACTCAGCAGCTTTTCAGCTACACAGCCTTTTTTGTGGAAGGAACCTGAGTTTTGGTTTGCTTTTGGAACAGAACCATTTCTACCCATCTCAGAGGCTTGGCTATCCCTGCTGAGAGGAGCTGCAGCTTCCTGCTGGGATGCAGGATGGGGAGCTGGGGATGGCTGTGGAGGGGCTGGACCTTTGGGGCTCTTTGTTTAGACAGCACCTGGCCATCAGCATTTCCCTCTCTGTTGTGCTCTTCCTTCCCCCTCCAGGTGGCTTTACCTGCCTGTTGTGTTTTCAGCCTTACCAGAGACAATGTGGCTCTCTAGCCAAAATGGAAAACCATGGAGGGTCACAGCTTTCACCCTCCAGGCATGGCAGGACTGCTCTGTGCTTTCCATTCCTGGTGAGAAAATTACCCAGTGGTGGAATTTCTCTCTGGCAGAGACACAAGGCTCTGTGCCAGTGTTTCCTCTGCTTGTCACCTTTACCTTTCCTACATGGGAAGGGAAATACCTTTTTGTTCTGACCCAGTCATTTGTTTCCTGGTCCTTTGTCTGACTGATTACAAACCCCAGAAATAGGCAGAGGGTTGAAAATGCAGAGTACAGGAGCAGCTGTGTGACCAGGAACTGCTGAAGGGTGAGAGGAGAACTCTGGAGAAGAGCTTTCCTTGGAAGAGCCTGCTGGGAACAAGTTAATTTGTGCTCTGGGTCACGTGCATTTTATTGCCACAGATGTGCACAGAAGAGCAGTTCACAAAAGGGAAAAAACCAAATTAATTGCTGTTAAAAATGTGTATCTGCAGCCTGGTGAGAGCTTTGTGATTCCTGGGAATTTATTATGCAGGATCTGTTCCCCATGGGCTGTGACGCCCCGATTGCAGTGAGCAGTGCCTGGTCTCCTTGCAGCAGCACAGGGAGGTGTGTGTGCTCCATCCCCATGTCCCTGCCAGAGATAACTCTGTCCCTGTGCCCTTGCAGGACCGTGGCAGCCGAGGTCAGGAAGCAGATCTCGGGGCAGTATGGAGGCTCCCCACAGCTCCTCAAGAACCTCAACATCGGAGGCAGCGTCTCTCATCACACCACTGTAAGTCATGCCTGGGGCAGGCCTTGCTCAGGGTGCTGTCCTGAGCACAGGAATGCCCTAAAATGGGCATTTTACCCTTTGGGAGGAAACTGCAGTGCTGTCAGGTTCTTGATGTCAGCGGCTCTGGTAACACCAAGGACAAAATTCCGTGCAAAACCCGCTGATTTTGGGGATTTCTGTGTTGCAGGTCGGTCGATGTGGCTGGGAACCTGTGTTTCTGCAGAATCTGTGTAGGACAAGGAGCTTTCTTGACCAGATATTAGTTGTTTTATCCCCAAACAGCCTGGATTGGGCGTTAAATTCCGTGTGTGTGTGGAGAGCTCTTTGCGAGCTCCTGCACTTCAGGTTGGTGTTTCCCTGTCCTTGTCACTCTGGAGAGCAGAACCACTGCACCTCAGCTCCTCTTCTGAAGTATTTTAAATATTATTGTTCAAGTTGAGTGTGGCTATTCCTCAGGAATGTCTATTTACTTACAAGTTTACGGCCCACTTTGAAGAGCTGTATTGTCACAATCACCCTTTCTGAAGTCAGGCTTTCTTGCATGGCCTTAACCAGTAACCTTCCACATTTATTGTAGTAAACATTTCAAGAGTACAGCAAACTTTTTCAAGCTGGAAATGTTTGATTTGGGGTCTCACTTCAGGTCACAGCAGTTCCTTTTGCTGCAGTCATCTTGGAAAACAAATATTAGAGCATCTTGTTTTCTTCAGAGAGGGGTGGTTGGGTCATGCAGGGCTGGAAATGTGCCCTGAATTTGATAGTCTGTGCAAGTGTTGTGAGTTTACAAGAGTTCTTCTCTTTGGAGTGGGGTCCTGTAGTGTTTCCTCAGTTTCTGGGATTGTGGGGGTGAGTTCATGGGAATTCCCATCTGGTCTGATGTAACCTGTTAAAGCTTCCTCCCGTGGAGCACAAAGTGTCCTCAGAGCTGTGTCACCTCGGAAGGGGTCTCCAGGCTGACCCCTAGCTCAGAGCAGGGACTTCTCTGCAGGCACAAACTTCATCTCTGAGGAGATCTGGCTGTGCCACAGGCCCTGGGGATGAGGAGAGCTGAATTCCTGTCACTTCCCAGGAGCACACGGGGAGCAGAAGGCTGATCTGTCAGCCAGTGCCCAGTGTGGTGGGGACTGAGCAGGGAGGAGGGTTAATTAGGGAAGTGTTAATGAGAGGAGGGTTAATGAGAGCTGCTGCCCAGGCTCATGCCTTATCTCAGTGGCTCTGCTGGGCTGTGCAGTGATAATGCCAAGCCCTGACTTGGCAGTTCTGGATGGTCTTTTGCATAATCCAGCATTAGGATAGGGTGGGTCCCCTGCTATTAGCTGGTGTGTGGAGCACTCCACTTCCCTGCAGCACTGGGCAGCTCAGGAATGCACTCCCATTGATACCCATCCCAGGAACTGCTGGGCCTCCCTTGGGTCTCACCTGTGCTGTCATCTTGGAAGGAGCTGCCTGAATTGCCTTTCTGCTCTCATGAAGTGAGATGTCTTCTGTGAACCTTTCCAGGCTGCTCCTCACCCAGCCATGGTTCTGATCAGTTTTTCCCTGTATCACCTCCTTTCACTCTGAGTTGTTTCTTCCACTTTTTCCTCCTATTCCTGAGGTTTTTCCATTCTGCCACCAACCAAGTGCTCATGCTCAAAGCATCAGTCCTATTGATCTTCACATGTAATTTTTGATACAGGACCAGACTTGTTGGTCATGGTATTATCAGTAGCTCTCATTACCCTGTTGGTGTTTGCTAGTAAATATATGCAAGAATCTATAAAAATGCTGGAAAAGGTCATGCTGGCTGGAAGCAGGCTCTGAGCTTTTCCTATCAAACTGCATTTGTGTGATGGCTGCTGTGATAAGCTCCCAGTTTGTCACATTAGATTGGGTGCTGAGCAGAGATGCTCTGCAGGAGCCTGATTAACACGGGGCGATGGTTTCTAGGAGATAGTCTGCAGGAAAAGTCTATTTACTTAAGTCATGAGTCTGTTTCCTGAGGCTGCATAATACGACAGAGGTTTGCTTGTCTGAATTTTGGGTTAATTTCTCTCCCCGAGGCACCCGTCAGGATCTGCTGTGCCTGCCTGGCCTGGTTTGATAATCAGCATTATGAGAGGGAAAGCATTGCTGTGTGAAGCTGTGTTTGCTCTGGAAAAGTTCACTTCTGTGTAGCCACGCTGCTTTAAAAGCCTAAAGTAGGGCACGTAGTGTGGGAATGAGTAGGAAATTCCTGCTAAAATGTTGTGTGGTTGAGTTTCAATATCTGCACAGTGGCAGCTGGTTGGGATTGTGGGGCTCCAGCCTTGCCAGAGTCCAAGAATGATTTGGCCAATGCTCTCAGGCAAGGGCTGGGATTGTTGGGGTTGTCCTGTGCAGGGCCAGGAGCTGGACTGGATCCTCCCTGTAGGTCCCTTCAGCTCAGGATATTCCATGATTCTGTGACTCCAGTGGTTGTGCAGATGTGGTTTCTCGTGCCCATCTTGCTCCCCGTGGGGAGAATTCTGGTCCAGAAAAGGTCAGCACTGATTCTCTGACAGCTGCTGACAGCAGCTGCTTGTGATTGTTTGTCTGAGAGTCTTCTCAGTCCAATGGAGGTATTTTTATGGAGAAATGGAGATTTTGTGAACGAGGAGCCTGCAGCACTTGCTTGCTTGGGCCTTTTGTTGTCAGCTGAGTGCAGGGATGTTCCCCACTCCACAGACTTGCCCGTGGTTGAACCTGGGATAAATGCAAAAACCTGCCAGCTGAATTTTAGCAAGTCTCTTCCCTTTTGCCTCACAAGCAGCAGACAAAATGCTGCCAGAACTGTTTCTAATTTGGTATCTGGTAGAGCTGGGGAGAAGACACTGCTTTCAAATGAGTTTATTATTGTCAGCCTCCACCCTTCTGCCGCTTTGGGAGCAGCTGATTTTAATGGCACATTCCTCAAACCCCAGACAAGGTCCAAGGCCCTCAGAGGCTTTTCCTGTGTGACCCAATGTGCCAGGCTGGGGCTCCTGGCAGGATGCAGTCCCTGCAGCTCTGAGCTTTTTTATTTTTGCAACCCACAGCAGAAGGCATTGACAGTTTGTTATTGGGAAACAGGAGCTGTGAGCTCAGAGAGTTCCGTGAAGGAGGGTTTATTTTTTTTGAAGTTATTTTTCCAAGTCTCTCCAAGCCCACTGGTGCATGGAGGGTGCATTTACACCTTGCTGGGTGTGCTCTGGATTGGAATCCGTGGGCTGTGCTCACCTTGGGTGCTCCAGAGGTTCAGCATTCCCTGCTGGCAGCTGGTGCTGCTCAGCCCAACCCCAGTGGGTGAAAGCAGAGAGCCTGCACTTCCTCTGGGAGAATTCCCCAGCATCTTGCAGGATGGGGAATTTGTTCTGTTTGTTTGATGAACCAGACTGTTTACTATGGGCCATTATAATCCCTCGTGACTAACCACTTTCTTTTCTTCCCAAGTTTGTTTTTTTCTGTGGAGCAGCTCCTTGTGCTCAGTTAACTCTGTCTGCTGAAAGTAGATAAAGACTTTTAAAATCTTGGACTTTTTTTTTTTCACTTTTGAGTGCCAAGGATAATAATTGAAACGTTTTTTGGTGGTTGTCCAAAATTTGATTTTTTTTTTCCCCCAAGAAAAAGTTCTCTTAATTTTTAAAAATCTTTTCAAGTCTCTTTTTTTTCTATTTCTTTACATCTTTAGAGGTATATTTTAATGGTTGGACGTAGCACTTAGTGCAATGATCTGGTTGACAAGGTGGTGTTCAGTCAAAGTTTGGGCATGGATGATCTTGGAGGACTTTGCCAACCTTAATGAGTCTGTGATTTAATTAGGAGAGCAGCTTTTTACTAAACTTGGAAATTCATAAAAGTGAATGTACATTCAGTTGTTTCATGGAAAAATCACAGCTTTTTCCAAGGGATTGGGGGTAGTATTTCCTGCCTGTTGATGTATGTTACAGCAGAGGTGATTGTTAGGATGTAAAAGAGCACTGTTACAAGAGATACTAATTAGTCTGGGAATAAAGGGGTCTGGATTCTTGGATGTGATGTGATCTGACCACGTCTGCTCTCAGCACTTCATTTTCTCCTGTAAAATGAAGGTGCTGACATTTCCATATCTTTGTAAAGCACTGCTGGCTTTATGGGCATTATCTGGGCTAATTGAGGCTTTGTCTTGGATTTATTGGATGTCAGACTTCGGCCATGTATTCAAAGATAGCATCTAATTATTCAGCAAGAGAATATAGGTTCCTTTGTATATTTGCATTGTTTATTTTAACCTAATTTAAGAGAAGAAGAAAAGGTGATTTGTGCAAATGAATGGGAAGCAGAGCAAAGGAAAACCTGACAGTGTCCTGTGTGGCACTGGAAAGGGCGTTTTGGAGTGCTCAGAGCCAAGTAATTTTATCACCAAAACCTGAAGAGGAGAATGAGCCAAGTCTTCATGCTGTCTCAGGGCTGATGAAGGCTGAATGGTGCCTCCATTATTTGTGTTTCCTGGAGGTTTTGCCCTGCCTGCCTGAATGGTCTGTCCTCATCAGGCAGGGGAGGATGGGAGAGGCATCCACATCCTCTGCCCTGCCTCCTCCCCTTGGGGACTGCTCACAGTGCACTCTGACTTTCTGTAGGACATTCAAGCTGCTCCCACTCTGTGGCTAAAGGCAGCAGAGAGCCCTGTGGCAAGGCTCAGGAGTGTTTTACCTGCTCAGGTGAGTCTGGTGTCCCCTGGAAGTTGCTGAGTCTCTGCAATGACTTAAACAGCTCCCATGTTAGCAGGGATAAATACTCCTAACTCAGTTCTATTGTACCAAGTAATTGTTGATAAACAGGCTGGGAGAGCTGGGAATGTTCACCTGGACAGGAGAAGGCTCCAGGGAGAGCTCAGAGCCCCTTCCAGTGCCCAGAGGGGCTCCAGGAGAGCTGGGGAGGGACTGGGGACAAGGAATGGAGGGACAGCACACAGGGAATGGCTTCCCACTGCCAGAGGGTGGATGTTAGGAGAATTTCTTTGCTCAGAGGGTGAAGAGGCCCTGGCACAGGCTGCCCTGAGGCTGCCCCATCCCTGGGAGTGTCCCAGGCCACTGAACAGCCCGGGCAGCTCTGCCTGGCACCGGCTCCTCGCGTGTCCCGTGGTTCATCCATCCGTGCAGGGCATAAATTGTCCCCTGGACACGAGAGGTGCCTGTGCCAGGTGTGTCCCACTCAGGAGAGCATGTCTGTGGTTGGCAGGGCTCAGGGCCACCAGGGCTCAGAGCCACCAGGGTCTGCCTGTGGAAGCCCTGAGGGCCTGGAGGGGTCAGTCTCTACTGACCTGATGCAACATTTCTGCCAGAAGTGAGAAATGTGTGATTTTTCTGCAATCTCTGCACAAATTGTTTGGCTTTTTAATTTCTCCGTTGCTGTCTCAGTTTCTGTTTTCAGTTTTGTCACAATTTATCGGAGGGAAACTCTTGGAGATGAATCTCAGCACTTGGATTTTCTGTATCAAAGTCTCTGTGTTCTCCAAATACTCTTGGTGAAATTACACAATTCTTAGTCATCAAAGATCTTGTCTTCTTACCCGTCCTTGGAGGCACAACTCGTGTCTTTCTAGGGTTGGTAAGAAATTGCTGTAGTATTCCCAGATAACTAATTAATCTCTGATTAATATTAATATTTCTATACCCAAATGGCTTCCTACATTAGCAACCAGTTATCACAGCAAATAACCTGGCAGTATTTGTACATAAAGCATCCCACTGGTTTTGGGACTGGCTGTTACTTTTACATGTAGGATCCTTTTTAGATAGGTATATTTGTAATTATTTCACAGAATCCCAGGCTGGTTTGGGTTGGAAGGACCTTGAAGCTCATCCTGTTCCATGCCCTGCCGTGGGCAGGGACATCTTCCACTACCCCAGATTGCTCCAAGCCCTGTCCAACCTGGCCTTGGACACCTCCAGGGGTGGGGAATCCATTTCCTTTCATTAGAGGCTTTTCCTATCTCAAACACTGTGATAGAATTTGACACACACTGCAGATCTCACAGAATCCAGATCTTAAAACTGAGTGTTTTCAGATTTCAAAAGTGGAGGCTTCAGACACACAGAATGCTTACAGCCGTTTTTGGGGCACGTTTGCAATGTGGAAATAAAGGGCTTTCATCAGCTGCTCTCTGTGGTAGTGGCATCTCACAGAACATCATCCAAGAGAAGGAATAAGAGCCAGAGCAGAGCAGGAGATAGGGAACTGCATTCCAGAGGCAGTGGGGAGGGGATGACTGCACTTGTGGCTGGGGAGGTGTCATCCTTGGTGAGGCTTGGGAGCTGCCTGTGGTTGATGGAAAGCAGAGATTGCCCAGGAATCTCCTTGGTTCATTTGAATATTTCCATGTATTATAAATGCAGCCAAAAAAAATGAAATGCAGGAGTTCTCTGGGCTCACCAGGCATCAGGAGCATGGGTTTTCTGAAATGCAGGGATGGCAGCAGACAGATATGTGAGTCTTTGAATTTGGATCCGTTTGGATTATTTTTGGAGTGCTTAGTTGAAAGAAAATGTCATTTTTGCAAGTAAAACATGTTTTTTCATTACTTGAGTGTTGTCAGTGGTTAATATTACACTGCTCATGTTTCAAAACCTCTTAGAGTGACTTGCCTGTAGTTCACACTTAAAAATAAATCTAATGCCTCTGTTTAGCAAGCTAATTTCTTTAAACTGTTACCTTCTCTAACCTGCTTGCAAATTGTAACTTTTTTTTAGCACATTACATTCTCAGATTTGTTCTGAGTCCTTCCAGTACATCAGCTTTGAGCCCTGTTCCCTGAGATACCAGTATCCCTTCAAGGGTGCCAGGATTTTGCCAGGGCAAGCACAGGCCATCTGCATTCCTGACTGCTCAGCAAGGGAAGTGCCTGTTGGCCCTGGAGACCCAGAGATAGCTGAGGGAAGGCTGGGGCTCAGCTTTGAAATGTTAATCTGCTGCTTCTGTCCTTCCAAGATTTTTGCCCAGGGAAGGCAGTGGGTGGGAAGTTGGTATTAATTTAGAATTTGGAGCTTTGGCACAATCTGTTGCAGTTTTAGCACATTATAAATCGCTTAATATTTAAGGAGGTATTGAAGTTAAGATGGAACTTTGTCCTGATTTCAAAACTGGCAAGAAATACCACCCTGATTTTGAAGAAGTGCTTTAGCTGCCAAGTAAAAATAGCAGTCAGGATCCTCCCTGTGATGAGGAGCTCTCTGCAAGGTTAATTTTTCAAGGTCCCTTATCGGATCCTCACAGGGAGTTTTACTCCCACACAAGGAGGCAGGAGCTACAACCTTCCACACTTTGCCATTGTCGTTTTTCCAGAGCCCTCAATTGTACTGTGATCCTCACAGGGGCTGGGGCTCTGCCCTTGGGAATGATACATCTTATTTGAGCTAAAAGGGAAATTGGGCTTGGACTGGACCACAGCAGCTTGGGCTCAAATCCTTGTTGTGCCAGATGCATCCTGCCAAGCTGCCATGTCATAACCTCTCCGTGCTTTTGGGGCTCCCTGTGAGATTGGACATCCTGGGAGGGCAGAGGTCAGGGAGGCAGAAGGAAGTGGGAGGGAATGTTGTTTTCCATGTGCTGTCATACACAAGCTGGAAAAGTCTGCAGAATCAGAGCAGGGATTTGAGTGTGTCACTGCCAGCTTGTCCCATGAGACTCCTCGTGGTGCTCAGGACAACACGTGTGAGTTGGGCAGACATCCCTGTGCCCAGCAGCTTGTTTAGGGAAGGGATGGGCTAAAGTCCTCCAGGCAAACCTGGGGATGCCTGTGGACTGTGCTTCAGTCAGTCCCTGTGAGATGGAGATAATAATTGTCCCTTTTCCTGCCCTACTTGTTACTGAGCTGCTGTGCAGTGCCCAGGAGAGCAGATCTTGAGTCTTCAGACACCTGCACAGGTGCAGGTCCTGTACAAGCCTGACCTCTGCACTGTATTTTTGTTTGCTTGTGTGAGCTTTGCAGCTTGGTGCCCTGGGTATAGCTTTCCCTGCATGTTATCCCTTTGTTCCCTTTGTTACCCTTTTGGGATGCTTGGCTAAAGTGAGGGAAGGTTTGTGTTACCCTCCATGGAGTGATGCCACATCCCCTCCCTGAGGCTCCTGCAGATTTGTGCAGGTGCTTTTGCAAGTGGTGATGATGATCCAGGGAGGTGCTCAAAAGGAGGAAATAAATAGGAGACAGACGTGTGCACTAAAACTTCACAAAAATACAATGTTTGCTGTCTGGAGAAGGGCAAAGTCGATAGGGAACGCAGTTTTATTTTCCAGCTTTTAAGGGGATGTAACAGTGAAGAATAACACAGCCTTAAAGAAGAAAGCTTGAGTGTCCCCATTGCAGGAGAGCTGTAAACCTTTGAAATAGGGGTTTGTCCTGCAAGTGCTGAGAGCCAGAGCTGCAGCAGCACAAGTGCACCTCTGGAAACTGCCTGTTGAATGGGTTAGGGAAGCCAAATCAAGCAGGCTGCTGTCTGAGTTAACTGATGGAATATGTCTGTGCTCAGCTTAAGGACGTGCAGAGTTGTTATTTCCAAGTGAGGGGTTTGATTGGGGTAATTGACTCTGAGAGAGGGAGTCCTGTTTGATTTCTTCTGTACTTTCAGTTTATCAGTGCTGTGATAAACACAGTGTTTATGCTGGCAGGGAGCAGGTTATGCCCCTCTTACTCATCCTGAGCTGCCCTTTCTCCCCACATTGTCCTCCTGTAGATTTTAATAGCACCACAACAGGGCTTGCCATGAGTGAGGTGGCAGTGCCTGATCCTGGGATAAAGACTGAGTGAAAACCATGTTAGGGAGTTGTCCAAAATTTCATCTGTAATTACAGCCTGCACAAAATCAAGGAGTATTTTTTAAAAGAGCAGCAATTCTGGGAGCAGGTTTCCTTTGCATGTTTTTAGCATGTATTTGCTATTAATTTACATTATTCTATGATCCTGGTGGGGAAGATGCTCAGAGCTCTTGCAGACTTTGGTTCCTGGAGGGTCTTAATAAACTCACCAGAAAAGGACCCCCTGGCAAGGATTTCTTGCAGTAACACACCAGTATTCCCCTTAGGTTTATTAGGGGAGACC
The DNA here is from genome assembly GCA_013400495.1 of Nicator chloris. Lineage (NCBI taxonomy): Eukaryota > Metazoa > Chordata > Aves > Passeriformes > Pycnonotidae > Nicator > Nicator chloris. The sequence continues at coordinate 690,093 of WAAE01025451.1, read as the reverse complement.
ACACTGAAGCCTTTCAGTACATAAAGGGGACTTAGAAAACACGAGGAGAGTGACTTTTTACACAGGCAGACAGTGATAGGAAGAATGGTTTCAAACGAAAAGAGGAGAAATTCAGATTAGACATTAAGAAAATCCTCCCTGTGAGGGTGCTGAGGTCCTAGCACAGGGTGTCCAGAGAAGCTGTGGCTGTCCCTGGGTCCCTGGAAGTGCCCAAGGCCAGGTTGGACATTGGGGCTTGGAGCACCCTGGGATAGTGGAAGGTGTCAGGGTGGAAACAGGATGAGCTTTAAGGTCTTTCCCTGCAAAACCACCCTGGGATTCTGTGATTAGCCAGTTGGTAGGAGGTCTGCATGTTTGCCAACACATGACTGGAGTTGTCCTTCTGGAGCTTCCTTTGGAAGTCCAGGGAAGAAGAACTGGCTGTGTTTTCTGAAGGAGACACCCACTTTTGCTTCCCTGGAGCTGCCAGGAGGAACAGAGAAGGCTTTTCCTGGGAGCAGGATGAAGATTGCACTGAAGGTGGCTGTGTCTGCAGCCTGCCAGCAAGCAGGGCTGTGGGAGAGCACAGCTTTATCCTCCTCAGCTGTTGCCCCTTCCTGCTGCAGCAGATTTCAGACCTTTCCACGTGCAGCTGACGGGCAGTTCTCTGATAGTTGAGATCAGCTGTAGCACAGTGTCACGCTCCTGCAGGCCAGGGCAGTCAGCTTTGGATGCCTCTTGTTTTTCCTGGTGCCACAGGAGGTCAGCTGGGCTGGAGATGAGATGACAGAGATAAGAAAGCAGGTTCTGCTCCTCCAGCAGCAGTGAGGTCCATTGGGGTGATGAGATTGGGATGATGGGGTTGGGTAACCTGGTCTTTATCCGAGGTTGTCTGACTCCTCCAGTGTGCACGTTTCACCTGATGGGTCTGTGTGGCAGTTTCAGGTGCCTGGTGCTTTGCCCAAGTAACACAGGAATAGCCCTTGGTATTTTGTGTGTCCTTGTCCCCATCCACACCTTTGGAGCGATGCTGGAGCATGAAGCAGGACAGGGATGAGGTTAAACCTTTGGCAGCAAGAGCCTTGAGAGGAGCTCTCATGGTTCTGTTCACACATGAGGACATCTTTTGGGTTCATTTTCCTTTTGGTGCATTTATTCCTCCTTCTTTCCTCCTCCTCCCGTTTCATCACTTCTTCCCCCACAAATATCTGAAGCCTAAAATCATGTGCTTGCCTTTTATCTGCCAGTGGTGTGACACCAAGCAGTTCCTCTCCATACCCACGAATTTATGGTTGGCCTGTTTACTCAGGTGCTAGACAGTATTTCTGGCTGCACAGATGGTGAGTCTAACACAGGCCTCTGGGTTTGACTTCTCTGTTTGTTTACATCTTGGTGGTACCAGAGTTACCCGAAGAGACAAACCAGAAAATTGTCAAGTGCAACCTTGGGCCTAATCCTGGAATGTGTGAAGGGCTTGGAAAGCCCTGGAGTGCACAGAGAGCCCCTGGGCACTTCCTGCCTCCCTGGACTGGGTGATTTTTAACTGGCACGGCCACTTCATTCATCTCCTGTCCAACACATCCCAATGCTCCTGTTGGACAAGGGGAATTTGAGGTGTGAAATGCCAGGGGTGAGGGGACGTGCTGTGTTTTGGGCTGTGACAGTCTCACACCCTCGGTCCTGCCTGTCCCTGTGAGCTCTGCATTAATACAGAGGTTTTTCCTCATCTTGTTTTGTAATTCTGTTTATCGGGATGAGTGGAGTGGAAGGATTGGAAGGGATGAGGGATAGGTTCCTGTGTGTTACAGAGTCACAGGTAAATGAGTTTGTGCAGATTAAAACACAACACTTGCACAGGCAGCTCACTTTTGGAAGATCCCTCAGCTTTGGAGCTGCCAGGTCAAAAAGAGGAATAAAAGTAAGTCTTTAAAATGTTAGGGCTTAAAAATAGGGTCAGCTGAGCAACTTTGTCATCTTGTGAGGCTTCCTTACCCCTCTGGGAGGTGCTGTCAGTGTCCAGCAAGGAGCAGCATCACTGCATGGATGGGGCTCTGCACTGGCCACAGGAGGATGAGAGTGGGTTCTTCTCCCAGCACCTCTGGACACCTCCTGCTTCTGGAGCTTTTGCCCAGTGATTTTGTTACTTTTATCTTCATTTGCAAGGAGTCTGCATTGCTGGGTGGTTCCTCCTCCTTGGTTCTGAGGTTTGTTAGCAGAAGGGGCGATTTGAGGCGGAGCAGCACTGGAGGTTTGCAGCACTTGGAAACAAACAGGCACTTGTAGCAATTCCTTAAGGAAAAGCTGTCACCCCTCAGTGACATTTGTCAGGGATCTCGTGCCAAACGGAGCTGGTCTGCCTGTTTGTGAAGAGCAGGGTGAGGTGGTGATGTCTCAGCTGTGGCGTGGGAAGGAGCAGTGACAAGTTCCGCTCGTGACGAGCGGTGCAGCGATGAAAACAGTGAAAGTGGTTTGTGTTTTGAAAAGTTCTCCAAAATCACCTACTTTGAGTCTATTTCAGGAGTTCAGCATTAGAAGGGGGGAAAGGGTTATGGGGTTAAGGAGATGATCATCATCTTCTTGTGAAAGGTGTCCCTGCCCATGGCAGAGGTTTGGAATGAGCTGGTCTTTAAGGTCCCTTCCAACCCTTCCCTGATTCCTTTGATATTTCTTTACACAGAAATTAATTTATTTTACCTACATTGCAGAATCAAATACTACATTTCTAGCCATCACATATTTTTTTGGTGACCCAGATTCTTATCTGGCAAAAAGTCACCTGGTCCAACTCCCCTGACTTCCCTTGGAGTCACGCTGGTTTCCTGCTGAGGGATTTGCTCTAAGAAAATTGCAGTATTCATTGAGGTTGGTTGTGGTAGGGAGATTCTTTCAGTGCCCTCTGTGTTAGCCAAGGCTTTTTCCTTGAACAAAAAGTGGATTCATTTCAGGACTTGTTGGCAATAGTTTTAAGACTGGAATTTGGGATTTGTATAGCAATATTTTCGAGAAGCACATTTAAAACTGAAGTACTGAGTGTTCTTTTTGAAGTCACCTCCAGCACGAACTAAAGGATAGTTCCTTGTCCTACAGAAATCATCTGGATGACAGGAAAGGGGAAGTTAGTAGAGAAAACTGCTGAATTTGGATGTGTTTTTGTGACTCCAGTTAAAACACTCAGCCTCACTGGCACGTGCCAGAGAATTCTAGGAAATCTGTCAGTTGCTGTAGAGACAGCTTCCTCAAAACTTGTTTTTAGTGTTTCATTTTCTTAATGTCTGTGTTCTTGTATAGCCTCGTAGCATAATGATCTCATATCAGAATATTTATATGTATTTATATAATGGAATATGTAAAAGTACAAGTTATGCAATGTATGTATCCAGTTTATGCAAATTTTATTCTCATGTATCTAAAAAAAGCTCAGGATGGTGAGATCAGCACTGCCAGTGAAATCTACTGTTTTCCTGCACGTTTTCAGTCATTCCTTGTGCTTCAGGCGAAGGCTTTGTGCCCAGTAAAGATGATTTTTAAGCATCCATTTTATTGAGGGCAGTGTCCCTTCCTGGCAGGGGCAGAGTCATTGTGGCACTAAAGGCTGTGGTACCAGGGAGAAGAGGTGGTTAAACTTGTCCCTGTGGTAGGTGAACACTGTGTTTTGTGTTCCCCAGAGAGGTGGTTTAATTCAAAATAATGTTAGTCCTCAGAGCTGTGTGGCTGCCGGAGTTCCTGGTAAATCAGGCCTTGCTCTGGTTTTGGCTGGGGGCCGTGCCTGGGGGAGGGAGGGATCCTGGATCTTGGAGCAGGATCAAGGTTCCTATTGTCATCAGAGCCTGGTTAAAAAAAAAAAAACCAGGCTCAGATATGTGGGAAATCAAGTACTATGTTTCCTTTTGTTGTATTTCTTGAAAACGGATGTAACCGTTTCTGGCTCTAGTCGTGTTTTTTAGGTGGTGATGGTCCACACCAGAGAAAAGTGCAGAGGAGCATCAGATAAAAGATAAGACTTGAGAACAGTTCTGTGATGTGTGTTAGCTGAGGTTAACACCGCTGGGGTTAATCACCTGATGCTGCATCAAATCCCTCAACGAGGCAGAAGAACTGGTTTAAATAAAAGCAGAAAATGCTCGCGTGGTTCTCCTCGATTCGCCCGGCTTTAAGGCCCTGTGGTGCTTTGTGTGTTCCCAGGTGCCTCTCACAGAAGCTGTGGACCCTGTGGACCTGGAGGAGTATCTGAGCACCCACCCTCTGGCCCTGGAGTCGGGGCCCCTGCGGGACCTGCTGGAGTTTCCCCGCGATGACATCGAGGTGGTTTACACCCCCCGCGAGTGCCGCACGCTCGTGTCGGCCGTGCCCGAGGAGAGGTGGGACAGCAGGGGACGTGCTGGGGCTCCAGGGGGTTAAATGTGTGTCTCAGAAATGGTCATAATCTCTGTGATCTTTGGGGTTTTGTTATTCTTTTAACAGCGAGATGGACCCTCACGTGAGGGACTGCGTCAGGAGTTACACGGAGGACTGGGCGATCGTGAACAGAAAGTGAGTTCCCCTGTGGTGTTTGTCACCTGAAGTTCATGTTTAAACTTTGGCCAAGTGCTGTAAGGAGGCTCAAAAATACTGTCCTTGCTGCTGATTCCATGTGCTCTGGCTTTTAGTTGCCTGGTTCAGCTGAACTGATGCTTTGTGTTTGGAAAATTGGATCTTGGACGTCAAAACCCCTTGGGGCATTTTGGAAAATCTAGGCCATTTCAGTCCACAGTTGCTCCTTTACCATGATAGAGAAGTTAGGGAATGTGGACAAGTAAAATCATTTTCAGCATTTGTTTCTTTCCTTGTTCCACCTAGTTTTAGTTCTTTTTAGAAACAAGTTGCATGGATTTTGCAGAGATGTACGATTTACTTGCAGTCACCACCATCTGATAGACAAGGTGCCCTCTGCAGCTTCCACTGGTTCCCAGAGAGACTTGGGGGAAAGTACATCATTCAAACAAATAGTTGTTCATATTTGAACCATCACAACATTTACCTAATGAGTTCACAGTTCAGAGGCTGGGCATGCATTGATTATTCCATGCAAATTAGCAGGAAGGGTTCTGAGAGGCTTCAGCTGGAGCACAGACTCTCTCAGATGATTGGAAGTCTGATGACTTCAAGAGCTGCTGTCAAGGACTGAGTGATCCATGTGATGTGCATCACCTACAAATGACTCAGCTGCAGCTCCAGCTCTGCCCTTGTGGCAGTTGCCACAATTCACTGGTTTAATGTTGTCCTGAGAGCCAGGGGATGCTCAGGATATGCTTGGCACTGCTGACGTGACCTAATAAAAAAGTGTTTTGTAGTCTCATACCCCCCAAACAAAACAACAAACCCACCCAGGAAGGAACCCAAGAGGGAGGGAGATGTTTTATTAACTCCCAGCCTTGGCAGCAGAGTCTTGGATACACCACAGACCTGGACAGTGTGACCCACTCTTGGCTTCTCAGTGACTTTCATTGGTACCTGGAATTCCTGGCTGTGATTCCTGCTCTGATGAGGTTTATTTGGTGGGGTTTTGCCCTCTGAGAGTCACAGCACTTTCTGCTTGGGTAACCATGGCAGTGCACTGGGTAGAAATGGAAGAGTTACTGCTGGAGCAGGGGAAGAACCCAGAAGCTCATCTGGGAAGCACTGAACTGTTTTTCAAGCAAGGATGCCAACAGTTTCCTCTTAATGCATCCCATTGGATGGTTCCAAGTCCTCTGGCTAGCTCCAGGGGCACAAACCCCAGCTCTTGGAATAAATGCTGAATTGACTTGTGACATTCCATCCTTTTCTTCCCCACCCCAGGGGAAATAATCTTTGTATCCATCTCTGCCTCCAGTTTTTTGTAACCAAAATGTTTTTGAGGCAGGGAAATCCACCCATTCAGTAATTCCTTTAATGATGTTGAAAAAGGTGAGTAAGTTCACTGGCCTGAAAAAAATACCCACTAGCAGATTCTGATTTCAAGCTTACGGCATAATTTCTGTGTGCTGGACTGAGGAAGTCAGGTGTGAATTAGAGATAATTTAATAATTTACACTTGCTGGTGGAGCTGTGATGGAAATGCAGACATCCAGGTGAGGATTATACAGATCCTGTTGTTCAGCTCTCAGGAGTTACAGCCTAGCAAGGAAAATGTGTTCCTCCTTTTTTCTCTTCCCTTCCTTTATTCACTTCTAGCATATCCATGGTTTTCCCCATGTCTGGAGCATCCCTCTGTGGTAACTTTAGTTCCAGGGCATGGTAAGAACAACTAATTCTAGATGTGATCCCAGGAACTGACTTGGAGTGAGTATTGCAGGGAGACCCTGGCTCTACCCATGTGTGTGTGTATAAATACAGACGTGGTGCCATTTGGCAGCCAAAAATTTGTTAGTCAAAGAGATCTGCTCCTGTCAGCACAGCAGGCAAACTGTTCACCTGGAGGAGCTCTTACACTCTGGGGAGCTCTGAGGGAGCCACTTTCCTTACAGAGATGCTTTGTGAAGACACTTGTTGTAGTCAGGGTTGGAAAGTTGTTCTCCAGAGGTGCTCAGGATTTTCCCGAGTTGCTGTTTTGGTTTTCCAGTTAATCATTTTATCTGCTCCAAGTCAGTTCCTGCTCCAGCAGAACCACTGGCCTTCAGCCCTGGTGTTGCCAGCCTGTTTTTAGCTTGGCATCACAATGGCACGTTTTACAACGACTTTAATTGGCCCTTGATAATCCTCCTTTTGACATCACCCAGAGTGGCTTTATAGATGAACAGAGTCACATTGTAGTGTTGGAATAGTGGCTGTTGGATGATGCCCCAGCTCCAGCAGAGCTGACTGGAAATTGTGGTTGCAGAGAGCAGCTCCTGCCTTGGGAGCACCCACGCTGATAATGCTGGCTTTGTTCCGGGGTGCTGCTGCTGGGGTCGGGGTCAAAAGGGCTGCTAAGAACGTGGTTGAAATCCTCTGTTTGCAGATACCACAAGCTGGGGACTGGATTCAATCCCAACACCTTGGACAAACAGAAGGAGAGGCAAAAAGGGCTCCCCAAACAGCTCTTCGAGTCTGACGAAGCTCCGGATGGCAACAGCTACCAGGATGAACAAGTAATGTGCCTTTAAAACCTCGCTGCATAAAACCTAATTTATGGTCCTGCTTTAAAAGTGCAGTCCTGTTCCCATTACAAGTTGCTTTTAATTTGTTGGCTCTCAGGATGACCTGAAGCGACGCTCAATGTCGATCGACGACACTCCCCGGGGCAGCTGGGCCTGCAGCATCTTCGACCTGAAGAACTCCCTGCCTGATGCCCTCCTCCCAAACCTGCTGGACAGAACCCCAAACGAGGAGATTGACCACCACAACGAGGACCAGAGGAAGTCCAGTAGGCACAAGGAGCTTTTTGCACTACACCCAGCCCCAGATGAGGTATTTTTATGTGCGTGTGGGTGAGACTAAAGAAGTGAAGGGTGTAGGGAATGTGAAAGCTGTCAGTCTGCCACGGATTGAAAGGATTTAAGATCACCTGTGTTTAACATGCATGAGAACTGCAGCTATTTTGTGTTTTTCAGCATATTGTCTTGCCCATAGATATTACTTTCTGAAGATTGGGTTTCCCTTCTGGTTATGCAATCCTCAGTAATGTAGAAACATTAAAGGGATTTGATTTAGCATATTTATAGCTGCTGAGGAATGCACCGTGCTGGGGAGCCTTGGATTAAATTGGTGCTGTGTCTTAGGAAAAAAAAAGTGATAAAAAATGTGTTTGCCTCCTGATTCTGCTGGTGGTTTTTACAGGGTTGTGTCTCTAATTCCAGGAGGAGCCCATAGAGAGACTCAGTGTCCCTGAAGTGCCCAAAGAACACTTTGGCCAAAGACTCCTGGTGAAGTGTTTGTCCCTGAAGTAAGTACCACTCCAAGAGACAGCTGCACTGCAGAAATTCAGAATTGAAATCTGCTGCTGTATCCATGTGCACCTGGAGTAACTCCACTGCCTTGTTTATTGCCCTGGAAGGGTCATTGCATCTTTTGGTCATAAGCTTTGAGGTTAATTTTGTAAAGGTTGAGTCACACAGTTGTATCTTCAAGACTTCCTGCAGAGTGATGAGACAGGAAATCTCCTCCTCCCTTGGCTTTTCTCCCTGTTCCTTTCCACCTCTGCCTGTTCCATGTCACTGGCATGTGACATGAAGCTTCACCACACTCCTCCAGGGCTCTGAAGTTGGCCACTCACTGGTGTTCTCCTCCCTAACGAGGAGATTTGAGATGAAATTTAAAGATTAAAAATGCTCTGGCTTTAAAAGCATAAAGACAACCAAAGATTTGCCAAAGTTTAGGCTCAACAACCTTGACTGTGTCCCTTTAAGAGTGAAGACTTTATATACTTAGTAAGCATTAACTGGAGGAATAGAAACCTGTTAAACAAGTTTAATGAAGTGGAGCTCCTGAATATAGGGTTACCTGCAGCTGGTTCATTGCCTATAACTCTTCTCTAATAACACAAGGTAAAATTTTACTGTTATTCCCTTGGAGAAATAAAGTACAAAACTGATTTTCCACACTGCTGTATTCATCTTCTGTGTCCTCAGTTAGGTCAACCCTTCTTATTAGAGAGCTCCAGTTGCTGCTCATAACTGAGATATATGTGTGGGACATTTCTCCTGCTCGTGGAGTACTCCAGGACCTAATATAGCCGTAGAGATGAACTGATTTTGCAGCCTTTTATGAACTGGAACAACATAATATGCAGTAGCAGTGCAGCTTTCCCTGCAAAGGAGGGTGTCTTTAGCATAAATAAGTTAGATGCTGGGAATTAATGTTTGCTGCTCTTTAAGCATCTCTTGCTGACTGCAAATTTGTGGCAAATCTGCCCAGCTGCGTTTGCTTGTGTACCTGGGAATCTCTGAGCCTGTGCTCGGGGATGTAATCCAAGATTGTGCCACCTCAGTGGCACAAAACAAGGACATTTTCCCCAGGGAGAAGGCTCAGATGACCTAAGCAGGGTCATTTCCAGGTTAATCTCAGCTTTGTTGCCAAAGTGGAGAAAACACCTGTTTGGTGGTGGTGTCCCTGTTGGAAGGAGTTCCAGGCTGAAGCTGGGAGCTCTCTGCAAGGGCTGGGTGTGGAGGGCATCTCAGGAATTTTGTGGGGAGGCTGTGCAGGCCAGAAGGGCATTTCAGCCCCTGCTCCCTGTGGTTTTGTCCCTGCAGGGACAGGTTTTGAATGTTGTTAAAGTCCTTTAACTCCCCAGGTGTTCTGACAATAAGTTCACCTCTGTTTGGTGGGGCAGTGTTCTTGTTGGGAGTGTTGGAATTTGCATAAACGCTGGGTAACCGTCACTGTGAAAAGCTGGCACCTTTCTAAGGGAGTTTTTGGTGTTTTCTGACAACAGTTAACCTGAACATTGCCAAAATAGGTGTAAATGAGTGTCCAGAGGCAGGAGCCCTCTGGCCAGCAATGCTGAGAGGAGCACTTGGCCATTTAGCCTGGGCAGCACAGGAGAGTGGCTTCTCCAGGGAATCAGGGGAGCGGAGTGCTCCAGTTATCCCAATGAACAGCTCCTCTCCCTTTGAAGAAGCTTTTGGGCTGCTTTGCTTGACTTTCAGTGAGTTAAAATGGCTTTTAGAATGTCCAGGGAGCTCTGACATGGTCCTGGTGGGAGGGACCAGGACAGGAGTGGGGTGGGAATTGGGAAACAAGATCCCTTAGGAGCAGGAGCAGCCCTTGGGTTGGCTCAGCTGTTCCTGACATCTCAGTCCCCATCACCCAGGGAGGATTTGGGGACAGGGTTGGTTTTTCCTTCTGACAAAATGCAAGTCAACTGATTCTGTGTTTCCTTCTTTCAAGATTTGAAATAGAAATTGAGCCCATTTTTGCAAGTTTGGCTTTGTATGATGTTAAAGAAAAGAAGAAGGTAGGTTTTTAATTACTCGAGTGTGACATTTCCACGGAAATTTAAAAACAAAAATGGAGGCATTCATTGTGGTGGCAAAGCTTTAAGAGGACAGTGACAGGTTGAAAGAATGATGAAGGCATTTGATGAACCATCTTGTCTGTTCTTGGTAAAGCAGTGGAGGTATAACCAATTTCCTAAAAATATTATCTAATATGTGAGTGCCTGAAATCAGAATATATATATATATATATATATTCCAATTTTGGCTCTCAAAAGTCTCTTCCCCAGAGAGAACTTAGGTAACTGAAACCTTTTATTTAGATTAGGTTTTTATGATTTTCTTAATCTCTTTTTGGTGGTTCAGCATGGCATAGGTCCAAGCAACACTTCAATAATGCACAAGAAAGTCACACGTGCTAAAATTGCTAAAATCAAAACAAAACTGAGGAGCCTTTCCAAGATCTAAGTTATAGGAAATGCAAAATACATTTATTTGCCTATTTATGTTCTGTATTTAATATTTAAAGAGTCTCTTAGTTTTCCTTGTTCAAGATATTAGCAGTACTGGAGAGAAAAATGTTAAAAATATGCATTTTGACATTTATCTCTTTAAGACTTGAATTTAATGCATTGAGATTTAAGTTATGTAGATGAGAGCATGTAGAATATTATGTGAACTTTGTTTAATATTTAAATCACATTTCATAAGCCAATTTTATCATCTCATTACTCCTTTTTTTTTGGCTCTAATGTAGGAAGTTCTTTAGTGACCTCTGGTGTTGGTAACCTGCTCACATCTTTTTTGGCTCTGAAGCTTTGCAGTCAAGGATTTGGTGTTTCAGGGTAGAAAGCTCTGTTTGTTTTTCAAGGGGTGTTGTTTTTTCTGTTTCTGTTTTGATACCTTGGTGTTTTCAGTTCAGCTAACAATTCCTTTACACCTTAGAGGAGCTGGAGGAAATTTTATGGGTACTTTGTGGTGTTTCCTCCATTTCCTTTCTCACTGTTTTGCCTTGATTTCTTAATCAAAAAGGCTTTTTGTTTTTTCCTTTTGATACATGGTTTGAAACGAGGAGTTTTTAACATCTATTTTAAATTGTTCATAAAGAATTTACAAAAAGAAAGACATAGAACTAATGCTTGAAACCCGATTTCTTCCTTAGATTTCAGAGAATTTCTACTTTGATTTAAACTCTGAGCAAATGAAGGGAATGCTTCGACCTCACGTCCCCCCTGCTGCCATTTCCACCCTGGCCAGATCTGCCATCTTTTCTATCACCTACCCATCCCAAGATGTTTTTCTAGTAATAAAGGTAAGAAATGCCAGGGAAATTGAAATTATTGTCGTCTCTTGGCTTTTCTTTAAAATAAAATAAAAATTCTGTTCTCAAAAGTGTAACCAGGGCTGCTTTATTTCAAGTATTCTCACTGAAGTTCCTTTGTAACAACCAGTTCAGGGCACTGAAACTGGAAAGGGCACAAAGGTTTGCTTGATGGTATAAATCAGTTTTCTGGGGGTTGACCTTGGTTTTCATACAAAACAATGTGCTGACTCCTGAAAATGACAGATGAGTCAGTGATTTAAAAATCTCTATTGATCTGAATCTCATTTCAAGAAGGATACACGCCCCTCAGCCAGATTTTCAGATGTATTTAGGGGCTGAAATGGCTAAGAGAGTGAGATCCATAACTGAAATAAAATGCAACATTGGTCACTCCTGGGATAAAGTACACAAAGATAAAAGTTATTCTCTGTTCTCTCCTTTGATTCAATGAGTGCACAAATGTTGCTCGTTCAGGTGGATGTTCTGAGGCAAGATTTTTGGCTGGACTCTGGATAGAAATCCTCCTGTGGTCAAAAGGGGAGTTCAAGACATGTTTTCAGTTCGCAGGCAGTGTGAAAGTTCTGCAGGAAATGCTTCTTACACAAGGACTCAGCAGTCTTCAGCTCTTGTGAAAGAATTTTTTGCTTCCTTGTGCTTGTTCAGTTTGTTAATCCTTACTGGATACATGTCCTTATAATGGTTCATTTTCCCTTCTCAGCTGGAAAAAGTTTTACAGCAGGGAGATATTGGGGAGTGTGCAGAGCCTTATATGATTTTTAAAGAATCTGATGCAGCAAAGGTAAGAATTTTTTTGGTGTTTTGATAACAAATTAAACATATTTTCTCTCACCTTGGACAATTGACACTGTTCCTGTCTTTAAAAGGATCCTTTTTAAATTAAGAATGTAATCCCATTCTAAAGGCCAAAAAAGAGCCAAAGACCTTTGAGTCTTGATGCCTTATTGGGGTGGAGTAGTTAAAGGTCAGCAGTTTTTGTGGCTGTCAGGGGAGATTTGTGGTTCCCATCAAACTCAGTCATCTGTGATTCCCTGTCCCAAAGGATCAGCTGGGTCAAGGCAAGGCAGCCTTTGATGGGAATTTGCAGTAAAAATTTCAACTTTTCCCCTGCTTTTGCAGCTTTAACCCCATCACTTCTGCCTGATTCTGAAAGAACCTCCAAAATGGTTCCTGATTTTGTGTGCAGTTGGGTTGAGGCAGGTGGAGATCAAAGGGTAATAATGAGGTGAGGGGCAAAGCAGAGGTGTCAGCCCTTCCTGTGATCCCAGCCTCTCCATCAGGCTTTCTCAAAAGCTTGGATGATTTGTTCATTTTAATCAACCTCTTAATAAAATATTTCCTCCCTAAAGCTGTAAAAGTTGCTCTTTAATATGCAGAGCTATGGAAAAATCCTCTTTTATTCTCTTTTTTCCTTGACAAAGTGAGTATGATACTACTTATTTGAGGCATGTCTTGAGTTTCCCACTCAGCTCCAGATGATCTGAGCACCTGCTGATAAAAAATCACATTCGGAAAGGCCCTTTCAGACTTCACAGGGGAAAATTCGGATTTTCTTGAAGGAACAGCGGGCAGATGAGCTCACTGGGATTTGACAGGCTGTTCAGGAGGGTTAAGAACATAAGAGACTGTTCTGACTGTCCTCTGGTGGCCTCTTTTGGGAAGCAGAAGTTGTGTTTTCCCAGCACTTGGTGCTCCTCCTCTGGAAGGTGCTACCAAAACACAGAATCATTGAGAGTTGGAAAAGACACCATCATTCCTCACTGATTTTGCTGAATGAACCTCTGATCCTCTTCCTTTCCTTTTAACCTGGATTAAATATTTTCTTCACAGAACAAGGAAAAGTTGGAAAAACTGAAAGGCCAGGCAGAACAGTTTTGCCAAAGACTCGGGAAATACCGGATGCCTTTTGCCTGGACAGCCATTCACCTCATGAACATTGTGAGCAGTGCTGGCAGCTTGGAAAGAGATTCCACAGAAGTTGAAGTTGGCACAGGAGGTACAGGACTTGGCATCTGCAGGAGGGAGTGTGGGCAAATCCAGAGGTTTTGATTCAGATCCTGTAGCTGCTCTTGCTCCTTTTATCGCTTTCCTCCCCCTGCCCTGCTGGTCTGGGGTCATGGTTGAACTAAACCAGAAAAGTCCATGATTAACAAATGGATTTATCTTTCAAGGATTTTACAAGCAAACCATCTGTTATATTATTTAAAACCAGGCTTGTGAGACTGAGGGAGCATTACAGGCCGATGAACATTTTCCAAAGGAGTGGATTAATCTTTGTGAGCCACATAGCTCATCCGAAACCGCTCTTCAGCATGCCCAAAACTGCCAACTTCATCATCTTTCAGAGCAAGGGAAATACATAAATCTCAGCATGATAAAGACTTTTATAACAGCAGGAAGGCACTGGGGTGAGGTGGCTGGGAGGGGGAGCAGGAGTCAGCTGTGCTCCACAGCCTCCTGATGCCTCTGGAGCGGGATTGCCTGAGCATAACCACCTCTTCTGTCACCTCATGGCATCATTCCCTCTCTTCCTCTAAAACCACCCTGCTTGGAACAAAAGTAGGCTCTTGGACTGTAGTTTTTCTGCTTTATTTTCTAACTCCTTTTCTTTTCACTGTTGTGTTTTGCAGAACGTAAGGGCTCGTGGTCGGAGAGGCGGAATTCCAGCATCGTCGGGAGGCGTTCCTTGGAGAGGACCACGAGCGGGGACGAGTCTTGCAACCTGAGCAGCTTCAGGCCAGCCACCCTGACAGTGACCAACTTCTTCAAACAGGTATGGCAGGGCAGTGTCTCACTCAGGAGTTATTTCTGGGACAGAAGGATTGATGGGATCGTGTGAGGTCAGTGAGTGAATCGTTCGTGATGCGTTTGGTTTCTGTTCCGCCATCGCAGGGAGTCCTTGAGCAGCATTTGGTGGGTTTGTGATGTTAGGGATCAATTATGGAATCACAGACTGGTTTGGGCTGGAAGGGAGCTTAAATCCCATCCAGTGCCACCCCTGCCATGGGGAGGGACACCTTCCACTGTCCCAGGGTGCTCCAGCCTGGCCTTGGGCACTCCCAGGGATCCAGGGGCAGCCACAGCTGCTCTGGGCACCCTGGGCCAGGGCCTGCCCACCCTCCCAGACTTTCACCCTAATCCAATCCAAACCTACTCTCCTACAGTTATATATTGCATAGTATGATATAATATATTAATTCTGGTAGTAGTGAAGCCAGTTCCTCAAAGTGATTTAAGGTTGGCATCAGTTCCCTGGACACATGCAGGGATCCCTGAGGAAAACAAAGCATTCTGCTTCTGATGCTGCTGTGCTGAGTGGCAGCTCCTCTTAGCCAGAGCTTGGGATTTTCCTGAGGAGTGGACAACATGATTATAGGGAACAAAATTTCTTAGTTAAGCTTAGCAAAAAGTAATGAGCTGAAAATTTTCTAAGGTTTGCTTAATGTCACATCTAGTTAAGGAGAAACTGGTCATTAAGTTAGTAATGATTTACAAAAGCATGTCTTTATTTACTTTGTTGAGGGTATTTTTTGTTTTGAAGCAGCTCATTTTATTCAATTTGTCCCTTAAAAACTGCCAAGCATTAATTCAAGATTTTAAGTTGTAGATTCTTTATTATCTTCCTTTTCTCCTGTTAAGTGTAGTTAGTTGAACACTACCCAGTGTTTTTCTCCTTCCATTTACTTCTTTTTTTTTTCATGTTGTGATTTCTTATCTTTAAAATCAGGTATCTTCTGCTTTTGGGTGGCAGAGTCCCATTTTCTGTAATATTTCCAAAATAAGCAAAACTCTGAACTATTAGAATGGGCATAAGGAGGACTGACAACAGGCTCCTTGCACTTCTCCTTTTCCTGAAAAATAAAGCTGTTCTGGGCTCATCCCAAAGAAAAGGCAGAGGAGAAAGGAATCAGGATCATCTCCTGAATGACAGATACTTCTTCAAACTATTACACTTGCTAAAAAATGGGTATTTTTGGGAAATCTTTTAGCAGCCATTTCCAGTTTGGAAAAAGATAATATTGATGGGGAGAGAAAAGGCTTTCAATTAAAAGTTCCTGCAGCTGTCAGGATGATTAATAAGGGACGAAGGAAGGGGAAAGGATGGAGAAATGAAGTGTAATTATCACGTTCATGTTAACACCTTGTTCTGGGAAGGGACATTTGGTGTCAGAGGGAAGAGCCTGTGGGATGAGAGGGTTTGTTCCCTCTCTGGCAGCCCTGGAGTGTTGTTTGGGTAACCAAATCTTGCACCCTGAGCAGGAGGGGGATCGCCTGAGCGATGAGGACCTGTACAAGTTCCTGGCTGACATGAGACGTCCCTCGTCGGTGCTGCGCAGGCTCAGACCCATCACAGGTATCCAGCCAGCCCTTCTGGGCTCCAAAGTTCAGGTATTGGGTTGGTTCCTCACCCAGGCACCCCAAAGAAATCCTTGAGAGCAATCCCTGGACAGCAGGAGCACTGAAGGTGTTTGAGGGCAGCTTTGTGACTGGCACACTGAGCGTGGTGTCTGTGAGGAGAAGATGCAAACTCCAAAGCCCCAAACCCAGGAACCTCTGTTTCCCTCTTTATCCCAAAGCCCCAAACCCAGGAACCTCTATTTCCCTCTTCATCCCAAAGCCCCAAACCCAGGAACCTCTGTTTCCCATCTCTATCCCAAAGCCCCAAACCCAGGAACCTCTGTTTCCCATCTCTATCCCAAAGCCCCAAACCCAGGAACCTCTGTTTCCCATCTCTATCCCAAAGCCCCAAACCCAGGAACCTCTGTTTCTCACTCTCTATCCCAAAGTCCCAAACCCAGGAACCTCTGTTTCCCATCTCTATCCCAAAGGAGATCTCTCTCCTGGCTCCCACTCCTGGTTAACAGGAACAGGCTTCACCTCTGTTTGAGAAAGGGGAATAGAAACTCTGGCACACTTCAGTGAAGCTGGTCCCTGACCTGTGCTATTCCTGACAATATTTACTTAATCTACTCTTAAAACTCTCCAGGGACAGCAATACTGCCTCTTCCTTGGATCATCTCCCCAGCTCTCAGCTGGCCTTGCAGCCAGCTTAGGTTTTAAGAAAACTTTCCAAAATTACCATGCTGCAACTCAATCTGAATCTGGTCTGCCAGAGCACTTGGATGTTGTGATCAGTTCACCCAATTCACCTCTGTTTTGTAGCCTGACCAATCTCAGGGTTTTTCAGCCTTTCCTCTGATGGAGTTTTGTTTGTAACAATAGCTGGGCCTCACAGGAGCATTATCTAGACTGCATTTCCCCAGTTTTCCTATGCAAAAAGCATCTATGCCCTGTTAAGATGCATATTTTCTGTTGGTTCTTATTATCTGATCCCCCAGTTGCCTTAGATGGATCCACTGATACTTGTTAACAAATCCACTTAAGCTGTAATTTATCACGTACTGATTTATTAAATCCATATATGGGATGTCAGTGGATATATAGCATATTAACCTGAAGAAACAAAGCACAATTAAGCTTTTGAAAAGTAAATTTCTCTTTATTAATGAATGAAATGCCTTTCTTCTTGCAGCTCAGTTGAAGATAGACATATCTCCAGCTCCAGAGAACCCCCACTACTGCCTAACCCCAGAGCTGCTGCAAGTCAAGCTTTACCCAGACAGCAGAGTCAGACCTACAAGAGAAATCCTGGAGTTCCCTGCCAGGGATGTCTACGTCCCAAACACCACATACAGGTCAGAGTTTGGAAATCCATTCCACTTTCCAGGGCCCGAGACTGGCAGGTGTAGAAATTCCTCCCTTATCAAGCAGGGTTGTTGTGAAATGTGGTTTGTGGGCAGAGGTGCTGTGCCAGAGGCAGGGGAAGGGTTCAGGCTGACACAGCAGGAAGGGCTCAGCTGGGGAGGCACAAACTGGTTTGCATCAAACTTGGCTGTGAATGAGAACACGGGACAGGTTTCTCCATTTCCCGGAATTCGGGGTGGAATTGGGTTAAATTCTTTGCAGTTTTCTGTAGGGTTTTTCTTTTGCTAGAGTCACCATTCTCCTACTGGTTTTATTAATTTATGTCACTTTCAGTGACTTTTTTTTCTTTAAAGTGAGGGATGGAAATGGAGAAAATGCATAAGCCTTTTGTTCATATTTCCATTTTGATTTCCAAGCAATTTTTTTGTTCACAATACTTGACAAAAAATCTTTTGAAGCCTTGAAAAATAGGAATTTTTTTCTAAATATCTTGGGAAACAATAGCCTTTCTATGACAAAACCCAAGCTGGGACCAGATTTCTTTTTGTTATGTACCATTATTAATTTAAAGCTTTTTTCACAGTATCTTTGAAGACATTACATGGCTGAGTGAAACTATCTTCATCAGCTGAGTAATTTCAGCAACTTAGCAAATCCTTTATTTAAATTTAGATACAAAGCAGGTTTTTATAAATCAAAGCTTACATGAAGGGTTTAGTCAAGTTCCATCTCCTGTATTTTGAAAAGTCTCAGCCATTTATTTATTTGTCTGTTTATTTCTTGGACAGGTAATTTAACATTACAGTAAACCAGTACAAATAAGCAACACTGCACGATCTCATCTCTGTTACAAACCCATGAGAAGTAAAAGGAATTATTTTTGCAGCATTTCTGTAATTAACACATTCTGTTCACAGGGTTTCACTCTGACAAATTACAACCAAAACCATTTCCTGTGCTAATGCAAGTGCTGAGATAAAAAATCCACACTGTACAAGGGTTGGGGAAGATAAACAAGTCAATATGACTCAGGGGAATTGCAGGATTGGGGGCTTTGTCAGTCAGCACTTCCAAGGCTGGCACTCAGGGTTCTGCAGCTGGAGTTCAACACGTGAGTGTCCCCAGGAGCTGGCCCAGCCCTGTCCCATGGCTTTGTGGCTGCTGGGTTTGTGGCTTGGCACCCTTGACCCCACGGGAGCAGCTGTTCCCTCAGTGGAAGGTGTTTTGTCGTGTGCTCGCTTGGTTGTTGATTTAATTCCTGAGTTGGCTGGACTGAAAGGTCACAGAGCTTGGCTCTGTTTCGTTTCAGGTGAGGAGAGCAGATCTCGTCCTCCTTTCAGTGGGTTTGAAGTTTGGCTCCTCACTTTGAGTGAGCAGCCCCAGCTGTGCAGTTACTCTGCAGAGGGTGGGACCCAGAGGAGCAGGACTGCTCTGAGCCCCTGTGTGCACACCCTGCAGCTATGTGAGCACTCTGCTCCAGAGAGGATGGGTTTGCCTCAGCTACACTCCTGGGAAATTGTCTGCAAATACCCAGAGACCTAAAATGAGGAATTACCCACCTTTCTTTCACTCCTAAAACATCCCACAAGAAAACCATGAACCAAACATTCAATTAGTTACTTCAAGAAACAAAATCTCTTTTTTTTCTCTAAATGTCTTCCGTAGGGTTTTGCCAGCCCTTTGTTCCTGGAAAATACTTTTTGTTTTCCCTGCTACACAACCCAGAAAGGAATGCACAGCCTGAAAACCCATTCCCCCAAACAGTATTATCCAATATGTGACAGGTTGGCTCCTAGGCATTAGAATTTCATCCTGGGGAGGGAAAAGTTCCACAAAAATTGCAGCACGTTGACATTGGGGCTTGAGGGAATGACAATACTCACCAAACATTTTGTAAGATCATCTCAGATGCCTCAGGGTTATGTTTTGGAGAAACTCCATGCAGGGCATGGATGGGGACATGGCATCTGTTGGCAAACACAGCATCAAGTCCTTTGGTGTGGTAAAGTTCAGTGTGTTTGTTCTGAGTTAAAATGCAGCAGGTTGAGCACTCAGTCAAAGCTTTTGAAGTCTGTTGGGTGGATCATTATTTTGGTTGACTTGAGCAGGTAGTATCTTCCTTTCTTAGGCTTCCAGTATAAGCCTTTTCCTCTGTGCAGCCTTCCCCTGGCCCTTGGCGTGACGTATTTCCCGTTCAGGTTGGTCTGCTCACACTCACTGTGCCACCAGCCTCCTGAGGAGCAACATGGGAATGTCAGACACTGTCCGTGCTCTGTGGCAGAGCAAACAGCTCCTCTTTGCAACATGAATCTGCTGTGGACCCTAAATTCCAGCTAAACTGGCATTTACCCAGGATTCCCAAATCACTGAACTGTTTGGGTTGGGAAAGTCCTCTAAAGTCACTGAGTGCAACCATCCCCAGCACTGCCAAGGCCACCACTGCCCCATGTCCCCAAGTGCCACATCCACAGGGCTCTTAAATCCCTCCAGGGATGGGGACTGCACCACCCTGGGCAGCTCTGCCAGGGCTGGACAACCCTTTCAGTGAAGAAATGTTCCCTCTAATCAATTTAAGTCTCTTCTGCTGTAACTTGAGGCCATTCCCTCCCCTTCTGTCCCTGTTCCCTGGAGCAGAGCCCAAATCCCCCCCTGGCTGTCCCCTCCTGTCAGGGAGTTGTGCAGAGCCACAAGGGCCCCCCTGAGCCTCCTTTTCTCCAGGCTGAGCCCCTTTCCCAGCTCCCTCAGCTGCTCCAGACCTTTCCCCAGCCCTTTTCCCTTCCCTGGTCACGCTCCAGCCCCTCCATGTCCTTGTCCTGAGGGGCCCTTCCCTGGACAGGAGATGACCCTCTTGGCATTCTTTCAGGCATCAACAATTTTCAAGGATGCCTAGGATGATGTACAAAGTGTTTGTTGCATGAAGCAGGTGGCTGGAGGACAGTTTTGTATCCTGTGGTTTAATCATTTAATTGCTTTTTCAGTTGTTTGCTTTCTGCTATAAACTGGCAAACAAAAGCTTTAGAAAATCAGAGAATTAAGAACCCTTTAACCAAATTATCTCCAAGGAGAAATGGCCTCAGCCTTGCATCTCTTGCTCTTTTGAGAGTGATTGTATTGTGTATATTTGACAAGCAGCTAAAATCTGCCTTTGAATGGAAACTCTCTCATTATTAACTTCTAGGTTGTAGCCTAAATGGAGTTAGAGGTCAGTTTGTCTCTGGGTTTTTTGCAAAAAGGGATCAAACAATGCAACCTGGGGCTGCCACACCAGACCAGGCATTAGAGGAGGGACAGCCCTTTGCTTCAGAGTTTGGAATCTCAGCCTCGGGGTTATTTCAACCTGTTCTGCCCCTTCTTTTTCTGGTGTTGGTCGTTTGCTCAGGAGGGCAGGATTAGATGGGATATTGGGAAGAAATTCTTCCCTGTGTGGGTGGTGAGGGGCTGGCAGAGGTTGTCTGGAGAGACTGTGGATTCCCCATCCCTGGAAGTGTCCAAGGCCAGGATGGATGGGGCAGGGTTGAAACAGGATGAGCTTTAAGCTCCATTCCAACCCAAGCTATTCCGTGATGCAGTGATCATGGAGCAGAGGGGTTCCCATGCCCACTTTGGGACTGTGATCATGGAGCAGAGGGGTTCCCATGCCCACTTTGGGATGGTGATCATGGAGCAGAGGGGTTCCCATGCCCACTTTGGGATGGTGATCATGGAGCAGAGGGGTTCCCATGCCCACTTTGGGATGGTGATCATGGAGCAGAGCAGTTCCCATGCCCATTTTGGGACTGTGATCATGGAGCAGAGGGGTTCCCATGCCCACTTTGGGATGGTGACCATGGAGCAGAGCAGTTCCCATGCCCATTTTGGGACCATGACCATGGAGCAGAGCAGTTCCCATGCCCGTTTTGGGACCATGACCATGGAGCAGAGGGGTTCCCATGCCCCCTGTGGACCGTGACCATGGAGCAGAGGGGTTCCCATGCCCGTTTTGGGACCGTACCTCGGTGGTTCTCGGGGCAGCTGGAGTCTCTGGCCGTGTCCCCAGCCCGGTCTGCGGTGGAGAAGCGCAGCTCCGCGTGCTCCGGGAGCGCGTTGGGAATGCTCCCAGACATCCTGCTCAGCTGCAGGCTGAAGTTGGTGCTGGGGCCCCCCAGGCTGAAGCTGTACTCGATGTGCCTCCTGTTGCCCCGCCAGTCCTGCAGCTCGATCCGCAGGAGGTAATTCCCCTGCTTGGTGATGGAGTAGATCTTCTTCAGGCCAAGCCAGAATTCCTCTGCAGAGTTGGAGGGAAGAGATGCTGAATGTGATTTTAGGGATAAGCTGCAGGTAGTGTGTGTGAAACTACAGTATTTAGAAGGCTTTATTAATTGCTTTAATTAAATCAGTGATTTGAGTCTTGGGGACTGTTGATCTTTGCAGAGGTCTGCTGCTACATTCTTTTTGTTTACCTCTGCTTAATTGCACACTGATGATCAATAAAAGCAAGAGTTCTAAATGAACTGGAGCTTCCCCCTCTAAGTTTCCCACCTCATGTGAAACTCTGAGAGGGAGCTGGAGACATTTAAAAGGTGTGCAATTGGAAGTGTGTGACAAATGAAGCGAGTGACATACATAAAACCTAATGGCAATTGTTGCATTTTGGGAGGAAAGAGCTGCAGAACCAAGCTGGGGTTTCAACACCTTCATGTACAAAGGGAATTTTTCTTTTGCTGGAATTTCTGATCGTTAGTTTAATTGGTTTCATATATTATATTCATTAAGTAGCTCATTATCAGCGCAGGTAATTGCCACATGTAGAAAGTGGGGCTGAATGTGAGTGCCATGCACACAGCTGGCATTTAAAGCCATAGAAGACAGGATGGTTGAAGAAAATACTCCCTAATTTCCAGGTTAGGAGCTGTCACCTGGCTTATTTTATCACCTCAGAAGGTGCAGCAGAGCACTGAGTAGGACATAGCTGAGGGCAGTGAGATGCTCTGCAAAACCCAACACTGAAAACATTTGGCTGCATCTTGGTGCAGTATTTGGGAGTTGGGGGACAAATCAAGGAGCCACTAAAGCATCCAGCAGGATCAGATAAACCTTACAAGTGAAAGTCTACCTCAGCTGTGAGCTCCTGTCCCAAAACTGAGGGAAAGGTTGAGATACTGCAGCTCTTTATCATAAAAGATGTGGAAATAAGCCAATATTGCTGCTCACCTTGGTGAGGTTTGCATCTCTGTTAGGCTTAGAAAGTCAGAATATTTCCTGAACAAGAGGTCACTCATCTCATATGAGAAAAATGAGAATATTCTGGATGAGGAAGCTCTTGGGCAGCACTTGGTACTATGAATTCTTTGGAGTTGATGATTAACAGGGGAACGTGGGTGTTTCCTCACCCTATCCAGCCATGGAGGGGATTGGCCATGGAGAAGCCTGAGATGTTTGCTCAGGGGAGCACACACAGAGCCTTGGGCTCTCCTGAGGCTGGAAAAACTCATGTGCTTTTAAGGGTAATGGGATTGCAGGAAGGTTCAGAGAAAGTAGTGACAGCAGCTTCATGAGGTTTTGCCTTTGGGTGTATTTGAAAGGCTTTGGGAGGTGCTTTTATAAGTAGTAAAATCTTGATAAAATAGTGTTTCCAGCATTCTGGCCTTGATTCAGTTTCTAAACACACATTTGAAGGGATGTCTTTGAGAATTTCAGGAGTTATGTGTTATAGTAAGCACCTTCTGGTATTTCCAATAAATCAATCAGCTGTTATTTGCAGGTTTAGTCTGCTTTCCTTTCCATAAGAAGATTCAGCTTCTCAAATCAGTTGATACCAAGAGACAGAAGAAAAGGGGTATTTACCATTGAGGTCACCAAAACCATTTGTGTAGGCATCCCAAGTCTGGTTGAAATCCAGTGCTCCATCCACTCTCCTCTGGATTACAGTCCAGGATGTGCCTGTGAAAAGGGGAAATAGGTCACAGCTTGGCCTTGGCCTCATTACCTGGCCCTGAGTGTGCTCTGGGGTGCTCCCACTTTGAGGTAGGATGAGTTAATGAAAATCTTGATGAAGGGAATTCTAATGAGCCCAGCTGGAGAGAGCCCAGGGCCGTTGGAGTGTCCTCGGCCACCCTCGGGTGACTCCACTCACAGAATTACTCTTAGGCTGCCTTCACTGGCTTTCACTTGTTTGTGAGAGCTGAGAGACAGAGACATTGATAAAGAAGAGATATGAAAAGCCCCAGACATTGGCTCAGGCTCTGTGCTGATAGTGCCTGGCTGCTGGCACAGCTCCAGGGCAGGGATGAGGTGCTGGGGCCGTGTCCAGGCTGCAGCTCCAGGGGGGTCTTCTCCTGAGCCCAGGTCATGACACCCTCACTTCAGCAGCTCCACCAAATGTAAGCAAAGGAGCTTTTGGAGAGGGCAGCCCTGTGAGTTCTGTTTGCACGTGCAGACACGTGAGGTGGCCCCACATGTTCCCTGGTCCTCTGAGGGCAGTGGGAAAGGGGTGTGGGACACAGAGCAGCTCTGGGGAACGCAGAGAAACCAGGGAAAGAGGGAACTGGCCAAGCTGTGGGCGATCTTGGTGGCAAAAGGAACAAATTTGGGTTCCTTAGGAAGGTGGAGCTCGGTTAGGTGACATGGCAGTTGTGTTCCTGGCTGCTGAGCCACCCAAACATGGCACAGGAATCCTGTCCCAGGACTCACTTCTCTGGGTTAGTTTGGCACAGCTCAGTTTAAAGCAGAACCTGTTAATGAACAGAATTTTACTTTTGTAAGAGCAAATTGTTTGCTGTTTGCTTTTCTTTGGGAAATGCATTCATGCTTGCCCTGCAATGGCTTTTATAATGACCATTTTCATTACCTACAGCTAAAGGGGCTTGGGATTTGGATATCCTTAATTTATGTCACATGATTGAATGTCCTTTCCTCAGTATAAACAAGAGGGGAGGAAAGAGTGAGAGCAGTGATAAGGAGATTTCAGGATATGGGAAACCTGAGTTCAGAGCAGACAGGCCACTGAGAGAAGTCAAAAGGATACATAAATCATAAGTTTTTGTGTACTTTGGGAGGAGACAAAGTTGTTTGGCTTAGAGGAAGATATTTCTGTGAAAATTAGACTGTTGCTGGCACAGCTCTTACCAAGTTTCATTTCACAGTAGACATTGAAAGCTTCTGAGCCATTGGGCTGAATAGTGTAGACCCCACTGGCCTGCACCCCAGTGTGGTAGAGAGCAGTGCAGTCAGCAGCAGCACCTGGGGAAGCAAAGAGCCTGTTAGAAATCCTGCCTGGGGGGTGCTGAGCTGAGAGCTAAAGAGAAAAAATGGGAACGATCATCTGGGTAATTTTATTTTACAGTAAATGTCATGGAATGGGCAGACTGCTTTGGGCATAAGAGTGCAGCTGCCAGGGTGTACACAGGTTGGACTGCCTGCGTTTTGCAAGTTAGGGTTTCAGTTTGGAGGATTTTGGAAAGTTTCTAAGGCCTAAGGCTAGAATCTGGCAAATGGGCTTTCCTACCCCTTGTAAAGTTCCCAGTAAATACCATGCCCACTGCTTACACTTCCTCAGTGCCTTTCAACTTCAAAGAAAGAACTTCTAAATCTTAAAATTGGTCAGTGTGAAGTAAATGAGTTCTCTGTTCAGGCTCCACAAGAGAGACCTGGGTAAGAGCATGGTCACAGCATGTTTACAAGAGGGGAATGGATCCTGTTACTGCATTTTTGGGCATTGTTCCTGTGTGTCACCCCAGAGACCAGTACAGCTGGAGTGGGGCTAAATAGATAATGACATTTTTTCCAAAGAAGGAAATCTAGTTCCTTCCCACAGCCCAGTGTATAACATAACAATCTCCTTTCAGTCTTTGACTCCTAAGAACCAATGCAAGGCTGTCCCAGAGGACATTGGGAATGCAGCATGTGCTGTAGTCACATCTCAGAGATGAGGCTCACCATCAGCTCTGTATGTCCCAGCCATGGGCTTGTGCACAGCAGAGGGGATGGTCTCTGGTTCCTGGTGCTCCCCTGTGAAGGAATTCTCCAGGAGTTCCTGGAGCTCGATGTGGTTTAGCTGGAAGAGCCATAATTACACTGTTAATTTCCCAAGGCTCTGGAGTTATGAGGTTCATGGATCAGGACAGTGTCACGCAGAGAATAATTTTTCTTGTGAGTGTAATCCTGTAGAAAACCCAATTTACCAGATAAAAATAACTTCAGCTCCATGCTGATGGGTTTTAGGTGTGGGAATGCCAGCTGTGCCACTGCTCTGACAGGGTGGGATTCATGAGGGCCCCTTCTCATGTGGGGCACCTTCATGGGCAAACAGATTTAACTTATTTCCTCAGGTGGCATCACTTAAATAATACCAACAGGTAATTTTTATAAGGAGGACTTATATATATTTATAAGGAGGACAGAACCCACGGTTCCATAGGCTGAAATGCATTTTCCTCTCAGAATAAATTAAATCTGAGCATCTTAGTTGTACTGTATTACAGTGATACATGTTGGACTTCCACTCTGGGAGTGGATTTTGGAAATAAAGAAAGAGGCAGAAAGCAATGAGACTTGCAGACCAATGGAAAAACAATACTGTGATAGATAATAAGAGAAAAAAACTCCCAAATTAGCAGTCAGAAAACACAGCAGCCTGGATTGTTGAGAGACAACATCTCAAAGCTGTTGTTGGCCGTAGCTCCTGCCTGGCAGCTCCACAGCCTCTCCCCAAAACAGGTACCTCAAAATGGTGCCCACCTTCCTTTGGGTCCACCCCAAACTGAACAGGGGGTGCCTGACCCCAAGGGTTGGACCCTCAGCTCCCTCAGTGTCGGCAGAGGTGGAAGGAGAAGCAGGGGTGGTTCCTGTACCTTGTCCTCCAGCTCCATGATCTGGTTGTGCTGCCTGTCCAGCTGCACGTGCTGGTCCTCCACGGTCCTGAGGAGCTGCTTGATGTCATTGTCCTGCTGCTCCACGAAAGCCTGAGGACAGGGAGGGAAGGATGGAGGAGGGTTGGGAGCAGCAGCAGACCTTCAGCAGTGGTGTTGCCTCTGTACCTCTTGTCCTGGGGCCAGTTTTGAGAGGCACAAACCGTTGAACGTTGCCCTTCCTTTTCCAGAGAGTCCTAGAATATCCCTAGCTGGAAGGGACCCACAAGGATCATCAAAGTCCAGCTCCAAAGGTTTGCCTGCTTTGCCTCTAAATTGAAAAATTTCTTTAGTTCTGGAGCAAACACCCATTTTTTTCGGACAAACTACTGGCAGCTTTGTAGACTCTTTTTTTAAATTGCTCTTCTCCTTCCATTTTCCAATCCAGAGCAATTATGTTCTGTGGAATCGGCCCTAGATTCAAACTAGGTGTATGGCACTGATCAAAAAAGGGAAAAATTCCCAGCATTTGGGGTATCAGCTTGGGATTGGAGAGATCAGGATTCATCTTTTTGCTTTGACACAAACATCCAGTATTTTCTCATACAAATTGCTTGGCCTTTTTATACTTCTGCAAAATACAGTTAATATTTCCTTTTCTATGGCAAACCTTATACCCACCTAACTACTTGCATGATCAACATATTAATTTTATTAACATTTGTAAGGTTCTGTGGTTCTGGAGGTCCTAGAGTTGCTCTAAATGCCCTTCTCTAAAGGTTTAAGCTCCCTGTTTCTGCACTGAGCAGGCAGTTCCCACTGCATTGATTTGGCATGAGCTGGTGATGTACAAACCCACGGGCTTGGCAAGCTCGTCGTTTTCCCGATTGCAAAACCTTTTTATCATTGTGACGACAAAATTTCTTAAAATTGATTTGCAAATAAATACTGAAAATAATACAGAGCTTGATAATTTCACCATTTTTCACTGATTTCGCTGGGGAATTTTACTGCAAAATTAACGCTGCGTCAGAGAAGGACAGTGATTGTTTTAAGGTTATTACAGGGATTTCTTTCTCAAAATGCACACTAGTACTCCAGTGAGGAGCGAGGGGAAGCAGGAGCTTGTATTGCATAATTACTGATGATGGCCCTACAGTGTATTTTGGCTCAGTGTGTCAGGGCCTTTCACAAGTCACTTACTTTGAGTGAAGAAATTTCTTTTGTCTCTTGCGCCGAAGGCTGGATAATGGCCAGTTTGGTGACCTTGTCCTCCAGTCCCCACACTTGCTCCTGCAGCTGGATTTTGTTTTGGATGAGGTCTTCAATCTTCAGGTTCATCTCCTGTGAGAGGTTCTTTATCTCCTCGTTGTTGATTTGCAGCCTGGCCGTGGTTTGCCGGAGCTGTTCTTCTTCCTCCTTGATTTCGCTGGTTTGCAGGGAGAGCTCGTAAAAGGACTTGTCAAAAATGTAGAGCTTCTGGAAGATGTCGTTCATCTGCCCCTTGGTCTTGTGGACAAAGTCTTTGAGGCCGTGCCCCAGCTGGAGGAGTCCATTGGCCAAGATTCGGACGTCGTCCAACATCGCAAATCTCGCTTTCGTTTCGGGAGATCCGCCGGAAGCAAGGGAGAAAAAATCCTTGTCAGCTCCAGCTGGGAGAGCCAGGGGGGCCAGGAATAGTAAAACTGGAATGATCTTCATGTTTCCTGCCCTGGGTTCTCTTTGCTCAGGATGCAGAGGCTTTCCCCAGTGATAGCTGGTGCTCTGCGGCTGTTCTGGGTTGCAGAACTTGATCTATTTATACCCCTCTTCATTTTAGGAGAGGCAGAGCAGCGGGTTGATCATTAAACTGTGTGTTTGAACGAGTGTAACCCCTCCTGAATGTAGGTTGATACCTGGGAAGATAAAACTGAGAGATGGGCACGTTGCTGATGAAACTGGTTCTGAACTTTTCCATCTGCCAGGCCTTCTGGTGTAAGCTGTTATTGATGACATGGTGTTTTTCACACAACTCTTTTTAATAGATTAATTTTTGGGTCATAATCTTGCTAAGGGTTTAAATTGCTCCCTGTTTGTGTTGTTTGGTTCCCTTTATTGCCTCAGGAGTGTGAAGGGATTTTACCATGTTGAAGAGCACTGGATGTTCAGGTTGTGAAGCTCCTTGATGAGCTATGGAAGGGCAAAATATTCCCAGATGATTCACACAAGTTGATTTTCATCTGGGGCCATTTTCTGATGTAACTCATTGTGCTGCAGTGGATTTACTTGTCATCGAGCCCAGATTAAGTGAGAAAGAGGGAATTAGGTCCAGAGATTGCCTGGATGTGATTCTACTGTGTTAAGGTTTGTGCAGTAATTTACACCACATAAAACTTATTTTTTAAGAGCTGCTTTCCAGAGGTGGGTGAGATAAATAATACCTCGCTTGCATTTCTCACCTTACCATTCTTTTTGCTCTTTAAGATTCACACTGCATAAAGAAAGGCTGCAGGTGCTCTGAAAGAAATGCCCAGTTCTGCAGTGGTCTCTGCATGGAAACACGGGGGTTCTTTGGGTAGTACTGCAGTGTGAGTGAAAGGTATTTCTCTTTCTGGACTCATTCATAGCAATCCAAGAAATCAAAATCAAGCATTGCACAATGTACTTTGGAGAGTTTTCAGGTCTTTGCTAAATACTTGTGTGTTTAGGAATTCTTCCCCTGGACGTTTTGTTGTGTTGTTCATGTACGTATGCATGTATGATATGAAGCTTCCATAGAAAAAAATGTTTAAAAAATGAAATTTTAACCTCATATGTTGAGCTCTTTGTGTGCTCAGGAGTTGATAATATGCAGGTAACCTTCCCATTGACAATTAAATACTATGAAAGTCTTTTAGATGTCAGATTAATTGCTGTGGAATATTTTGTGCCAGTATGATTGGGATCAGAGTTACTGGAGTACCTGAAGTATGGAAAAGCAGCTGAAGCAGGGAGATGGTCAGGCCCAGCTCTGGGCAGAATAGGGATTCCTGCAAAAAAACAGTTCTGAATTGTTTCTCTGGCATCTGACACTGGGATTTTGGGCTGCAAAACTTGAAGAACTGATTGTAAAATGAAAAAAAAAAAAAAACAACACAACAAAGAACAAAACCCAACCCAAATGTATAGACATTCATCAATCCACTTCACAGTACTTGAGTGGCTTTGGTTTTATGTGGTTTCAGATGAACCGTTTTCCTTTTTAACTGTGTCACACAAGAAATCTTTCTGGTTTATTTTGAATTCTTCTTAACCCCATCACCCCCAAAAAATCTTTCTTCTTGGCTTAGTCTTTAGAAGAATATGGGGAGTTACTCAGGGAATAGCAATGGCCAAGCAGCTGGGGATCAGACATCCTACCAGGTTTCTGCAGCTTGTGGCCCATGTGCTGCTGGTGCTGCTCAGGCACGATACTGCCTGTGGAAAAGGTTTGTTTTCCAAAGGGAAAAGGCAGCCAAAAGGCCCTGATGTCAAATATTAATTTAAAAAAAGCACTAATTAGCTGCCAAGCACGTTTCCATATTAATGCCAAGGCCAGGGAAGTCAGGCAGTGCTAAACTCACTGCAGAACAGCCCTAGATGTCACAACAGTCCCAGAGTCCAGAAGAAAAGTGGGACACAGGAAAGCAGAGAGGACAAAAGCTTCTGGCATGACTAAACCATAAAATGATATCTAATAAAATTCAGGAGCTGTGGAAACCCTAAGAGGGAATCCTCTGAGAGTTGTCAGCCCAGTCAGGAGAAGATGTATATAGCAAACATGATCCTGAAGATCTTTCATGCACCTGGGTGACCCTGATTATATGGGCTTTTAATGATTTTTATAGTAGGAATAAAGCAAAGAAAAAGCTCTCTGGGTTTTACTGAAAAGGGAAATATTCATGATAGTTAGAAATTCCCTCTAAGAGTTAGGAGCAGCTCTTAATGTTTTAATACCTTTGTGAAGGATTTTGCAAAATGGCTGCAATGATATTACATAAATATTTAGAGGAGTGCCTGGTGCCATTATTTCCATGGCTTGGGAAGCCTTTGCACTTCAGCAATTTATTTTATGGAAGTAGAAGCACTTTTGAGATCTGTTTGAGACAATAGGATAAGCTTTGCATATACTTGGCATAGCATTTTAATGAAAGCTCCAAACACAAGCCCTTGGGTTTAAAGCTCCTGCCTGAAACTTTTATTGATAGAAATCAGGACATTTATAATGTTCTTGTCACTCTTTCAGCCATCAGGCCCTTTCCATGGCTCCTGTAACTGTGTTTAGCCAGGAAGGTCTGAGGTTTTTAGTTATGTAGGGTAGAAGAGAGGCTGGGAGAGCTGGGGATGGAGAGGAGAAAGCTCTGGGAGGTCTTAGAGCCCCTTCCAGTGCCTAAAGGGGCTCCAGGAGAGCTGGAGAGGGACTTGGGACAAGGGATGGAGTGACAGGACAAGAGGTGATGGTTTTAACCTGGAAGAAAGTAGGTTTAGATTAGATTAGGTACTGGGAATAAATTAATTTCTGTGTGGGTGGTGAGGCCCTGGCACAGTTTATCCAGAGGAGCTGTGGCTGCCCCATCCCAGGAAGTGTCCAAGGACAGGTTGGACAGGGTTTGGAGCAGCCTGGGACAGTGGAACGTGTCCCTGGACATGGCAGGGGGTGGAACGAGGTGATCTTTACATCCCTTCCAACCCAAACCAGTCTGGAATTCTCTGGTAAGGTAAAGGCAGATTTTTCCATTTGGGGTCACATTCTGAATTGCCAACTGGGCATTTTTTCCCTTCTTTCCTTGTAAGTTTTCCATAAAGGGAAGATTCCTGTAATAGGAAACCCTCTGGAGAGAGGCTGCCTGAACAGGGGGGAGCATCCCCCTGTCCCCTGTTCCAGTGGGATCTGTGCATCTGAAATCCCATAAGCACCAAGAGCTTCTTCCCAGTGAAAAGCTCTTAATGAGGGCTTGAAAAGCAGTGGAGGGGGGAACAACCTGTCCCTTTCCTCAGCATAAATCAATCCTTTGCATAAGCCTGCCTTTAATATAGGGATCCTGTAGCCTGGCTTCACAAATACCTTAAATCCTTCTCTTAAGCACTAATAATACTTAATAAAAGTTTTATGAGCAAGGTACATTTTAGAGTAAATTTTCATATCCATTTTCATTTTAAAATGAACATCAAGCAGCAAATGTATTCATGGCAGAACAAAGTAATTTAGGAGAGTCACAAAAATGGCCCTGGCCCCCTCTGAAATAGTAGGAGAGCGTTGATTTGGCAAAGTGACCAGTGGGGATGGGATTCAAAAACTTAATTCACCATGAAGGACTTGAGAGGGAAGAAATTCCCACTTGCCTGCTAAGCTTATTCCTCTGCCTGCAGGGATGAAGCAGAGCCTGGTTCATAAGGCTGCCCCAAATATCCCTGGAGCTGGACTGCTCTTAGGGAGTTCCTTAGGATCAGCATTAGCTGTGTCTGTGTTTGGGGAGCAAATGGAATTGCCATCAGAACCAAGTCCTTGGGTGGGATTCGTTGGCCAAAATAGTCATTAATGCCATTTCAGGCAGGCAAGGGCAGCCTCCCTTTGCAGCTGCTCCTCCAGGAGTGTGTCCCACCAGTGCAGGTGTTTTGGAAACTCCTGGCATCTAAAAGGCACCAGGTACCTTTTCTGAGTTACTGCCCTCCTGAGAATCCAAAAATGAGTCTTTTTGTTATCAACCTTCTGCTGCCAGCGCTCGACAGCAGCTGCTTTATTACACCTTAAATGTTGTCCTGCTGTGCTCCTCACTTCACTTTTCTGAGCCCATCTGGCATCTGTTGTCTCTCTGGGACAAGGAGCACTTGGAAACTACTTACAAATTGTGTTCAGACCCAAGGAATAGTTCCCAGAGGGAAGGGAACCTCTTTTGCCTCTTGCCTCACAAGCCAGGGGTGTTAGAGGGTTGGTTCTGCAGTGTTTGGGCAGAATGCAGCGTGCCAGTCCTTTAGCCCTGGGAGCTGGAGGCAGCACTTGAAGCCCTCCCTGAGCTTCCACGTAAATCATCCCTCCTGGATGCCCTGGTTGGAGCTGCAGGAGCCAGGCTGGCCAAGGAGGAATGATGCTGGTGTGCTGGGCAGGGCTGTGTGGGAGATGGGTTGGGGATTTCCAGGCTGGTTTTTTAAAGCTGTGTAACAGTTCATACTTTTAGACTTGTTTGGCAGCAAAAGAATGTTCATTTCCTTTGAGTAACTGAGTGTTGAGGTGGAAAAGTCTGTGGGGGATGTGGCTTTTTTTTGGTCTGTAAAAGAAGATCAAGGAACTTTGTGTAGGTCTAAATTACTTGCACAGAGGACAGGCAGGGGTCTGTAGTGGACAGTTCTGCTGATGAAGGGTGAATCCAACTTTCACCTTGTTGGCCAGGGCCCAGCAGGGCTCAGAGGACAGAAAATACTGCAGAATTTTGCATCTCTCATGGTTGTTAAAGTAATCACAGACTTGGAGAAACGAGACTGGAAGGGGTTTCCAGAATGTGTCCCCTGCCCAGCAAAGGTTGAGGTTGTCTTTAAACCCATCTGGAGAATGTCTGCCTCACCTGTCCCGGGAAACCACCAGAAAATGGAGGTTTCACACCCTCCAAGGCAATTTGTTCTACTGCTTTAACTCTCCTCACAGCCAGAACATTTTCCCTTGTGCCTCACCTAAATCTCCTGTGCTGCAATTTCCTTCCATTATGTCCTGCCACATTCCCTGTGGATGTGATGAGCACTTTATTAGCTCAGACTTTGAAACAGTCCTTTAGATACCTGGTAGTGTTGTCATTACCTGAAGCTACATGTATCCATTTAGTTTAATTCATTCTCAGAGGAGAAATGTAACCTGAAGTCATCCTGATGTCAGGAGATTTAAAAAAGAAAAGAAAAAAAGGACAGGGCACAAGAAGGAAAGTATTTAACAGAAACCAGCTGGTCTGTGTTGAGCAAATAAAGTATATAAAGTAGAAGTAAATAAAGCTTTTGTGTTCGTGTTTTCTTTCCACTTGAACTTCTGAGATTGTAGAATCACTGGGAAATTTTTAGATGGATTTTTCAAGTACCCTTCCAAACAAGAACGGTTTCAAAATATGATGAGAGTTTAAAAATGATGTCTTTTGATGTCTGAAATAAGGGGTCATTACCAAAGACAAATTGTTTATCTGGGTGTGCCCTGCATCTGAGAGAACAGAAAATGTCAAGCCCTTCACTTGGAAGTTTCCACAGAGGTTTAAATAACAGCATTAATGAAGGTGTGATCCCTCTCATCACCTGCTGCCTTTGTCTCTTGCAGGAATCTCCTTTATGTGTATCCACAGAGCCTTAACTTCGCCAACCGCCAGGGATCTGCCAGGAATATCACAGTGAAAGTGCAGTTCATGTATGGAGAGGATCCCAGCAATGCCATGCCGGTGAGGGGAGGGCTTTGTGCTCCCTGGGAAGGGCAGAGCACTCCTTGCAGTCAGGAAACCCCTGTGTTAAAACCTCGCTGAAATGCATTTCAAAATAACCAGTTCAGAGGAGTAGAAAATTAAATTTCAGAGCAGAGAGTGCATTGGTGTAGAGTTTGCAAGGTAACAGGGGAGCAGCTGGAATTCTAACATGAAATTGTTGATTATAAGGATGGTGAGGTTTGGCAGAGGTTGCCCAGAGAGATTCTCCATCCCTGGAGGAGTCCAAAGCCAGGTTGGATGGGGCTTGAAGCAACCTGAGACAGTGGAAGGTGTCCCTGTCTCATTCCCTTCCAACCCAACCCATTCTGGGATTCTGTGATTCTGTGTTTGCAGCAGACACTGCTCATGGTTGGAGTAGAAGCTTTGCTTCCATGCCAAAAGAATTCGAGGTGACAGCTTTGTTCAGGGCCAGCAGTGATCCCCACTCAGGGAGGATCTGTGCAGGGGTGCTTGCATCCATCACTTCTTCTGCTGTGTCTGGGTCCACGTGTCACTGGAGTTGTTAAAACTGTGCCCTTTCAGTGACTGAGTGAAGTGCTGCCTGGAAGTGAAGGGGCTGGGAACAAGCAGGTGTAACTGTACAGGTGCACAATAAATGGAGCTCTAAATGTCTCTGCAGGATTATGGAACAAGTTCTTGGCACAGTTTTATAGGGGAGTTTCTGTGGTCTTTTCCTCTGTTTGCAGGTCATCTTTGGCAAATCCAGCTGTCCTGAGTTTTCCAAAGAAGCATACACAGCTGTGGTGTATCACAACAGGTAAAACAGTGTGGAAGTGCAGTTACTCACCAGTGACTGGTGTTAATTATTAAACAATCAGCATCTGGACAGCACTCACAGTGACTGCAGTCCCAGTTGATGCTGTCCTTAGAGTTTTGTGACAACTGGGAGACAGAGTCTTTGTTTGCTGTGGTACAAATCAGCTTTGTGTGATCCTGAGCACGTAGCCCAGCTCAGCAGATGCTCCAAGTACAACTCCAGTCAGTAGTCATGAAGATTTATGTTCCAAACTCACAGTAGCAGGTGCCCCCGTTGTTTTCTTGGAGCCTTTTAGACATTAGATACAAATTTGAACTACTTGGTCTTGAAAATAATTCCGCTGCAGCTGGGGTGAGGAGTGCTGAATCCAGCAGGAACATTCTCCTGGCTTTGCAGCTGTGCCAGGGAGAGATGTTCCAGGGGAGATTCCTGCCCTGCAGGTCGGGGTTGTGGCAGTGTCCACGTTGAGACAAAAGTTTATTGCTCATGTGGCTCAGAGGGCCTGTGTGAGGAGGAGGCTGCTGCCCATTTTTTTGTGGATTGGAAGTTTTTCCAGTCCTTGCTGATCAGAAAGGGAATTCAATCCCTTGGGATAGCCCATACACTCCCTTCCCTGCAGATCCTTTAACTCACAGGGTTCAGTCTGGGGCTCAAACACTGTGGGTGACTCAGCTGAGGCTCTGCTCTCTGCACAGATCTCCTGATTTTCACGAGGAAATCAAGATTAAGCTTCCAGCCACTCTGACAGACCACCACCACCTGCTTTTTACTTTCTACCACGTCAGTTGCCAACAAAAACAAAACACACCCCTGGAGACTCCAGTCGGCTACACCGTGAGTGTCTTTTCATCCTTACGTTTTTCAGCACAGGATTCAGTCAAAAGAGTTTGCTGGCTCTTTGTTTAGCATCCCTGTGAACTCACATGCCATTGTAGAGCTTGAGAAATAGGCAAAAGCTCAAAGAAAGCCTTAGGAAATCTGTGGTTTTGTTGTTTTCTTCTCTTTCCAGTGGATCCCGATGCTCCAGAATGGCCGGTTAAAGACGGGTCAGTTCTGCCTTCCTGTGTCATTGGAAAAGCCACCACAGGCTTACTCAGTGCTTTCTCCAGAGGTGAGCTGAGTTCTGCCTGCTGAAAACCAGCAGAATACACGTGAGAAAACATGAGAGCATGTATGTGTACGTATCTGTGCGTGTGCATTTATTTATTTCTTAAATACCGTGAGATTTAGACAGAATTTTAGTGTTTTTGTGAGGCTACGTGTGTGTGATGTGACCAAAATAAATGAAAATCAATTAAATTGTCACATCCTCTCTCATTCTTCCCTCAACCTGCAGGTTCCTCTCCCTGGGATGAAGTGGGTGGATAACCACAAAGGGGTTTTCAACGTGGAAGTTGTTGCTGTGTCATCCCTCCACACTCAGGTAGGTGTCAAGAGCAGTCACTGGAATAAAATAATCTTCTGACAGTTGAAACACTGTCAGAGTTGATGCTGTGAAGGGTGTAACAATCCCTTGTAGTGAAATCACAATCTCATTTTCAGTTCTGAGCCAGCACACCTGTTTTTCCACATTCTGCTGTGAGTATTTTTGAGAAGTTCTGCTTAAAAATATGAGTGGTTTGGCCTTTATTCACAAGGAAGTGAATGGCCAACAGTGTTTTCAGAGCTCAGCCTGTTGTGTTTGATACAACAACTCTAACACAGCCCAGGCAAATCATGTTTGTTTTCTTGTTTTCTTGTTCTTGTTTTCTTCTTCCCATTCCTCTCCTCCTCTTTTGTTTCTTCCCTGGATTTTCCCTCTGTCTGTCTTTGATCTGAAAATAAAGATGACAGTCATTTTGTTTAATCATTTCAGCCTTTGTTTTGTTAATTCCCACTGTGTCATTTTGATGGGGTTTGTGTATTTAGTTTGTGCTGTAAATAGTAATGTGATTTTAGTGCATTTTTGTCTGTTTTTTCTAAGAGTACACAGTCTGTGGGTCCTCTGCTTTTGCCTTGATAACTTTTAAGCTAGAATTAGAATTAAATATGAACAGATCTCTCAAAGATACCGAATTTCTGCTAATTTTGTGAGATTAAATGGTCAGATAGAAAAATGAGGGCGAGAACCCATCCGTGAGACACAAATCTGTAGAAAATTAAGATATTTTGGAGATTCTTGCTGATTATTGGCTTTTTGCTTGTTGTAGGACCCTTACCTCGACAAGTTCTTTGCACTTGTCCATGCTCTGGATGAGCACATGTTCCCTGTGCGAATAGGAGACATGAGAATTATGGAAAACAACTTGGAAAATGAACTGAAGAGCAGCATTTCAGCTTTAAATTCCTCTCAACTGGAGCCGGTAGTGCGATTTCTTCATCTCCTGCTTGACAAACTGATCCTTCTGGTAGTAAGACCTCCTGTCATTGCAGGCCAAATAGGTATTTTATTTAAGTTTTATAGAGAATTACATAGCTGAAAGTTTGACACTTCCAATTTTATCATATTTATGTTGAAGTAAAAAAGTCCATTTTTATGCTTTATTTTAGTGCCACTAATATACCAAGTGTCTCCCAAATAAAACATGCTGGCATCCAGATCCGAGGTGATCTACACAGGAGCAATATTTAATATTTAATAGAAAACTTCTAAGAAAGACTGGGAATTTGGTGCCCAAATTGAGCCACCAGAGAAGAGCCTCGTTTTCCTGGATGCTCAGCATGTTTTTAGCACTGGAGCTCGTTAAGGTGTCTCCATCCTGACAGAAAGTTGGGATTTCAACCTTATTAGTCACCTTGGAAAATCTGGAAGTAGGTAAAGTAGGAAAATACAGATGCTGCATGTTCATGTTGTGGATCTGATGCTGCCAGCATGAATAATCCCTTCTTTTGCTCCCTGTGAAGGGCCAAGCTCTGGCAGTACAAAAAAATATCTCAAGTTTAAGTCAGGATTAGATCCTTAGTATTTAAAATAGTGGTTTTTGCTGATTTTTTTGGTAGGAAACTTGAGTTTGGACGTGGTGGAATATAAGGATCTAAGACTGCTTTAAAAATACTTGTAAAAGATTTTCTTAGCTATATCAATTATTTATTTATTTAATCTTTCTGGGAAAGCATTTACCTGCATTTTTATTTTATATTTTAATGTTCTTTCACTCTTTCAGTGTTCTGTGTGGTTTAGTAGGTTTGTATGGAATATTATGGACATTAGTGACTGGATTTCTTTAAAATAAGATTTTCATTCTCTAGCTACTGTCTACTTCATCCTTAATTTTTCTAGAATATCTGCTTCAGTCTGTGTGTGGATTTTTGTGCTCATTATCAGAACAGCTTTTTTCTCGAAACAAAATGAAGTTCTTCTTTTGGTACAGTTTGTGTTTTGGTTAAGGCTTAAATAGAGGAAATAATTAACTAAGAAAAGCATGATAAGTATCCAAAGGGTATTATCCATCAATTAAACAAAGGCTTGATCTTGTTAACATTGCAGTTGATGACCAAAATTGGGCTGGTTCCAGAAATGGAGCCTAAATTCATTAAATTTATTATTAATAAAAGTGGCAGCTGATCACAGGAACAGCTGTCCTGCTCTCAGGCTTGTTAGACCTGGTTCAAACACCAGGCTCAGTCTGGGATGAGAAAGGCTTGCTAGGTGCAAGAAGCTGCACCACTTACCCTATAGGAGGTGGATGAACAGCACATTTAGGATTTCCCCTGGGTCCTGCTGCAGTCTAAAGCAAACTCCTCACTTTTTGCTTTCAGTTAACCTGGGCCAAGCATCTTTTGAAGCGATGGCATCGATCATAAACAGACTTCACAAGAACTTGGATGGCAACCAGGACCAGCACGGCAGGAACAGCCTTCTTGCCTCCTATATTTATTATGTTTTTCGCCTCCCCAACACCTATCCCAACTCCCCATCACCAGGTAGCTCCTTTTTTTTCATATTATTTCAAGTTGGTTAAAAGAAGGCAGAAGCCACCTGCTGGCAGGTGCTCCTGAGCTCCAGCTGTGTGGCTGCTTCCCTGCAGGGCTCTGTTAATAATTGGCCACTGTAGCCACTCTAAAAGATGAATTTAATTACTGTTAGTTGTGTCAGAGGTTTAATTATTTGAGGATTTTAAATAATTTGAGGATGTCACTGCTGAAAGATTCTGAACTACAAGAACTGGAGGTTTAGGGTTTTTTTCTATGAGACAGGTGTGATACACTCCTGGCCTGTCATGTTTCCCAGTCTCCTTCACAAGAACTTTTATACTTTAATCCAGTTCCAGCAAAAGTTTAAACACTGGCTGGATGGAATAGGTATCCAAAGGGTATTGTCCATCAATTAAACAAAAACTTGCTCTTGTTACCATTGCAATTGATGACCAAAGTCTAGCTGATTCCAGAAATAGAGCCTAAATTCATTGAATTTATTATTTAAATAATGTTTTACATATTTTAATGTACATATACATATATATATTACACGTTTTTATTTTTATGTATACATATAAAATATAGACATTATATGTTTAAAGCAGGAGTGTCAAATACTAGAAAACACTTGTCTGGGTACAGGAGGGAAACAAACGCAGCCCTGCTGAGAGCAAGGGATGGGAAAGAGGTGATGTGAGTGGCAGCCATGGAAAACCAGGCTTTGGAAGAAACGTTCATGCACAGAGTGGGAAAGCTCTGAGAGGTGTGGGGAAGGTTTTGTACCTAAAACTGTGCCCACCTTTGGTGGGTTTTGAGTGTGAGGTCTGGAAAACATCCCGTTAGGAAAAGACAATCCCACAGGGAGCCTCCTGCTTCCCAGGGCATAAAACAGCTTTTTATTGCCATGCTGGAGAGCAGGGCAGGGGAGGCCTGGGGTGAGGCTGAGAGAGTGTCCTGAGGGAGTCTGGGTGATAAAGGATGGCCAGACGGACCGGGCAGGCCTGGGTGTCCTGAGGGAGGCTGGGTGATAAAGGATGGCCAGACGGACCGGGCAGGCCTGGGTGTCCTGAGGGAGGCTGGGTGATAAAGGATGGCCAGACGGACCGGGCAGGCCTGGGTGTCCTGAGGGAGGCTGGGTGATAAAGGATGGCCAGACGGACCGGGCAGGCCTGGGTGTCCTGAGGGAGGCTGGGTGATAAAGGATGGCCAGACGGACCGGGCAGGCCTGGGTGTCCTGAGGGGGTCTGCGTGATAAAGGATGGCCAGACTGACGGGGCAGGAGAGGCTTGGGTGTCCTGAGGGGGTCTGTGTGAGGGCTGGCCAGACTGACCGGCAGGGGGGGCCTGAGGGGGGCTGTGTGAGGGCTGGCCAGACTGACCGGCAGGGGGGGCCTGAGGGGGGCTGTGTGAGGGCTGGCCAGACTGACCGGCAGGGGTGTCCTGAGGGGGGGTGTGTGAGGGCTGGCTGGACTGACCGGATGTCCCGCAGGTCCCGGCGGCCTGGGGGGCTCAGTGCACTACGCCACCATGGCCAGGTCGGCCGTGCGCCCCGCCAGCCTCAACCTGAACCGCTCGCGCAGCCTCAGCAACAGCAACCCCGACATCTCCGGCACCCCCACCTCGCCCGACGACGAGGTGCGCTCCATCATCGGCACCAAGGTACGTCTGTGCTGTCCTGCCAGGGACCCCTCAGAGCCCCAGCACCTCCCATTCCTTCCTGAGTACCAGGGAAGGCCGTGGGGGTTGTCCCAGCCCCTCCTCAGCCCTTCCCTGCTGTGGTTGGTACCACAGGAGCATCGCTCCTTGGGAATGTTTCTGACTTGTTGGAGCCATCCTGGAGTGCTGCTTCCACAAGTGTGGGGGCTGAGGGCAGGAATGCTTCTGGATTTGTCTCCCCCTCCATTTTTGCATGGCCAGCAGCCGAATCCTGTGCCCAGCTCTGTTGTGTCTCCCCAAACTTTGCACCCTTCTACCCCACTCTTCTCTCCCAACCCCAAACTCCCTCCTCTCCTCTGCATTCAGCTGCTCAGATTTCTCTACTCCTCGTGTCCAGAGTGGATATCCTGCACACAGCAGGAGTATTCCTGCTCCCTGCAGAGGGGATTTGGGTGATTGGTGAGAGGCACAGTCTGGCCAGCTGAGCTGCAGGGGGACTGACTCCCCACACCAGAAAGTGATGTTCCAATGCGGATGCAGAGCATCCAGCATGGTTGTACTCTGGCTTTTGAGGGATCAATAAATCCATCTCCTCCTGCTGACTACACAGATCTACCAGAGTCCCAATCTGAGCCCTTCATTTTCTGCCTAAAATAGGTGGGGTGAGCCAGGACAAAGTAATTGTAATTACTGGTAATTCCCTCCCTTGAGAGGGGTGCCTGAGCTGCTTTGGGGTTCTCTCTTTGTTTTTTTTATTCTACAAACTGTGATAACTTCACCAGGGTGAGACTTTCCCACCATGACCTTTCACTCTTCCAGCACAGGTGAATTTCTGAGCTCTTTCAGGGAGCTGTTAAATTCCTTCGGAAGTTTAGGGAGCAAGGTTGTTACCAAAGCCACCACCTTGACCAGACAGGCTTGACGTGGCTGATGCTGGGTTTTATAAGAGCAAGAAAAACACACTTTGAGGAAGAGGTTACCAGTTTTAAATGAATAACATCATTTGCTGACCAAATAAGAGGCTGAAGAATTGTGGGTAGGCAAACGATTATTTCTTACATCAAAGTCTGGACTTAGAAGTCTTGAAATATTTTAAAGACCACTTCAGTATCTTGCTAATTAAACAAGCCTGACCTTTTGTGAAATGCCACAGGCACTGATGTGCATATGGAATTTACTCAGGCTATCAGAAGTTTAACGTGTGCTGGCTTGGTGAATAATGTCACAATGCAAAATGAAGAGAGATTTCCTTCCAGAGGTGTACTCCAGGCTTTAAAGAAAAACCTGTTCCATGGATAATTGTCGAGGGAAAAGTTTCCTTTAGGGTGGTCTGAGCATCAGGAATTAACCTCAGTCTGGCTATAGAGACTTTTGGTTGAGTGTAATTATTTCTGTTTCTTAGTATCAGTTGACAAAAGTAAGACTTCTTGAGATGCTGACATGAGTAAAAGGGTGCAAAAATCCCTGTTGTTTCTCTTAAGTAATAGCTTAAGGAATATTCCCAGACAGATTCTAATTTGAAGTGCAGGTTCCCTATCAAAGGAAGTTTTCTGTTTAAAAACAGCTCAAATTATAGGGTTTTTTTGTTGTTTGAGGGAGATCTTCAAAGTCCACTCTTGTGTTATTTTTTATTCTAGTGTAAGGTGTTCAGAGGTGTGGTATAAGTGCTTTAAGTCTCCCTTATCACCTTCTTGTTTCATTTTGAAAACTCTTTACAGGATTTGGAAGGTATCTGTTTATTGTCACAGCAGAGGAGGTCTTAGGTCTGTTACTTGTTTTGCCATCATTTGTGAATTGCAGCCATGTAAATTTTATTCCCTACTAAAGAAAATTTATTAAATGTCTAAAAAGACATGTTTAAAGTGATCCTGAAATGCTGGAAATGTGCTGGGAAAAAACCCGGAAGATGTTGTGGAGTTTCATTGCTCTACCAGTGGATTTTCAGAGATGTGGATTATGTTCCTGCACAGACCCAGCTGCAGGCTGAACCCCAGGGGCAGCACAGAATTTAACAGCAACTTTGTGAGCTTTGGAGTCACTCTGCCAAGCGATAAGAAGGTCTTGTACTCCTTTGTTTTGTGAAGAGGAAAGAATCCTTCCCTTTCCAGATTTTCACAAAATGACTTTTGCTTCTGCAAACACAGTGTGTGTTGAATTGGTATTCTAGAATCCTGTTATCCTGTTATCTTGAACCAGAGCGACAAGATTAGGAAACCCTGAGAGAGAAATGTGAGGGGGATAAAGGCATTTTCAAAATTAGACCTGATTTTACAAAACAAGAGCTTAGTTCAGCATTCTGCAAAGCCCTTTCGTAAATCACTGTGAGCAAAATAAAGCATGTTTATGGGGCTGAGCAGGGCACAGGGCTTTGATTTATTCCTGCCAAAAAGTAATTGAGATTAAAACACTCTCCTTATGTGTTCAGTATTTTTTTATTGGACATCTTAAGCAAAATTACAGCACTGCTGAGCTCTGCCTTGAGGAGCTCTGTGGATTAATGGTTTGAATCCCAGGTTACAGCTCTCATGCCAGGTTCAACCTTGAGGTGGATTTTAGTTTGCTGAGAGAAATAGATGATTTGGCTTGGTGGGCTTTGCAGCTGATGCTGATCACTGGGATGAAATGGGCTGCACCTTTGCTTTATATTTTGGGGAAAAGCCCTAAGTTGGCACAGAAACTAGGATGGAAGCTCTCACTCAGATGAGAATTGTCAAAATCAACGTGTGTTTATAAGGAATTGTGTCTGTCAGAGCTGCTTCCTGGGACCCAGGGAAATGCACTCCATCACCCTGATTGTTCCTGATTTGGGAGCAGCCTGGGTGAGAGCACAAGTTTAAATTTTTCCTTCTTTCTGAGTGTCTCAAGGAGAAGAGAGCAGAGAGAGGAGGGATCCACGGTAATTTTGCCAAAATGACCCATTGCAGTAGAATTTGGAGTACAGGCTAGATTGAGTTTTTGAAAAGCAGGATGATTTTTCAAATGTTTTGGTTGGCAAAACAGGTTGGTTCCAGAAAAGGTACGTGTTCTTTTCTCCCTTTGCCACAGTGCCCAGAGGAAATGCCCGAGTGTCCATGTGAAATCCTGTCCACAGGATTATTCTGCCAGCAGTGCTGGACTTTTATTCCATAGGCAGGCAACCTCGTGAGGGTTGGCAGTCAGCCTCTTCAGTTTCTCAGCATTTCTGCAAGAATTGTAGAGCTTATGAACTCCAGGCTGCTCTGAAGGTGCTGAAACCTCAGAGAGCATCCTCACATCTCAGCACCAGTTTTCCTCTGTCACCTTGTAAATCTCACCTGGCTCCATGGGAATGGGTTTAAACTGAGAAAAGGACAAGTGGGATTTTTCAGGAGGAGGAGAGTTTTTGAATGTCATGCATTCCAGTCAGGACAGGCCAGACCAGAGCTGTTGGCAGGATTAATGTTCTGTATGTATGTGAGATATAAAATAATCCTCTGGCCTCAATGTCTTGGCAGGCTCCTGAGAACTCAGGCTGCCCCAACAGTTCTGAGTGCTGATGTGTTTGCAGTGTACCCACTTTGATTGCTTGTAAGGACTGAACTTTGACTGTGTGGCATGCAACGTGTAATATTTCTTTCCTTTCCCAACTGCTTTCTATTACATGCCCAGGGCTTAGACCGCTCCAATTCCTGGGTAAACACTGGTGGTCCAAAAGCAGCCCCATGGGGATCCAACCCCAGCCCAAGTGCAGAGTCAACACAGGTGGTGTCTTCGGTAGAGGTTTTTCTGCCTTTGTTTTCCCTGATGTTTCCCTGTAGAATATTTTCCTTTCAGTGCATATTCCAGTTTTGGTGGTTTCTTTTTATTTTTCATAATTGTTTATTTGAAAACTTTTCAGTTTGATTTTATAAATTCTCATCTTCTCCCCCACCACCCCACCACACTGCATGAAAAACCTCCGATCGCGTGAACGTGTCCCTTCCTTTCATTTCAGTGGTTGCTGGTCTGTGAAATGTAAATGCTGTGACTGCTTTTGTTTTCTTTTTTTCTCTTTCTCTCACACTAGTTTCAGCTTCAGGTGGAGCACTTTTCTAAGTGGGAACATTAATCACAGCTTCATAGTTTTGTCCATGTTTGCCATTCC
This sequence comes from Nicator chloris, assembly GCA_013400495.1. NCBI lineage: Eukaryota > Metazoa > Chordata > Aves > Passeriformes > Pycnonotidae > Nicator > Nicator chloris. The sequence continues at coordinate 646,510 of WAAE01025451.1, read as the reverse complement.
TTTCGATGTCGTGAACCATTTTGCCATTCTCATCAAGCATTTAGTACTCATCGTCCAGTAATCCTTCATGACTTGTTTGAGTGGAATATTGTGAACCCAAAATTGATTGCCACATATGAAATTCTCTCTTTAAACATGTCAATTTGAGTGCTGGAGGCAGTGATTTGCCAGGGCCAATTGTATTGTTCTGTGTTGCAAAGTATGAAAACTTTACAGCAGCTCCAGTCAGGAAGAGTTTATTTAGCCCCCGTTGCCTGCTGCTCTCCACTGCATGGTTGCCATGAACGTACCTCTCAACTGCTCCTCCTTCCCAGTTTATCAGCCTTCCCAAAGTATTTAGTCCAAGTTCACTTGCTCTCATGGCTAATTATGTCCATCAGAAGCAGAACTTGAGTGATTTTCTCCTTGCCTGTGGCAGCAGCAGCGTGGCTGCGGGTACATCCCCGCCCCCATGCTTGGTGTCTGGTAGATTGAGAGGTATGGGCTGAAATTCCAAGTATTACCTGTGCATGTTGATAAAATGCAATGATGGAAAAGTTTCATGCTTTGCAGCATTGTCTTTGTGCATCAGAACATGCAGTCCTTTAAATAACCTCTATGTCTTAAAACCAATCAAAATTGCTGTCGTTTTGTTTAGACCCAATCTGTAAATGCCTAAGATTTTGAGAATGCTTAAAAAACTGTAAAACCCCTACAGTTGGAAGAGTATTTTTGTAAACGTTCGTTGTCCTTGAGCTGCAAAACCCATCCACGGCAAACTTTAATGTCCTGTCATCATTCATTCATCTCCACTCCGTAGGCTACGGATCGAAGTTGTAATCGTATGTCTTCGCACACTGAGACGTCAAGTTTCTTACAAACATTAACAGGACGATTACCAACCAAAAAGGTAGATTTCAGTGGAGACAATTGATATTGTGGGGCAGGGAGGTCAAGTCATTCTGAAAACATGATGCAATTTATTCTTTTATTTATAGCCTGATTTTTTTTTTCTCCCCTGGAGGTCGTTAGGAACTGCTGGTGCTTAACACCTCTGAATATCCAGGCTGTAGGGAATGTGGAGTATTTGGAGTTGAATTGAGAAGAATTAAATGATCAGGAGTTGCTTGTCTGATTTAATGGCCATAGTGTTTGGGGCCACCTTATTACTGGCTTTCAAAAAATACGAATAGCACTGTCTAGACACATAAATGATACATTTTGTGTGCAAAATGAGAATGTGTTGGATGGCTCGGTGTGCTGAGCTCACTTATCCAGGTGTTAATCCAGAGAGATGCCAGAAAGGGAATGGGAGTCACTTTGAAAGTGAACTCCCTTAGAGGAAATGAGAACTTTGTAAACAATGTCAGAAAGGCAAAGTGCCAGAGCTTTTGTGTAATGAAAATGTGGCCACTGCCACCGTCAGTCTGTGGGTTGGTCGTCCCGAGAAAAGAAATCCAAGAGGTGTTTGAGCCCCATGTTTCTTTCTTACTGTTTTAAGTCCTTTCTCACAGTAAATATACATCTTTGTACAAATCACTTGATATGTTCACTTTTTACTCCTTTTTCCTGCGAAAATCAGACCAGGCAGAAAGGTAGACTTTTTAAACTAAACTAATTTGAGCACCAACCTTTTTTTTAATTATTATTTCTTGGGGGTGGGCAGAAAATTCTTTTGACACTTGAGATTCAATCCTGGAGCGAGATGCTGTGAAACGTTTCTCACATCACATGTCATAACCTCATCCCTCATTGTTAGCTGGGGATTTCTTTATGGGATGCCACCACTGCTGTCATGTCCTCAGTTATTTAGTTTGCTTAACTCATTGTTTGCCATACTTGCCATGGACCGTGCTGACATTTCTCATGGGGGCTGTGTTGGGAGCTGCTCTGGAGGCTCAGGCTGACTCTGGGTTTGATTCTGTAGCTTTTCCACGAGGAGCTGGCCCTGCAGTGGGTTGTGTGCAGCGGGAGCGTGCGGGAAGCGGCCCTGCAGCAGGCCTGGTTCTTCTTCGAGCTGATGGTGAGCAAACACCTCCCTGATGTCTCCCAGCCCCTGCTTTCAAACAGAACCAGCAACAGCTGTGAGTGGCTCTGCTGTAATTTATATCCCCACAGGTGAAGAGCATGGTGCATCATCTGTATTTTGCTGACAAACTGGATGCGGCGAGAAAGAATCGTTTCCCGGAGCGCTTCATGGATGACGTGACTGCACTGGTCAGCACAATTGCTGGTGATATAGTCTCCCGCTTCCAGAAGGTGATGGCAAACAATTACACTGAGCCCAGCTCAGCCACCAGCCCTCCTGCCTCTTGTTTGCTTGAAAACACACAGGGTTCTTCATCTGCTTTCTGGTTTTCTCTTCCTTCTCTCCAGGACACGGAAATGGTGGAGCGGCTCAACACCAGTCTCGCGTTTTTCCTCAATGATTTGTTGTCCATCATGGACAGAGGATTTGTTTTTTCTCTTATTAAGACCTGCTACAAACAGGTGAATGCAGATGAACATTGTGGCTTAACTGAACCATGGCAGAGCCTGTTACTGTTAAATTTCTCTGGACAGGCAGTAAAATATGGACACAGAATTCCTCTGTTCAGGTCTTAGAGCAGGGCAGTCTCAGAGGTGATTTAGGGTTTACGCCTCTCTGATTACACTCTTAACTGTGAATTAGGAGTCACTCCCTGGAGTGAATGGACACGCAGCAGGAAGGGAGAATTATTCCCTCTGCTCATCATGTTCAGAGTAATTGAATCAAAAATTAGTGGGAGGTTCTGTGAGGGAGCTCAGTCTGTCGTGGTCTCTTAAGGACATGGTGACCCTGGATGATCATATTGATCATCCCCCATCCTTTGGGGGATGCAGGGTGTCCTTCCCCATAAGGAGGGATCCTCATTTGCAGTGTGACAGGGAAATCACCCTGAACCACAAAGTTTTGTTTGACTACAAAAATCCATTCTGACACTGTGTACAGAGGAGATAACCAGGGATTAGTGAGAAGTGAGACTAAGCTTAGACTCATTTTCCCTGTAGAATCTAAAACATTCTCTATAAGGGGCAAAATAACAGCAAGAGCATTTAAGATTTTAAGTTGCCTGCTGTATATTACATATATTATGTGTCATTAATGGTATTTTTATATGTGAAAGATATATGTATAAAAACCAATCTGCATCTTAGAGCTGTTAATGCATCACACTGTGGTCCTCACAACTCCCTGCTGAAATCAATAGGATGTGGGAATTACAGAATTAAAGAATGGTTTGGGTTGGAAAGGACCTTAAAAATCATCTTGTTCCAACCTCCAATAGGTGAAGTCCACAGTTCTTCATTTGGTTAAATACAAACTGGTAAATAAAAACTGGTGTATAGATCTTGTATTGAGAGGTATGTCTGGATATGTGTGGCTCCTGCACATCAGGAGCTCAATCTCTGGCACAAAGAAGTGCTGTGGACATGGGTGTGACCATTTAATGACACCAGGCTCTCCAGTTCTTGCTTTGGGAGTGATTTTGGGGAGCTGGGATGAGCCAGGGGGGCTCACCCTGCAGTTACACTGTTTTTTGGTGCTGACTGCAGTGCTGTGGGCTGGACTTTGCAGGTGTCTACAAAGCTGTATTCCTTAACAAATCCAAGCAACCTGGCATCTCTGAGGCTGGACTTCCTGCGCATCATTTGCAGCCATGAGCACTATGTCACCTTGAATTTACCCTGCAGCTTGCTCACACCACCTGCATCTCCATCGCCATCTGTGTCTTCAGCCACTTCCCAGGTACTGAGAAATTTGGGAAATACCAGTTGAGCTCAGCACTGAGAATTACATCCTCTGAGGCAGTTGTATCACTGTACCTTCAGTCTCTCTTGCTGATAGTTTTGGAAGTTTTTAGTTAGAAATCAGTTTTTCCTGCCACATGGGTTCTGATTTCTTTTGATCTTTTATTATTGAGGAGAGAGTGCCCATACCCCTCTCCTGGCAGTGACCACGCACTGTCCTTGGGGACCTGGTCCCCTCTTGTATTGGACAAACACAAATAAGCCATCAAAGAAAATACTTTGTCCAGTGTTACCCTTTTCTGGCAACACAAGGGACTTCTGAGCTCCCTGCAGCTTAGTCCTAAAAAGGGAATTTGAATTAGTGTGTCATTCAAGTGGATTAATTAGTTGCAAAATCACATAAACTAAATCAAATTAAAGCCTTCTTCAGCCTGAATGAGAGCATCCTTGAGTTAAAAGTTTAACCAATCCACTTTTAAAGGTTATTTGGTTTAACTTTCCTAGCAGAGGAAGACAGTAACAACAAACAGAATTAATGGAAAAGTTACTGAGCTGGGATGGAATTGAAGTGCAGATGTGTCTTGATCCAAAGGAAAAAGGGAAAAGGCGTGAGATTGTCTTTAATTCTGAAAACTGCTTCTTATATATTTCCATAGCTTTGACTCTGTTCATGATGCAGCTTCTGAAACTTGATTTTTTTTCAGAGTTCTGGGTTCTCCACAAGTGTCCAAGACCAGAAGATTGCAAATATGTTTGAGTTGTCTGTGCCTTTCCGCCAGCAGCATTACCTGGCCGGGCTGGTGCTCACAGAGCTGGCTGTCATTCTGGATCCTGATGCAGAAGGGTAAATCTTTACAAAGTTTTGTTTTTCAAAGAGCTTTCTGTAATTCCAAGCAAATGGGAGATGCAAAAAAAGTCCTGGCATGGCCAGAATTTATATGAATTTGTAAGCTTTGATAAGAAAACAGCGATTTAAGAATCTTCTTTCTTCTTGCCCCTTGTGTTTCTTCCGTATCCCAGACTCTGTAAACCTGATTTCAGTCACATTTTTCCAGCTGAGAAGAAGGGAAAGAGGTTCCTGCTGGAGTCCCCAGATGCCACAGGGGCACTGGTGGAGCTCTGAAAGGAAAATAGCTTTTCTCAAATGTAACAATGAAAATAATTTCCAACATTGAGGAAGCCTCTCTTGCTGATGGTTTTAAATGTTGCAATATATATTGCCTGTGGTTCTCCCAGCTCTTTTTAACTGTAAATTATGCATTGATGAGGCCCCTGTGGGTTACACAAATAGACAAATAGAGTCAAACATGCAGAGTTTGTCAGTGACTTGCCTGGCTTGTGCAGCAAATAATTTTCTGCTGTAGTCCTGACATCCAGTCAGTTCCTTGTGTTATTTAGGGCTGTTTTCTGCCTTGCCTCTTTGAAATGGGTTGCAATGGAAATTATTGATTGCTTCCCCAGTCCTGAGTTCCCTCACAGACATTTTTCTCAAGGTGGACTCAGAAATATCAGCCGAGTCGACAAATGCTGATGATTCATGGTTAATTCTGCCCCTTTGCCAAGAGGTCTCTGGAGTTAAACATTCATTCTGTTTCCTCTTGGAGGAGAAAGTGATGCCATAAACTGGAATATTTTCCTGTATATATACATAACACACAGCAGTCCCATTTGTTTGGCCTGAAATGGAAAAAGCAGCAGATCTTTACCCATATGTGCTGTCTGCAGAAATCCTTTTTGTGCCAGAGGAGCATCCTGCTCACTGCTGAGAAATCAGGCCCTGTCTCTGAGTGTGTCTGCCCTTGTTCTTCGCAAACTTCCTGTTCTCTACCTGCCTACCAAGCCCTCAGGCCTGGCCCAGGATGGTAATCTCTGCACAGAGGAGCTTGCTGGTGTCCACTGGGGAGACAACTCCTCTCTGAAATCTTGTCTAGCCAGAAAAAGCCCCCTGGTACCAGTTCAGCTCTGGAGATGCATTTTGATCAAAGCTCCTGAGTTTGGGAGCAGATGTATACCTGTAAAATATTATTTTTTTAACTGTTTTCCAGAAAAACCTGGAGTTTCAGGTTTGTTGACTTCTCAAGCTCAAACTTTCTGCATTTCTCCTGGTAGATCAATCAGATAAAGTGAACCAGATGTGTTCAGATCTCCTCTTTCCTTGGTGTGAAGATGTTTAACAGTCATACAGTATCACCAGCAGAGAGTTCACACTTGCCTTCCATAAAATATTGTGGCCACCACTGGAGAAAGCTCCAGAATTGTTCCCAGTTCATTGTCCTGCAGCAGGAGTGGAAAGGGCTGTTCATCTAGTTGCTTATTGTGTTAGAGACCTGCTTTAGGCCTTGATAGGTGGTGCAGAGCCTTAAATGTGTTCTGTCCTTGCTCTTTTTGCTGCATTAGCAAGATATCTTTAGTTTTAGCTCATTTTCTAAGAACTCTTTGGATTGAGTTGGACAGAAAAGGAGGAGTCAGTTCCCTGGTGCCTGGAGGTGTGTGTTGGGTACATCCCTCAGTGTGACAGGGTACAGAGCAGCCCTGCAGAGCACCTGCAGCCTGAAGAACAGGACAAACACAGGGTACAGGGGAAAGGATCCAGCTGAACGTGACAGTCCCAGCAGCTGGACCCTGCACAGTTGTCTCTGCAAACACTGCGGGGGTGCTTTGGCCATCACACACAGCACCCACGCTGCCCATCTTGGCTGAGGGTGCAGGCCACAGGTGAGAAAATCAGAATTCAGCCCTCAGAGTTCAGTGCCAGAATCAGTTTTGCAGAAGTGTGGGTGGGTGTTGACAGAAATCCAGGCCAGGGCTGAGATAAGGGAGGGGATGGAGGGAGGGCAGCGAGATCGATTCACTGACTTATCAGGCAGGAAGAGCAGGAGGCTGCATTTCCTCCTCTCCACCATGGATTGATCCACCACAGTGCCCACTCAGCTCTGGGAAAGTGACAAAGAAATCCATGGTCCCTAGGATGGAATTACACAGCATTGCTTGGATGTTTTCCCTGTCTGCAGTTTTATGGCCTTTGGGATAGTTTCCCTTGAATTTTTAAAAACACGATTTAGGTGCCACTCCTTCAAAATAATACAAAGACTTTCCTTTATCCTTAATCTGAAGGAACCAGTCACTTAAATAAGCGTTTCCTTCCTAGTTGTTAAGGCTCTCACTAATTACACAAGCAAGCAATTGTAGGATCTCATTATGACTTGATTAAAAGCCACAGGGAGGACCTGCAGCTCTAATAGCTGATGTCCTCCCAAGCTGTACTGCTGCCCTATAGTCAACTTCAAACCCCCCAAAATCCAGTCAAAGCCTCTTCTTTTAACTAGAACTCACCTCTACTTTTCAGGTAAAGTGGATACTGCCTGAAATTCAGCACTTGTTTTAATACCTCAGGTCTGAACATTGCAGCTTATGTTTCGCTACTGCCTAATGTCTGAGCTTCCTTGGCTGCTTCATGCATGGGGTAAAGTGTCTTCTTGGCTGGTTTGCCTACAGAAGCAAATAGCTGCAGAGAGAACCTGCTATTTGCTCTGGGAGAGTTTTGCCTCTGCATGGTGGCTGAGGGGATTGAAAGGAGCAGAGTCCTGGAGAGATTCAGGGGAGTTTTTGTGTTTTCAAGGAGGGTCACACATGGTGCCCTATAGAAGGGCTCTGCCAGTGTTTACATCTGAATAATGACAGAAGGCATTTTGGCTATTTTTCCTTCTATCCCTTCAGGTCTTTGCCACGCTTTATTCAGAATTATGGATCTGTAGTCTCCTGTTTTGGTTCAATAATTGCATGGGATAGGGTGGGGAGCTGAAGCAGAAACTTCCTGATCATTTGATTAAAGCAATGTTCTGGCTTAGGAGGGTTTGTCTCTCTGTATATGGTGCTAAATACAAACAAAAAATGAATCCAACAAATAGTTTTACTAAACCCGCTGTCCTCTCAAGTTTCTCTCCCTGTTTTCCATATTCCCTAAGTTTTTCTAATGGTTTTTAGTAGATTCAGTGCTTCAGCAGAGCAGTAGCTGGGACTTTGGGGGTTTTTAAAGGAAAATATGAGAGTGTTCACATTATACTGGGTGTGCATTCCACAAGATATTTCTGCCCATTTTACAAGGCACAGTGAAAAACCAGCCATCTGTAAAATCCATGGGAGATGGAAAAGCCACGTGCAACGGCCGTTCGCGTCAAGTTAAAAATAAAAAACGGGATTTTCTTTTTTTCCTTTTTGAAGCCCCTTAGTTACAGAAGAGAGTTTGCTTTGAAGATATTAACTAACGTGTGTGACCCAACTGTCTTTTAACAGTTTGTTTGGATTGCATAAGAAGGTCATCAACATGGTACACAACCTGCTGTCCAGCCACGACTCGGACCCGCGGTACGCTGACCCCCAGGTAAAGGCCCGGGTGGCAATGCTGTATCTACCTCTGATTGGCGTGATCATGGAAACTGTGCCTCAGCTCTATGACTTCACAGGTATTTGATATTCTCTGCCTTGGCTATCTGCTCATCTGCTCACCAGACTTGGGTGTTTGGGTTCTAAAATTGAATTATGAACGCCTTTGCTGGCGGATGAGGTTGTTTCTGAATTGCGATTTTGACTTTTTTTCATGTTTGTTTTTGCTTGCAAAATGTGCCTTCAATGCCTGTTAATGCTCAAAAGTTGCATTTGCTCACTTGTTGGATGGAATAAAGAAAAAGCAGTGCATTTTAGCTTACATCCCCCTGGCTGATGTAAACGCAGAGCTGGATTCCATCCATGTCTCTGACCTGCTTAAAAACTCACCCCTCACACTGTACCAGAGTCCCCAGTTCCAGAGGATAAGCAGAGTTCATAATTCCAAAGGATAAGCAGAGTTCTTCTTCTTCCTCCTATCATGTGCTCCATCAGCAGTTCATTTTCAGGGATGCTTTGCAGTGTCCCAAAGAGCAGCACAGGTTATTTCAAATCAGGGCAGGGAGTCCAATCAGGAATAGTTTGGAATTTGGAGTTCTCTTCTACATCCTTTGAGTTTAATGACACAATAAAGCTGCAAGAAAGGATTTGGAGTATTCCAAGGGACAAAAGATCTGTTGTTAGAAGGGTTTTAGGTACTGAGGTTGTGTAGGTTGCATTTGGGAATTGCTTTCTTTGCTTTTATGCCCTCAAATCATTGTCCTGTTCTTTGCAGACCCCTCAAGTGGGATAATTTTCAGTTTGCATTCCCAGTTCAGTGAGACCAGCACTGTGGATGGAGTCTGGGGGGTGAAGCATTGAATTTGGGGCTTGACTAAAGTCCTGTATTTCTCTGCAGAGAGTCACAACCAGCGTGGGAGGCCGAGCTGTGTCACCGTGGATGATTACGAGAGCGAGGGTGGCAGCATGATCAGCCAGACAGTGGCCATGGCCATTGCAGGGACTTCTGTCCCCCAGCTCACCAGGCCCAGCAGTTTTCTACTCCCTTCTTCGGTACAAATCCATCTCTCCCCATTTCCTGACCCTCAGTCTGTGTCACCCAGCAAATGTTCAGCAGGTTCTGTGGTGACCCACATCAGTTTTTGTAGTTGGGTTTGCAGAGGGGCAACAAGGGGGAACAAAGCACGTTTGCATATTGCTGTGTCTGTATCAGAGGAGCATAAGAAAATGCCAAGGAGGGATAGAAATCAACAAACCTCAGAAACTGGGAGAATTCTCTTTCCTGATAAAGATTCTTTTGTTCTGAAACAATCTTATAAAAGCTCTGTGAAGTGCAGTAGACACTATGAGCTTCAAGCTGTAAGAACAAATTCTACCCCAGGTAAATCCCACCTAGCTGAAGATAAGGAGTGGCCATTTCCCCTGTTCTCTGCACAGAGGAGGAATCCTGATTCTGGTAGCAGGCAGACCCTTCCATTTCTGCCTTCTCTTGCCTTTGCTCCAGGACCATGACCCCATTTTGCTGGGATTTAGGTGCGCTCTCAGTGAGACACTGCTAGATGCATGACATAACATGAAGCCCCTCTGCTTGACCCCTAAGCTGCTGAGGTTATTACAGGTATCTCAAGGGAAGAAACTCACACTCTGTGCTGACTAGAATGTGTGGGTGTGAAGCACTGTCCTGACCTGTGTTTCAGAGTGGCAGGCAGCACTCCACCTTCTCAACAGAGTCCAGCCGCAGCCTCCTCATCTGCCTGCTGTGGGTGCTGAAGAACGCGGACGAGAGCGTCCTGCAGAAGTGGTTCACTGACCTCTCAGTGCTGCAGCTCAACCGCCTGCTGGACCTGCTCTATCTCTGTGTGTCCTGCTTTGAGTACAAGGTACTGCCAAGTTGGAACCTCCCAGAGTCCCTCCTGGGCCCTGCGGAGGACCTTTAGGCTCCCATCCCTTACACGACTGCAGAAAGGCATTTCCTGCTCTCTCCAAAGTATTTCCTGTATGCACAATCCCAAGGCCAGGCTTTTCCCATGTTTACTTCCCAGCCATGTGAGTGTCTGTGCCTTGTTCCGCTTCTCAAGCAGTTTGTGCTGCTTGCCTCTCATCTGGGAACTGCTGCAGCGTCACTTTGAAAAGAGTTTTCTGTAGCAATGCTGGAATCTGAGTGATTTATCTACCTACCAACCTAACCTGTATTTCTTTCTTACTGCGTGTCTTCAGATCTTTTGAGTTGTTAACTCTTAGCAAATATCCCAAATTGAAAGAATCTTCCCTCATGGTTTTGTTTGAAACTTGCAGGGCAAGAAAGTGTTTGAAAGAATGAACAGTCTGACGTTTAAGAAGTCAAAAGACATGAGAGCCAAACTTGAAGAAGCAATTTTGGGCAGCATAGGGGCAAGGCAGGAAATGGTCCGAAGAAGTAGAGGACAGCTGGGTAAGTAAAGGAGTCCTCTGTGCCATCCCTTTTTTCCAAAAGCTGCTCCTCCCATCCCCAACAATTATTTGCCCTCATCTGTGGTGTGGGATACAAAGAGGCCCCTAGGAAAGCTGTTTGCAGCATCCTTCCCTGGATCTGCAAAATCTCTACACTTTTCCTAAATTGCAGAGTATTTGCTACTTGGTTGCCTTTTTGAGTGAGATCACATCTCATTTATGGGGTGTTCTTACCTTAATTTTTTCCAGTGTAGCATCTTCTAGAGTGTCCTGTTAAAGGATCAGAGAGGAAACCAAACTGCCTGATCTTGCTCTGACAGCTCTGAAAATGCCTGGACATTTCTGCTGAGTTAAGGAGACTTGAAGTAGCTGCAATAGGGCTAACAGGCCAGCTATGATTTTTACTGTTTGTAAAACCCAGGAATTTTTATGAACGCTCAAAATTCAAAGGGTAGCCCAGGGGCTTGGACAAGAATCAAAACTGTGGTTTTGTCTCCAGCTCTGCCACAGGAGCCTGTCATTGTGAGCTAAGGTGGATAAGTAGTTAAGAGCCATAATTAAGGAATCACTTCAGAGATGGGAACCTTTATTTTTTTCTTAATGTGGCCAGATTATTTTTATTGCTTGAAATTCCCCTGCTCTCCCAGCAATGAGAATAAAAGATTGTGAGGTGGGAAAGGGGGTCTTGGCATCACCCTGGGAACATGCCTGGGTGGCAGTTGAGGACAGCAGTGTTGGAATGCTGAGGGTTGCCACACTCAGGCTCCTTGTGCAGTCCAAGGAAGGGACTCCTCTCACCAGTGAGTGCCTCAGCTGCCTCTCTGTGTCTCATGCCACTCAGCAGTGACAGAATTAGGGCCATGTAAACATCCTGGGTGGGTGCCACAGAGCCTCAGGCTCTAGAAAATCATCTTTGTTGCCACCTGCTGCTTGTGAGCAGATCTGGAGCTGCTGCTGGTGCAGCAGAAATGAGCATCAGCTGACTGCTGCTGTTGTGCTGTTGCCTTGCAGAGAGGAGCCCTTCTGGGAGCGCCTTCGGAAGTCAAGAGAATCTGAGATGGAGAAAGGATATGACTCACTGGCGGCAGAACACAGAGAAGCTTGACAAGTAACTCTGCCTTACCCTTCTGCTCCACCCATGTGCCAGGGCCTGTGAGAGCAGGGTCCCCCTCCCCACAGAAGGTCACTGCCAGCAGCCACTCAGCCCTTGTGCCAGCAGGTTTGAGCCCTCAGATGCACGGGGCTGGCATTACAAAAAAAAAAAAGGCAAATAGCTTTTACTCCAGCACTGCCCTCCCAATTCTTTGCCTTCCCACTGTCCCTTACTTCCCTAGACTTCCAAATCAGATTTAAAGAGATTTATGCAATCCATTACTGTCTTAAAACCCTGCCCTAAGCTGTAATTTAGAGGGAAGATCCATTAAGAGTTTCCACAGATAGCGTTTATATCTCATGTCACATTTCCTTTATTCCATAAGAGCATTGTGGAGTTCTCAAAGCTTGCTTTCCTTTCCTGTCCTAATCCATCACTTTGATTATTTTTCCACATGTGCTGTGCTTTTAGAAGCCACAAACCAGCCAGGTACTGTAGCATTGGTGTGCAGTTCTTATAAATTGCCATTTTGTACATCTGCAGACTCAATCATCACAGCGCTGTTTGTGATGCTTGGCAGAACTTCCCAGTGTGTGTGTGCAACTGACTGGAATGAGCTCTTTTGCTTATTACACCCATTTCCTTGAAAATTCCCTCTCTTGGTGTGGTTTAATCCAGAGGGCTCAGGAGTTGTGTTTGAGCTTTGCTGTGCACGTTTTCTGTCTCCTCAAACTGCAACCTGCAGTCTCCATCCTCCCAGCAAAAGAATTGTTCCTTATCCTAGGGAAGCAATCTCAGCCCAAGTGAAGCTCTGAAGAAACTGAGGAATGGGGTCCTCAGAGCCCAGATGGAGATCAGGCCAAATTTTACCCTCGCAGACATGGACTCTTCTTGGAGTTGAAGGCAATTCTTCACAGCCTTTAGTTGGTTTGTTCCATGCAAAAATGTAATTTCTCCTTACAACAAGGAGTGGCTTTTTGTCCAAGGTTTCAGTCCTGTTGAGTCATTGGGAAAGCCAAATGACCAGGATATTTTAACCTGCTGATGAAGTGATGTAGATATAAATTCCAGAGCCACAGCAGGTTAAAATTTGGCCTGAAAGACTCATCAGTTCACTGCCAACACTGGGTCTGAGCCCTGTCCTTCCCAGAAGGACCTCAAGTACACATTTAACAGCTGTGGAATTCCTTGGTGGTCAAAGGATGGTGTCTCACCTCACAAAATGAGCTGCTTAGATAAAACTCTCCAGAGCTGCTTTCTAACCCCTGCTTGCTGTGACTGGGTCTGCTGTGTCCTCTGTGTGTGTGTAGGTAGAGCCGGGCCCTTTGAAACCCCATAAACAGGATTTTCACTGCAGGAGCTGTGCACAGCTTGCAGCTGCTGTCATTTTATGCAGAAGGTATTCTTGTATGTGGGGCCAGGTCCCAAAACTTCCTGTCCTGGAGATGTTGGGGGCGTGAGCCAGCTCCCAGAGGACGTAGAGTGTGGCAGGGAAGGGCTGCTGCAATACAGCTCCAAGAGCCAAATCATTTCTCCCTCTTCCTGTGTATTTTTCTGGGATTTTGGTCACCCTCCTGCTGGGATTTGGCCTGGCACGAGTCTGTCAGAGGTGGCACCTGTGGCTGGGCAGGCCAGGGTTGGGCTCTTTCAGTACACCACTGGATCCCTGCCCAGTGCAGCTGGTGCCAGCTGGTTGTGCTGAATTCCTGGAGCCACAGGTGTGAGTGGGTGTCTGGACTTCACCAGGCTTTCCAGGAAAGCAAGTGCCTGGCACGGAGCAGCAAAACCTTGTCCTGCTCCTCAGAGAGGAAGTTGTGCTTCAAGGATTCAATGCAGGGTAGCTTGGAGAGCTAAGATTGCAGCCTGGCAGGCTGCTCTGTGCTGCTCCCAGTGCAGCTTCCCAGCTCGTGTAGCACCACCATGTGTCCACAGCCTGCAGCATAAAGCCACATGTCCTGTTCCTGGTTGTGCTGTCGCATGCCTAACGATGCTGCTGAGCCAGTTTGGAGTTGGACTGGGCTTCTAAACTGTTGTTGTGTTCCTGGGAGAGTCGTGAAGTGGCAGAGAGCAGTGTGAGCTCTCCAAGCATGATGAACGTGCAGCCTCTGTAAGTCTGTACTTGTAAAAAACTGAATTTTCCTTCCTGTCCTCTCAGGGGGTGCATTGAAATATCCTCGTAGTGTTGTCCAGTGATAAATGTACAAACTGTAACTGGGAGTTTCCTGCTAGTGAGAGAACATTTTTGACTGGAAAATATGTAGGTCTGTTCCTTAATCAGGAAGTAATTTTACTGCTTTGTTTTCTCTGACCAGGTCAAGGGCAGAGATAGAACATGAGGCACTCATCGATGGGAATCTTGCAACAGAAGCCAACCTGATAATTTTGGATACTCTAGAGATAGTTGTACAGGTGAGGTTGATAAGAACATGGAGATGTGATGGCATTACAGTCACCTGGCCAGGCAGCACTTTGTTAAACAAAATTGCCTCAGTGCTGAGAGAACTGTTCAGCTGCAGCAGGAAGGGGGTGATGCCTCTCCTAATCCCAGCCTGGAACAATCTGGGTTTACATTGCAATACCTTCCTTCAGTCTTGAAATTAAGGATTTGAAGGTTCTCCCGTCCTTGTAGTATAGGAAATAGTTATTCAGGAATGAACTGTAAAAATCTCCAAATCTTGCCCTTTCCCAAACAGTTCCTCCAGTTGTACCCAAACCTGCCTCAGATCACTGGATTCCAGGTCAGCCTCCTGGACCTGTACTCACTTTGTCCCCTGATTTCTGTACAAATGAACCTGGGCATGGGCTGGGAGCAGGCAGGACCAGGCTTCCCAAATCCACCTCTGATCTGCAGAGACACCCAGGAATCCCCAGGATTGTCCTTTGTGCCTGAATAACCCAGCTGGAGCCCAGCTATGGGCTTTCCCTCTAGCAGAACAATGTCCCCAAAAGTCAGAGCCTCACTGGGGACAAAGAATCCCCCTTCCACCTGCTTTATGCATGGATCAGGTGTTCCTCACCTGGGGGTTGGCTCAGAGCAGGGCTGTTTGGCCGGCCCAGCTAGCTGGGTGATTTCGCCATGAAAAGGGCTTTTGGTCAGAGCTGTTTGCTATCTCCCACACACACAGGCACACAGGAGGTTCATTTTTCTCCTCATGGAGTCTTGGTTTCCCTTTGCAGACCGTGTCCGTGACGGAGTCCAAGGAGAGCATCCTCGGCGGGGTGCTCAAGGTGCTGCTGCACAGCATGGCCTGCAACCAAAGTGCCCTTTACCTCCAGCACTGCTTTGCCACACAGAGAGCTTTGGTCTCAAAGGTGAATCCCCTGCAGGGGCTGAAATCCACCCTGAGCAGCACTGAGGGAGGAAGGCGCTGTTTCTTCCTTTGTATGGGGCCACTTTCCCAAGAAATGAGTATTTGGGGCAGTATTAATTTTCAGGCAGCACAGCCTGGCCTGGTTTTCATGGGCAGTACCTTCATTTCTGCATTTCGGGGTTGGCTGCACCAAAAAGTGCAGGTCACACACCATGGATGGGTTGTGGGTTCCTGCTGGCTGGCACTGAGTGGAAGGAGGCACCAGCTCAGTGGGGAGCTCAAGGCACAGGTGGGATTTAAGCTGGACAAATCTCACTTAAAATGGTTTGTTTCCCAGCTTCTGTAGGTGTGCAGGGAGAAGCTCGAAGGTTTAAGCCTGAGTTTTTGGTAGTGATGTAAATCAGTGTGAGGGTGTAGATGTAGGAGCCAGTTGGAGGGGAAGGTAAAATGAGTTGCCTTCCAGTGCTGCCAGTTTTGCCTAACTGTAAAGTGATTGAAATGAGCATCATTCCCCTCAGAACAGAGGGGTTGGGCTCCCTCTCATTCCAGTGCACCCTCACTGCTGCCTGTTAGTCTGAGTGCTGACTCCTGCCTGTGCAAACACCAATTTCCTCCCCTGCTGTTCTCCAGTTCCCTGAGCTGCTGTTTGAGGAGGAGACAGAGCAATGTGCAGACCTGTGCCTGAGGCTCCTGAGGCACTGCAGCAGCAACATCAGCCCCATCAGGTCCCACGCCAGTGCCTCCCTGTACCTCCTCATGAGGCAGAACTTCGAGATTGGGAACGTGAGTCCTGCTGCTCTTCACTGGGTTATTGCAGATAGTGGGGTTGGGGGCTGCTGGCTTTGGGTACAGTCCCCCACAGAACTGGGGGACACCTCTGAGGGGATTCACAGCAGCAAAGATAACAGGATTCCAGTTTCTAGGCTTGACCAAACAAAAAAAAACGGAACAAGGATTGTTTCATGAGAGCATCGTCCTGTTCAGGGTGTGTGAGAGAAGACCATGTGGAAACAGACAACACTAATATTTTTGCAGGAGAGCCTTTATCTGGAAATAAATAATCATCAGATTATGAAGTTTGTCAGCACCAGGTTTATTCTAATCACTGCTCTGAGACAGCCTTTCTTGCAAAACTCCAGTTTTCTTTTCTCTGTCAGGTGAGGAGGAGGGTGCCATGACCAAAGCACTGGTATTGCACTGTCTCCAGGCTGCTGAAATACCATAACAACATCTCTGTTGCAGAACTTTGCCAGAGTGAAGATGCAGGTGACCATGTCCCTCTCATCCCTGGTGGGGACATCCCAGAACTTCAATGAAGAATTTCTGCGACGTTCTCTCAAGACTATTCTGACATATGCTGAAGAAGATCTAGAACTTAGGGAGACAACATTTCCTGACCAGGTAAAAGACATCAACCACAAGACAAATAGTATGTAATTCATTAACAGACTGTGCCTAAACCTCCATCTAGAACTGGAATTTCCCTGAAAAGGGTTTGGGTTTTGGTTTTTTTTATCATCTAATCATTTAAAACTCAGCTCTTTGATTAGTTCTGACAAGATGCAAACACACAAAGATTCAGAGTGACCGTGTTCCTCGCATCACAATGTGTGGCTCAATTCCCATTGCCAGTTCTTTACAACAGCTTGTTTTTCACAGGTCCAGGATTTAGTGTTCAACCTCCATATGATCCTGTCGGACACAGTTAAAATGAAGGAGCACCAGGAAGATCCAGAAATGCTGATTGACCTGATGTACAGGTAGAGTTGGCACTGTAAGGACTGGAGATGTCAGTGCTCCACGTGGATTTGGGCTCAAATGCTGCACATTTGGGCACTTACAGGACTTGATTTTGGAGCAGTTCTGGGTCTCACTGCTCACAGACCGTTATGTGCCTGTGTGCTGTGTTTGAATGTGGTGCTGAGAGGTTTTGTTTGGCATTTACACAGCTTGTCTTGGATAAAAGTAGTTTTCATTGCCCAGCCATCCCTGCAAATCTCATCTTCCACCTAAGAACTATGCCTGCTTGCTTCAGGCAAAACTTGGGGGGTCTTCCAGCTCCACCTGCGTGCCCAAAAGGCTTTTTGGTGGTACATACAATGGTGTCCATATGCAAAAGATATTCCAGAGCCAAGTTAAGCTCCCAAGTGCCAGATTTCATGGTGCTGTCTGCACAAATGACCCTGAAGGGTTCTTAGTCAGCAGAGGTTTTGTGGGAGGGAGCCAGGCAGGTGTGCTCTGATTGTCCCACACCTTTGGATTGCCACCAGTCTCAGGTGGAATGTGGGCTTTGGTCAAGAGCTTCAGCATCACCCACTGCTCACCCACCACTAACTGGCTCAAAAATCTGTAGTTCAGGGTGACTTCCCATCTCGACAGCTGTTTGTCTCAGGAATTTCCAGACAGCTCTAAGAAGGGGCTGGTGTTTAAGCAGAAGTGACTAAATACAGTGTGAAAAAACCCTGCTGAAGGGCTGTGCTGGTTCAGAAGGAAAGGACCGGGAATCACAGAGGTTTTCTCTGCCTTTAGGATTGCCAAGGGCTACCAGAATTCCCCCGACCTGCGGCTGACGTGGCTGCAGAACATGGCAGGGAAACATTCCGAGAGGAGCAACCACGCCGAGTCTGCCCAGTGCCTGGTGCACTCTGCAGCCCTGGTGGCCGAGTACCTGAGCATGCTGGAGGACAGGAAATACCTCCCTGTGGGCTGTGTGACATTTCAGGTGGGCATTAGCCTCTCTAAGGGGTTTTTGGGCTTTGCTGCTGAGGTACAGAGTGTTTCTGTGTGCTGGGAGTTCTGTGCCTACATCCTCAAAACGTGTTCACTGTTTGTTGCATGAATGGAGTGCTGCTCTGTGAGAATAGAAGTGTGTATTTTATACACATGCTCTACAAAAATAGATATATTTTATATATACACTACAAAAATGGAAATTTTTTACATATATACCCTGCAAAACTAGAAAACTATATTTTACGTATATACTCTACAGAAATAGAAAGCTATGTTTTGTATATCTCTACAAAAATAGAAAGCTATATTTTATATGTATACTCTACAAAAAATAGAAAGCCACCTCTATAGAAATGCCAGGATTTGACTGTAAATCAGCTGCCTCTCAAAGTATTGAAAGTGTTGAGTGTTGCTTAAATTTGAGTAAATGTATTTTTATCTCTTATATCTCCCCAGAACATATCTTCCAATGTTTTGGAAGAGTCAGCAGTTTCTGATGATGTTGTGTCCCCAGATGAAGAAGGAATCTGTTCTGGGAAGTATTTTACAGAAGCTGGTCTGGTGGGATTGCTGGAACAGGCTGCAGCATCTTTCTCCATGGTAGAAGACTTTCATTTCTTTACCTCTCTTCCCCAGCAGCCTCACACTGCTGGGCAGTAGGAGGGAAAATGTTTTCTCTCTGAGTGTATAATTCTATTGTAAATGCTTAATTTGCATGGAGCAATTGGAGTTTTAATTGTTTAAGACAGCCTGGTTTGCCCTCAGGAGTAAACCAAGGGAAACAAGTGAATTAATTCCCACTGCACAACATGAAGTGTCATTCAGTGGGCTTCAGCACAAACAGCAATAAATTCAGGGTGAAAACCTGGAGTTCCTGCTAAGCCACTCTGCAGTGACTGCCCACGATGGGCTGGACCCACTCCAGGAGAGGGATCCTGAGGATCTTCCAAAGTCCATCTCTCCTGGAGTGCCAGAGGTGGATGCAGAAGTCACACAGGCTGAAGGTTTGCTGAACAGAAAAAGCTGAAATGTGCACTTAAGCTTTTCCATATTTAATTCCCACAAATTTGGTTAGGATCCTGTTTAGCTTGTTTTGCCTTTGTGCCTGTATCCATCCAAAATACCCCAGGATTGGTTATGTTCATGATCCTAATTACTGACTGCAAGGTGTCATGCACCAGGCTCTTGATTTCAGGGGTATCTGAGGGTTTTATTCCACTTCTCTCTGGGTAGATTTTAAGAAAAGATGTGATAATCCCACAGTGGTGTCTCAGCCACTTTTCATTTTGCAGTTTTATCATTTAAATGCTGTGTGTGTAACTCTGGCTGTTGAATTGATGGAGCAATCTGATGGGCCTTATTTTTGTAGGCTGGCATGTATGAAGCAGTTAATGAGGTTTACAAAGTCCTTATTCCTATTCATGAAGCCAACAGAGATGCCAAGAAGTTGTCTACAATTCATGGTAAACTGCAGGAAGCATTCAGCAAGATTGTTCACCAGGTAATGGTTTGAATTTTCAGCTGCAGGGTGAATTGTGAAGAAACTTCAAATGCTCAGTGCAAGGAAAATGAAAAGCCATTATTCTCAGATTCCAGGAGAATTGTCAAATGATGATCCACAGTAAATACAAGGATCATTAACAGGTTTTTTTTTTTCTGCAATTTAACACGAGAGAACATCACATACCAAGATTTATTGTAACTTCAGAACTATCCAAGAGTTCAAAATTCCAGTTTACCCTTTCAGATGTTCTTTTAAACTGTATTTTGCATGCTGGGAAAACCCACTGTACCTTGCCTTTGGCCTGGTAGGTAACATCCAGGAATGCTGGGGGGTTTATTTGTTTGTTCATGTGGTGGTTAAAGAATGGAAGGAACCTTTCCAAACTTGGATGGTGCAAAAGCCACCAGCTTAAGGGCTGGTGAGGGCCTGGCTGTGCTGGGCCAGAGGAGGCTGCTTTGGATGCATGATGACTTAGAACCATTGGAACCTTTGCAGGGTTATTGCTGGTCATGTTTTGGCCTTTGAAACTCTTTTTTTTTTGGTTTCTGTGACATGCCCTTTTTACTTTTTATCACACAGAGTACTGGCTGGGAGGTAGGTAACTCCATCTTAGTTAGCAAAGAACACTAATTGAGTTTCCAGATGACTCACGCCAACGCTTGCCCACATGTGCTAGTTGTGGGTGTTTCTGTTGCTGTCTGCTGTTTAAAACAATTCATTAACCAAAGAAATCCCAATAAACCGTGGTTGTAGTAGGAATTTCTTCATAAGCAGCTGTAGGTAGTGCATGGATGCTGACGTGTTCCACTAATGAGGTTCTTTGGTGAATGAGCCACTGTATCATCACTAGTTTGTTTTTATAATTTGTTTATATTTCTTTCCATCAGCATTGACACAGAAAATCATCCCTCCATGCCATATTTTCACCCCACCCACAGGGGTCGATTTAAGCACCAATGCTCAGAGGTACCAAACACAAACCTGGTTTGCTGCAGGTGCACCTTTGACCTCAGAGGGGAAACTGCTTCCTTCTGTTCCCAGTCAATTTATGCAGGGGTTTATCTGGCAGTAAAAGGGCTCAGTTGTGTTAACTGGCGCCAGTTTTGCTGCCTGGGTTTTTGAGGAGGCTGTCTGCTCACAGTTCTGCAACACACACCACGAGAACCACGCTTTTGGGTTAAAAATAGAGCAATTGATTAATCTGCAGGGCCACTTTGACTCCAGCCCTGGTCCAGTTGGCACAGTGGGTGCATGAGCATGGAGAAGTCTCAAAAAGCACTAAAAAGCTCTGTGATTATGATGTTATTTGTTTAGGCTTCATCTTTCCAGTTTATTTTTGCTTTTCTATGGATCAGGCAGCTCATTTTGGGCCACCTCCCTCCAGGTTTCCACCACACGTTTACGGAACTGAGGCCGAGACAAAAAACCTTTGGTGTTGTAATAATTTAGGCTGGTGATGTCTGAATGTCAGTTTCAATTCCAGCCTTGCAGAAAAAAAGGAAATTGAGCAGCTTAAAATAAACCCTGACACTTCAGGGCTGGCCCTGGCAGTCATCCCCTTGTCCCCATGGAAGGTCCAGGCAGACACAGCCCAGCAGAGAACCTGTGCTAGATGTGGAAATGATGTAAATGTGTTCAAGCCAACAAGGCCTGTGAGCATCTGTTTTATTATTCTGCCCCTAAATCGACCCCTGGAGAGACTCCTGCCATTGGTTATGATTCTAACACCACTTGGTCATGTTTTACTGCATGGTAAAAGACACCGTGGGTTCAGCTCTCGTCTGTCATGTGCTCCTTCATTGCCACACTTTTTCTGACCTTTGTGCTTTGTAGCTTTCAGGTTTGTTGCATGTTTTGCCCTTTTTTCCCCCCCTTATTTAAAATATTTTAATGGATGCTCGCCCCCCCTTTTTTTTTTTAATTTTAAAATTTATTTGCTGCCAATTTGCTGCTTGTTTGTTTTATGGAATTTCCCTAATTAAATACTTTCTGTTTTCTCCTCTATCGCCCTGGTTGCTGACCCTCCTCCCCACTCTTACTATTGTCTGTTGTGGTAAGTTCCTACTTGTGGAATTTTTTTTCCCTTTCTCTGCCCCTTTTCCCCCCCCCCCCCCCTTTTTTTTTTTTTTTTTTTTTTTTTTTTTGTTTTACACTGTGGAACCCCCAATTTCATTTTAGCAAAGAGCTATGCCAACAGCAGCACCCCCCTCGTGGCACAAGGAATGTGGTGTTGCCAACTACAAGCATTGCAGTGTCCTGGGTCTGGCACCAGAGCATTCCTGAGCTCTCCTTAAACACACCAACTGATGGGCTTTGTGTTCAATTCATTCCATTTGTTTGCTTCCCAGTTAGGAAAGTTAAGAAAAAATCTTTTCATGTTCCACCACGAGAATTTAAAAACTTTTTATACTGTGCAGGGGGTGGTTTGCCAGTTTGGGAGGTTTGGATAACAAGGCTCCAGGTGCTGATTCTTTCCCAAAAAATCCATATTGGAAGACTTGTAGTAGTTGGCAACACTGCAGAGGACCTTGGGTTAAAACTGAGCAGGAAAACAACAGTGCTGAGTTTGGTAAAGGTGGGTTGGATTCTGCATTTTGAAGGAGTTGCTTTTGTTCCTGCACCCTTCAGGCAGCTGCTGCTGTCTTGGAGAAGGAAGCAGATGATCCCTCTTGCATCTGATTTATCTTTTTTCCCCCAAATCTTGTTGGCAAAGCTTTTTGTGTGCGTGCAAGAGATAACCCCAAAACTTTATTCCCAGCAATTTGGAAAGGTATTTACCATGCATAATAACAAATCATGAACCTTCATAAGTCATGGTGGCTGTTACCTGCTCTGCCAGTTGTGTGATGGCTATTCAGTGTTCACCTTCATTCTCTTCTCCTCCCAAAATCCTATTATTTTTTGATAAAATAATAGGAGATACGATGCTTTTAATAATTCCTCCCTCATATCTGCATTTTTAGCTCTTGCCAGAAACAAGACCACGGATCATTAAGTTATTTGTCCAGTTTTCCCTGCTGTGGCTGGGAAGTGGTTTGGTGTTGGCTGAGTTTCAGAGATCCCAGTACAGAGCCATCCCCTATCCCTAATGCCAGGCATGGAGCTGATCCCAGGGCAGCTCCTGAATATCCCTGGGAGGCCTGGAGTGCTCTGGAAGTGTTTCCCCCAAAGGGATTTGCTCTCATTCCCATGCTTCCAGGCACAGATTCCCAGCATGAGTCACATCAGGGGCTGACAGTGCTCCTCACTGCTGGCTCTGGGATCCCTCTAACTGGGATTCAGCATCTGGATTTGCCAGGGAGAGCCAGAGCTGCTGGTCTGCATGGGGATGAGCTGGGAGCTGACCTCACCCAGGCACAGGGAATCTCACCAGGCTTCCCTGGAGTTCTGCCACTCCTGGGGCTCCCCAATGCCCCGAAACTCCGAAACTCTTATTTTATGCATTTAGTAAATGCCAGCAGAACTCCTCAGTGATTTATGCCGATCAGCAGGCAGCATTCTCCTCCTCCCTTACTGCTTTTACCCTGCCTGTAACAAGGAGATGCCTGGGCAGGTGTCCATGGCAAAAAGTCACTTGTAGGCATCTGGTTTTGCAAATGCTTCACACCCTGGAAACCCCTGGCTGGGAAGGGGAAGGGGAAGGGGAAGGGGAAGGGGAAGGGGAAGGGGAAGGGAAAGGAAAGGAAAGGAAAGGAAAGGAAAGGAAAGGAAAGGAAAGGAAAGGAAAGGAAAGGAAAGG
>WAAE01025451.1:393005-623540 GCA_013400495.1 Nicator chloris | reverse complement strand
GGAAAGGAAAAGAAAGGAAAGGAAAAGAAAGGAAAGGAAAGGAAAGGAAAGGAAAGGAAAGGAAAGGAAAGGAAAGGAAAGGAAAGGAAAGGGGCTCATTAATTAGAAATTAGTGTGTCCTCAACCTCCCTGTGCCAGGGTTGGGACAGGATCCCCCAAAGTCCCCGTGGAGCATGGCTAACCCTTGTGCTGGCTCTGGGGAGCTGATCCATGTGGCAGTTCCCCCCAGGCAGACACGGAGTCATGGAATGCTTTGGGTTGGAAAGGACCTTAAAGAGCATCAGGTTCCAACCCCAGCTTGGGAAGGACTTTGAGAAAGGAGCCCTGGGGTCAGAGCCTTCTGTCTGTGACAGTGAGACAGAAGCTGGAAATGCTGGGTGTTGAGGGATTTTAGCGTGGATAATGTTATCCAAAACTGTGGCTTTGAAAAGGTAGTGATGAGGAAAAAGGGTTCAGTAGGTCAATCCTGCATGGACCCAGAGGGATGGGCACTGGACAAGGACAGGGAGTCCAGGGAAATGGCAACATCCAGTAAAACAGCAACAGCTCTGCAGCTGGAGTTCCCACCCTGGGAGTGCTCCTGGGATCCTGTGGTGTGATGAAAGCCCTGGCAGTGGGGCTGGAGAAGAGCCCCTCTCTGCAGGATTCCCAGAGGGCCAGGGTCCAGGGAGCCTGGGCACAGCCAGGTGTTGCTTTTTTGGGATGAGGGCTGCTACTCACCCCACGTGCCTTCAGGAGGGCAGAGCTCAGCTCTGAAGTGGAAGTTTTTGGCCCTCAGGCACCTCCAGGGGGATGCTCCAGAGTTTCCGCCAGCCAGGGGAAGGCAGTGGCCAAGCCAGTAGTTTTTGCAGTCTGGAGTTTGCCTGAAGGATTTTTTTTTTATTTAGTTTGGCTTATTTATCCTCTTTGCCTTCTGTAGATCGTGTTCACCATCACCACAAGAGATCAGTTTTGCCATAGCAAAATACTAAAATAAAACCAGTCAGCCAGGACACCTGTAAGGGCTGTTTGAAGCCAAAATCTAACCCAGCTCAGGGACACTGAGTGTCCCAAACTGCATCACACTTTGTCATGAGAGTAAAGGTGAACATTTTGGACTTTCTTGCTGAAAGGCATCCCTGGTTTGTGCATGCAGCGTGAGTTCTTTAACAAAAGCAAGGTGTGTTTAATTTTTAAAGCATTCTTCTTCTCTCTCTCTCTCTCTCTCTTTTAATCAGATTTTCTCCGTTGCCTTTCCAGCAAAAATCTTTCTTGTTTCTCTACTTTTGTTGCGTTTCGGGGCCAAATTCACCACTGGCTCCCCTGGAAGCAGGTACATGGCACAGGATTGCATCTGCTTTCACCAGGAGTGACTTTGGCCCTCTCTCCTAGACAGTTCCTAGAGAGTGTAACACCTCCCAGCTGGAATGCTGGTTCAAAAGCACTTGTGTGTGTGTGTGTGAGTGAACTGGACATTGACTTGGGCCCAACCCTGCAATTCCTGGAGGCTGGATTTGGGGGAATCAATGCTGGGTGATTCCAGGGCTGTCTGACCCCTGCAGGGTCTCTGCACAGGCTTTGGGGAACCTCAAATAATGATCCCAACAAAGGGATTTGTCTTTGGCCACCTCTCAGAGACATCTGACGCTGCTTAAACTGAAAGAGAATAGATTTAGATGGGATATTGGGAAGGAATTGTTCCCTGTCAGAGTGGTGAGTCTCAAGTTCCCAGAGGAGCTGTGGCGTCCCTGGACCCCTGGAAGTGTCCAAGGCCAGGTTGGACAGGGCTTGGAGCAGCCTGGGACAGTGGGAGGTGTCCCTGCCCATGGCAGGGGTGGCAGTGGATGGGCTTTAAGGTCCCTCCCAACCCAAACCATTCCATAATTCCATGATGGCACCTCCAGGCTCCTCCTGGGTTGGGAGAAGTCATTGCAGGGTTGGGCTAATGGTCTTAACTGATCCATAGAATTCCATGTTAGTTTATAATTCCATTGTGGTGTTTGCTGCTAAATGCATCCATGCTGAATTCCAGGTGTGGTTTTTTTTTCTTTCCCCTCTTTCTTTCTAATTTTTTTCTCTTGTATTTTAATTTCTTTTCATTTTGCATAAATTCAGGAGCCTGCCTGCAGCTGTGCTTGGGGTTGTGCCTGTCTCCACCCTGAAATAACCTCTTGTTTCTCCATCCCTAGGATGGAAAGAGGATGTTTGGCACCTACTTCCGAGTTGGTTTTTATGGAACTAAGTTTGGAGACCTGGATGAGCAAGAGTTTGTTTACAAGGAACCTGCAATAACCAAGTTGGCTGAAATCTCCCATCGGCTGGAGGTGAGAGGGTTTAACTGGAAGTTTTAACTGCTTCCCATCAGTTGTTTCACAGGAACAGCCCCTTCAAAAAGCAGTTTGGGTGTCCAAGAGCTGGGGCTGGTGTCCCCTGCCCTCCTGCTGGTGCCACCTCTGCAGGAGGAGAGGAATTCCCTGATCAGGGAGAGGCTCTCCCTGAGAATTGGTGAGAATTTGTGGTGTTCTTGTTATCCTGTTCCTCCAGTAGGGTCTTTCCAAGGCATAGATTGAGTCTTTGTTAGTCTCTTCTTCTGGTTTCTCCAAAATGTCCTTGTGGTCCATAACTCTGCATTCCAGATGTCCAACCTCAGCAGTGCATCTCTCTCTCCCAGGCTTTGTTCATTGAAGCACAGCAGAGTTGGTTTATCAAAACTTCAAGCTTCATTAATTTTCCCAGGTTTATCAAAACTGAAAGCTTCATTAATTTTGTGCTCCCACAAAAATAGGTTATGACAATGTTGCTAAATGTTGGCTAAGAGTCTTTTAAGAATAACACAGTATTTATCAATATATATAGGTTATTATTAAAACAGGTTATTTAAATGTTAATTGAAATCATTAACTAGAATTTAAACATTTTATCATTTCCAACACCAGTGCATCCCAAATGGACCTGGTTGCACACAGCCACAAAAAAACCCCAAATGCCTCGTTCAGAACCAGGCACTGTTGGAAGGCTCTCCTGCTTTCCAGGACTTGTTTTTTCCCATTGCCTCTGGAATGTGACTGTTGGAATTCTCCTGGGTTCAGCAGATCACATTCTGACAAAGGCATGTGGAGCTTCACCTCCCCTGAACGTGCCTTTGCCCCCCAGCCCCCATCAAGGCTGCATTTGATGTTTGCTTTCAGTTCCTTTCTCCTTGGTTGTAGGGGTTTTATGGAGAACGGTTTGGGGAGGATGTGCTGGAAGTGATCAAGGACTCAAACCCTGTGGACAAATGTAAACTTGATCCCAACAAGGTAAGGGCACAAGTGCAGGTGTAAAAGTAAAACAAGTCCTGAATGGGTGAAAATGCAGTGGGACAAATTCTCCCCTGAATTTCACCACGTGGACAACAAAATCCACGTACTGAGCATCCTGTGGCTGCTTGGGAGGAGAGTTTGGGAAAATAATTCCAGCAAGGGATACAGAATTTCCCATTCCCTTCCCTGCCTTGGTAGTGGTGGATGGGAAGGGAGGAGGTGAAAGGACAGAGGCTGTGCTGGCCTTGCTCTGCTGGGTGCAAGGAAGGAGGGGCTGTGCCATTCCCTGGCTTTTGTGCAGCTGCAGCGTTTGGTCACCTTTGTGCCACATCCTTTAAGTGCAGCAGAAAGAGCAGGAGCAGGCTTGGGAAACAGGACTGTGGCTCAGGGCAGGGCATGACCTGCAAGGAAGGGTTTAGGTTGGATACTGGGGAGAAATCCATTGTGAGGCCCTGGTATGGAGTGGCCAGAGAAGCTGTGGCTGCCCCTGGATCCCTGGAAGTGTCCCAGGCCAGGCTGGAGCACCCTGGGACAGGGGAAGGTGTGGTAGGGTTGGGCTAGATGGACTTTAAGGTCCCTCCCACACAAACCATTCCATGATTCCATGGCTGGAAAGGCATGAGAAGGGAAGGACAGTGAGCTGTGCTTTGCCCAGCCCACAAACCGGTGGCAGCGCCTCGGTCCCTCCGCTGTGAGTGGGATTTTCCAAGGCAAAACCCAGGCCTGGCTTGTGCTGGGAGGACACAGACCCAGCTGGGACAGTGCAGCTGAGGAGCACGTTCCCTGCTGCCCCTGCAGGCCTACATCCAGATCACCTACGTGGAGCCCTACTTCGACACGTACGAGATGAAGGACAGGATCACCTACTTCGACAAGAACTACAACCTGCGGCGCTTCATGTACTGCACGCCCTTCACGCTGGACGGCCGCGCCCACGGCGACCTGCACGAGCAGTTCAAGCGCAAGACCATCCTCACCACCTCCCACGCCTTCCCCTACATCAAAACCAGGATCAATGTCATCCACAAGGAGGAGGTGAGGCCGGAGCTGGGTGGGAAACGGCGCCCAGCGGTGCAGGAGGCTCCTTCAGCTGCAGTTCCAGCTTGCCTTAGGAGTTCCTAGGAACTTCTCCCTGTTCCCATTCAGCCCAAACTAAGCCCAGACTGATTTAGGGATGTATCTGCCCCAGGACCTCGGAGAGCTCTGCAGGTCGGGCTGGGTTGGTGTTGGAGCAGCCTGGTCTAGGGAAGGTGTCCTGCCTGTGGTGGGAGTGGAATGGGATGAGCTTTAAGGTCCTTCCCACCCAAGCATTCCATGATTCTGTGATAATGGAGGTTTGTTAGTTTTCCAAGGGTGGGCAGGAGCAGATGTGGTCACTGGGACGTTGTGAGTAGTGCTGCAACCCTGCAGTGACCCACAGGGACATGAGTGGCACTCAGAAACATCTGAAAATCAAACCTTTTCTTGATGTCACTGAGCCAAGATGATGCATTTCCGAAGTGCTGTCAGTCCTGTTGGTGCCCTCCAGCCCTTTGTGGTGCCACCCCATTGTGACCTGGGTGCTCTTGAAGGTCTGTGCCTGGTTGCCAAGCACAGCCATCACAAAAATCCTGTTCTGGCTTCTTGCTTAGATCATTTTGACCCCCATCGAAGTCGCCATCGAGGACATGCAGAAGAAAACACAGGAACTCGCTTTTGCCACCCACCAAGACCCTGCAGACCCCAAGATGCTGCAGATGGTGCTGCAGGGATCAGTAGGTACCACAGTGAATCAGGTGAGGATCTCTGTCCCAGCTGGACTCTCTGGGATTGCACAGCCTTGTTTCTGAATTCCCTTGGAATTTTTTCCCTGTTCAGTCTGTGGGATGTGTTTAAGGTCACTGGTAGGTCTAGGCCAGCTGTTCCCAATGATTTTGCTATTTGAGCAACAGTCTTGAAAATGTGGAAAGAGGCTGGGAAGAAACATCCCTCCCTCACTTACTGCTCCTTCCTGGCACTTGCAGTTGTTTCTGCCTGCTCCTCTTCCCTGAAATTTCACTTTGTTAGCCAGGCTCTGCAGGTTTGTGTCCTGCTGTGGATTTTCAACAAAGTGGAAAGCAGTGGAGAAAAACTGAGGAAAAACTGAAGGAGCCTGAGTAAAGCACAGTGCACAAGCTGGAAAAAAATCAGCTGGAGTTCTGAGTGCTGGGTTGAGTTTGTGGTGCTGGCAAACACTCCCTGGCTTCCATCTGCGTTGTTTAAACTTTGCCTTAGTTGTGAGTTGAGCAAACTTTGTCAGGAGTCCTTATAAAGGAAAACAAATGGAGAAACTGTGCAGTTTCTCACACTGTTTTCCAAAAGCAGAGTTTTAAATAAAACAAAGCAAGGCCTAAAAGAGACTCGGTTGTCACTGAGGTGGTTGATTTACACCAGATTTCCCAGCTGCAGCTCTTCAGGATGCTTTGTGTAAGGAAATGTTGTGTTTTGTGGATGTTTTCTATGTGGCTGAACTTTCTCAGTGATTGGATATGGCAGACAATTCCCAGAAACTCATTGTGCTCCTTTTTCTCCTAAAGGGACCATTAGAAGTTGCACAAGTTTTCTTGTCTGAAATCCCCAATGATCCAAAGCTCTTCAGACATCACAACAAACTCCGGCTCTGTTTCAAGGACTTCACAAAGAGGTATGGAAAGGGTCCCCAGGGCACCTGCCAGGTGCAGTGGCTGCTGCCACCCCAGGGAGGGACACATGCAGTGACCCAGGGCTGTCCTGGTGTCCCTCCACCTGCCCAGGTTCCATGTGCAGCTCATTCCCCACCTGCCCAGCCCTTCTCTGTTGGTGCTGCTGCTCCATGGCTTCAGGGGCTTTGCTGTTTATCAGGAGGGAATTGATCCCAGCTCAGCTGGGAAGTGTCCCAGAAATCACAACAGGCCACGACTCCCAGCCTGGCAGGGTCAGGAGGAACTGCTGGACTGGCCAGGAGATGAAATCTCCTTCTGAAGTGGATTTCTCCAAGCACAGTGGAGGGATGCTGGCACACACATCTGGAGAAATGTGCTGGCTGCTCTACTTGGGTCATGCAAACTGCAGGCTCAGTCCAGCATCTTTTTAATTTCTTGGTGCTGTAAAAACCCACCAAAATAATTGAAATGAAAATGCTGTGAGCAAATAGATCCAGTGGAAGCATACTTTTCCCTTGTGAAATAAATGGCTCTGCTGATAGAGTTTTTTTCCTACCCTTTATTTAAATTACATTTTTGCAAGCAGAAGAGTTCCTGATGAACATCCCAGGCTGCTATTTATTAATCTTTCCTGATTCTATCCATCTTTAAATCCTCTGGGACTGGAAGTGGCTCTGTGGAAATGAGCTTTTAATTTCTTTTCAGAGAGGATAAATGTAACTGGAGAGTCAATGACAATAAAAAAGGAGTTGTCACTGTGGAAATTGGAGATGTGACACCCTCTCCTTGCCCCCTGGACACCAGGTGGTTCAACGTACCGAAAGACAAGATAAAGGATATTCCCTGTGATCCCAGAGGGACACAGGATGTTTTTGTACTACTGGATTAACAAACCTGTAGCAAGGAGGTGTTTCAGCATGCCCAGCTCTCACAGGGTTTGTTTTGCAGGTGTGAGGATGCCCTGAGGAAGAACAAGAGCCTGATCGGGCCGGACCAGAAGGAATATCAGCGGGAGCTGGAGCGCAACTACCACCGGCTCAAGGAGGCTCTGCAGCCCCTGATCAACAGGAAGATCCCACAGCTCTACAAGGCAGTGCTGCCTGTCACGTGCCACAGGTGCATATTTGGGGTTCCTCTTGGGGCACAGGGTGTGAAACTGAGGGATCTGAACTTCCCAGCGTCCTGCACCATCCGTTTGGTTTCAGCCCTGGCTCTCCTGGCCGAGCCCATCCCTGTTCCCTTCTGTCCCTCCTGAGAGCACATTCCCTTCCCAGCAGCTGTGGTAGGTGGTGTTTGCAACGTTCCTTTTGTTCCTCAGCTAGGACAGTTGGATTTTTGATTTGTCTTCATCCTGCATCTCATTCTTTTTAAATGCAAATCCACTCTCAGCGTGGCAGTACTTTATTCCCAATGAAAATGGGAGCAGGTGCTCCAGGGGAGAAAAATTGTTGTTGTCTTCTGTGCTGGAAGACCAAGAAGCTGGAGATAGGGTTTTGTGTGAGACAGGACATAAAAATCCCAGTGGGAATCACAGGATCATGGAAGGGTTTGGGTTGGAAAGATCTTAAACATCATCCAGTCCCACCCCTTGCCATGGCCACCTTCAGCCAGAGCAGGGTGCTCCAGCCTGGTCTGGAAAAATTCCAGGGATGGAGTGACCAAAACCTCCGTGTGCAGGGCAATTTTGGGTACAGCCTCTTTGCAGCCAGGCTGGGGCTCCCAGAACAGGGACAGGAGTGGTTCCCAGCAGGAATCCTCCAGGGAATCTGGGACTCCTGTGGAGTCTCCTGGCAGCAGGGCAAGGCTGGATGTCCCTGGAGCTGACCTGAGGGGGTTTCTGAGGTGGCTGTGAGTGCTGCAGGAAGGTGCCCTTCCCTCCCTGCCCAGCTTTGGGGTGCTGGGAGCTCTACCCAGCTCAGTGTCCCAGCTGTTTCCTGGCCAATTTCCCTGGCTGGCGTGGTGGTAATACCAGAGTTTCCCTCTCCACCCAGCCAGGAGCCCTACAGATGCTTTTGGTGTGGTTATTATTATCTGATCTTCCTGTGCAGGGAACCTAATACAGGTATGACGTAAAATATCCTGAAAATCATAGAATATCCTGAGTTGGAAGGATTCCACAGGGATCATTTGTCCAACTCCAAGCAGTCCTGGCAAATAACACTTTAGGGATGTGTTTGAAAGATTGAAAAAAATATTTTATTTTTTAAACAATATCAGTTGTGCAGGTGGTTTGTGCTGCTTCTGTGTGTACACAGGAATTAAACTTTCTGTCAGTGTTCTGGATGATCCCAGATGCAAACCCAAACCCAATTCCTTGGAAAAGCAATGGGTTTTAATTCCAGTGGACTTAATTTTTTGTTGTAACCAGCTCTTGGAAATACTGGAAATCAATTCAGAGTCATTCATCTGGTGAGGCTTCTTATTTCACCATGGAAAATCTGAGCTCATCATTGTATTTTCTCTCCCTCAGAGACTCCTTCAGCAGGATGAGCCTTCGCAAAATGGAAATCTAAACGAGTTAAAAACCAAAATAAAAAAAAAGCACTTAAAAATTAAGGTTTTGAAAAGAAAAAGAGCCTTGTTATCAGCGCTGGGAATCAAAGAAGTTTTATTGTGAAATAAAACTTGGACTTCATCCTGGACATCCCACACACCTCTTCCTCCATCAAAGTGTTCAGTGGCCAAAAAATCATTCTGAATTGTCAAATGTAGACTTCTCCATGTTTGAAAAGAGAAAAGTCATGGCAGTGGTATCCAGAGTATTGGTGATGAGCTGTAAACTTACCTGTTTTTTAAGGCATTTTTATGACTCAAAGGTACACTAAATGCATTTACCTTTATTTATAGCATTACCTAATGTTAAATTTATTTTACTTTTAGTTCCTATATTTAATTTATATTAGGACCATACGCAAATGCATTTTGGAAGTTTTTAATGTAGTGATGATGCTGATGGTTATTTTGATGGTACTATTAAATATGTGAATGTTTACACTTTAATTCCCTGTGCATTGGACTTCAGGGCTCAGCATCCTTGGGGAAAAGGTTCAGAGCAAGGTAAGTCATGGTAACATTAATTAACCAAGTGCTGATTGTTTATTATCCCTGTTCTTTTGCTGCAACCAAAAAAGAATTCCACCTGTAGCCAGCAGCAGATGGAGGCACAGCTTGGTACCCCTTCACCTCCTTCAGTCCATCAGGTGAAGTTTCAGCTTCACATCTGTGTGTTCATGGGTATCTCCACCAGCTGGGAGGTCCCAGCATCTCCTCACCCCTTGGAATTAGCAGTGTCCATGGAACTCAACTGATTTAGTGTCCATTTTTTAATTTTAAGCCTAATTTCACAGGGCAAAAGAACCTAAAATGGTATCACAGTTCAGAAGGGTACAAAGCATTCTTTGCATTGCTGTTTATGTGAAGAAGGATTTGTTTTACAGCAGATATTTTGGGGTCTAACACAGCACTTCAAGGAAACATCAGATTTGGAGCTGAGTCTACAACTGCTAAATCTCTTCCTTAATATTTTTCCTCTCTGTGGTGAACAAAGTTCCCTGGAAGAGGTGATGTGTGCTTAAACACAATTATTCTCTCTCCATAAATACCTAAATATGCCTAAAAAAACAGATATACCCACAAAACCTGTATTTGATAAACTTACTCTTTATAAAAACCAGAAGGAAAAATGGGTTTATACATGAAGTGCCCCCCTTCTGCAGCAGCACTGAAGGTTTAGGGTGGGGAGGTTTTTTGGTTTTCTTCCTGATACTTATTTTAGGTTACTGGAGAGTTCTCCCATGCTCTGTTATCCCAACAGCTCCACGGTGCTGATGTTTTATGTGCTAGGCTATGAAAGGTTCCCTGGAACAGAATAATCCTGAATTGGTTCTGTGTCACGGGGTAGAACACGGGAGCACCTGCATGGAGTTTCCTGCAGAAAGAAAACTCCAGCTTTTTTATGGATATGCCAAGGCCTCTTGCAAAGCCCAGGGGTGTTGACAAGGCCTTGGAGGTGCTACAAGGGTCAGGGAATCTCATAATGGAAAATATGAAGGAAGGAGGGAATGGCTTTGGAAGAGATTTACAGGAAGAGGCATTAAAAATATTTACACAGTGCAAACAAATCCCAGTAGCCAGGAAAAGATGAAACTTTAATAAATTTACAGCAGTCCTGCTCCAGGACAGGAGTTACAAGTAACAAGTTCAGGGGGGTGGCAAGTGGTGTTTGAGTGAATATCCCAAAAATCCACCCCCAGTTCCTCTCCCTGTGCCAGAGGGGGTTTTCACTCAGCATCTTCCAGCTGAGGCTGTTTTCTCTTCAGCTGCCACAAAGCATCTCCTCCCAAGCTGTACTGGGATGATGGAAGGCAGCTGGGTCTTCCTTACATCCTGTTTTGGTGTAAATAGTGGTTATTTTGTTTCCATGGAACATTCCTGCTGCTGCAGGTGAATGAAAAAGATAAAGTCTTGCACCAAGGTGTGGAAAAACAAACTTTCATTTGCAGGCTGAAATTCAGAAAGGCCTAAAAAGTTGCATTCTGTAATGGGATTGGGCTGCCCTTGCAAGGTAAGATGACTGATATTTTTGTAATGTAGCTTTTTCTTGGTTTAGACTCTGAAATTATTTATTTTTATGGTGCAATGCTTCGGAAAAGGGAAAGTATTTTGTCATTGCAGATTTTTTATGCTGCGAAATCAAGGCCTGTACAACAATCAGAGGTCAAACCTAACATGAAAAATACACTAAAAGAGATTTTTCCTCACTTCCATGTTCATACAACATTATATAATAAAAGATAGTAAAAATTAAGTATTGCAAAATTAACTAGGCAGAGGTTTTTAGGGGTTTTTCTGTAAATAAATTAATTTGTAGTGGAAAAAGGTGAAATATATCCAGGGCATACTCACAGCCTGCAGTAACACTTGATGTCATTCCATCCATCATGAACAATCCCCCTTTTTTGAGTCATATTAAGATTTTAATTATCAGTTTATAGGAATCACCTTCAGTTCTCTTGAGGGACAATTTGGGATTTTCATCTCTAGTATTTAGTCCAAATATTGGGGTTTTTTTTGCAATGTTTCCCCTTACCCTCACAACTGTAGTCAAAAAGTGCCTTCAAATCAGGAGATACTGTCCAAGAACCAGCTAAAAACCACAGAATGTATTCTAAAAGCACTTTACATCTTCTGTTTCTTTAAGATAATTTCCCAGGCTTTTTGTAACTGTTCCCAAAGCCCTCTCCCTTTCTGCTTTCCCCTCTCCAAACACAACAGGCTGCTCTGCTTGTCTCAGATGCGGATCATAACTTTTTTATTTCGTATGTACATTCTTAACAAAGCATCAAAGCCAAATGCTCTCCTTTTCCCCCACGTTTCAGGGAATTCCAGGTACAAATTAACTTTAGTTAGAAGGTCACCACTATGTTCCCAACCCCCCCAAACAGATGCAGATTCGAGGGCTTCACTCTTCAAAGTACAAAATTATTTTAATTACACTACACTCCGCCCCTGGTTTAAAGTATTAATCACACCTATTTACACTTTGCTCATTAACACCTATGCACCAAGATGCAAATTAGACCAGTCAAACACTTCCATGGATTCAGTTCCCTCCAGTGCTCTGGACAAGGTTCCCAGACCCTTTTCCTTGTGCTTCAAGTTGCAATGAGCAGGAAAGAACTGGAGCAGGAGAATAAACCACGTCCATTACCCAAAGACTAAATATGAAGTGTTACTTCCCAAGTTACAAAAATACACAACTTCTGATGAAATTTGCTAGTTAATATACATTTACTCCGGGGTATGAATACAAATAACTTTTATTAAAAAAAAAAAAAAGAAGAAAAAAAAGGAAAAAAAGCTAATAATACATTAGGCATGTCTGAGACCTAGAGCTGCATTAAAACCACTACTGGGTGCTGTAGGCATCGTTTAGAATCTATACAAACTGGTATTTCTAAAAGGTCAGAGCACTATTCTCCAGCAGAAAAGTTATGGTGTGAGTCAAGTCCTATGTCATGTTTTCTTAATTCAAGTCGAGCCACTTGACACCAAAGAAAAAAAAAAGACCAGAAAGATGAAGAATCAGTAGCTTCAAAAAACAAACAGCCGTTCCTTCCAGGTAGTTTGGATGCAAATCAGAGCGAGAGGTGTATGCAAATCCTGAATATTTACAGTCCAAGTACAGCATCACTCTACAATCTTCTTATAAAACAGTAGGTAAGGGGTCGATGTGGATGACGATGTCGGAGAAAGAGAATTCAGAAAGTCCTTTTCCTCTGTGACCTTCACTTCGGAGTCATCGAAGAGCAGCCACTTCCCCTCGTACTCCTTGAGGCTCTGGAGCACGTAGAGAGCTTTGTTCTCCAGTCCGTTGGCTCCCAGCCCCGCGGGCTCGCCCTGCTCCGCCCTGGGCTGGGCGCTGGGCTCGGCGCTGCGGGGCTCGGGAGCCACGCTGAGGAGCTTCTCGGGGTTGGGCTGTTTGCTGGCACACAGCTCACAGTCAGCCTTGCTCTTCTGCCCCCCAAGCAGTCCCACGGCCTCCATGTTCTTCTTGCTGAGCACCTTCCCTGGTGGCGCGGCGCCGTTGAGCCTGAAGGAGACCTCGCCGTCGTCGTAGTCCTCGGCCACGGCCCGCGCCTCCTCCTCGGTCAGCGGCTCCGGCTTGAGCGCGGCGTAGCCCGGCTCGGGGAGGAAGTTGCCCCTGTCCAGCTCCAGGCTCTGCAGGTCTGTGACCTTCACCGAGGCCGTGTAGTGGCCGCTGCTGATGGTGATGCCGCTGTGCATGACCACGGCGAAGAGCCCGTAGGTGTCGGTGGTGGGCCGGGTGCTCCACTCCTGCAGGGACAGCCGCAGGGGTGTCAGCAGCGGGGTGTTGATCTTGGACAGGCCCCCGTAGCAGTCAAACCTGGCAAGGGACACACAGCTCACACCTCGTGCCTCAGCACCTCCCAAAAACCACTTTTGGTGGCCCAGAGGTGCATCCATATCCTCTCTCCTCAAAGATATGGATGATGGAACTGCTCCCTGCACCCCTGGTCAGGAAAGGCATTTTTATGACTGTAATGTTAAATCTTACCGCCCAGAAACTGTAAATTTTAACTATTTCAGAGATCCCCTTTTTCTAAAGTATCAGCTAAAGATAATTTTAAAATAGTGATGATTAAAGTTCAGCTGATTGTTATCACTCCTGCTCCTATTTCTGCACAAACACCCCCTTCTCTCTCTCACCATCCTGTTCTAAAACAAATCAAAAACCTCTTCAACAGCCAAGGTTGAACCAAGCAGGGTTGGTTTGTTTTTTTCTCCTCCTGAAAGAGTCATTTACTAAATAAAGCATTACTTATTTTATTTTCAAGTAGCTTTAATATCACTTAAGAGATTGTGACTAATTTTCCTCAGCTCCTCTCAGTGCACTGTAGCTGTGCCAGTGGTGCTCACCTGGGATTCTTCACTAGCTGTCCTATGGTATTCTTATTTTTTCCAACACTTCTGTAGCTAATTTAGTTTTGAAAAGCCTCTAGTATTCCATAAATATTCAGTATTTCATTCATAGCCCACTAATTTACCATTTTAAGGATCTTCTACAGAGTTTGAAGAGAAAGTCAGTGTTGGGATTTCATTACTGTGCATCAGCCTCCTTGAATCATTCTGCTCTTGATGACTTACACATTGCATCAGCCCAGATCAATTAACCCCTTTATTTAACAATAGGTTGTGATGTCCTGATAAATTCCAGGGATGACTCAGTCTTACTCAACTGTGAGGGTGTTGTAGGGAAAAATACTGGGGAGTACAGACAAGCCCTGTAAAACTGAGGTTGCCAAGAGCTCACTGCTCTTATCCTAGGAAAAAACAACTCTTAAATTCAAGGAAACTGCAGCCATGGCATAACTGCAGTAACTGATTATTGTTTTCCCGGATTTAATTTTGGTTCTGCTTCGCTCCTGTTCAGAGCTGTAAACCCAGAGACACAGAAATAAACACAGTGACACACACAGATCCTCAGTCACTCCAATTCAGGGAAACCTCACTTCAGACCTCTCTTACCATACACATCTCACTCCACCAAAAGGAACACAGAAGAGCATAGAATCAGAAATAAAAAAAAATCTGAAAATCCCTGTTGTCAGCAGCCAGAAACAGAGATATTCAGAAGAGAGTCAAGAAACACAGAACTGCTGGCTGATACCCTGGATTACAAATCCAGTTCCACTCAAGCACACTGGGACAATCATATTGACAGACAACAGGAAAAAGCAGGCTCTACCTTTCTTCTCAATGACATCCAGCATCAGAAAGATTTGGAGAGGAGGAAATAAGAGAGGAAATCTTTTCCTATTAGCTTTTTGTTCTTCTTAATGATAAGAATCTGAAGACAGAAAAATTGCATGCCAAGTACTCTGCCTGCTCTGACTCATGAGCTTCAAACACAGCAAACCTGATTTCTGCAGACACATCTTTTGAGACCATAAATTAGTGACATTTTACCCACTGCACTGAATTTCACAAGACAAAAAGCTGATTTTCTCAGAGATTGTTAAATTTCTATAGTGGAAATGCTTAATTACATGTTACCAGTTAACAAATTCCTTCTAAACAGCTTCACAGCCTGCTCACACATGGCCTGGCATTTTTCCCCACACACACACTTGCCAAAGAGAATTGCTCCTCCCCAGGCAAGGAGATTTTCACACTGGCTGCTTTATTTTAAAACAAAACACTTCACAAAGCAGCATCTAGAAAAGATTAATAAAATCCCTATTAACTGCAAATATTTACAGTACCCTTAATTTCCCATTTATTTCCAACTCAGTCACCAGAGAACTCAGTAGAGCACAACAGAGCAGACCAGATTCCCAAATTTTTGTGGGAGCTAAAAGTCATCTGAAGATTCCTATCTTAAAATATTTAAGTTTAAAGCCAGTAGAAGAGTTTGTTACTACTTTTAGTAGTAACAGGTTTTGCCCAAGATAAAACATCCAACCCAAAAATCAAGAAACTCTTCTACAGAGTTTCAGCTTGATCACAGGTTTCTGTGTCAGGTTTTCCACTCTGACTTCCTTCATCTTTGACTGGTAGCCCTTGGCAGAAAATTTATGGAATGACTGAGATGACACATGAGGAAAACCACAAGAGAGATTGGATTCACTCTGACCTGGAAATTGGTCTGAGTGTTCTGGAGCAAGGACATGAAGCTGGCTAGGACAGAAGAGGTGAGTGAGGCAGGAGAGGGTTGATTAACTGCAGGTCCTTCCTCATGGAAACAAGAAAATAGGAAATACAGGGCAAATGGAAGATAATTTTCATGTTTCCTACAACTGTGATGATTTTTAAGTGTGCAGCTGTAAGTATCTACAAATCAACATTTAAGTAAATAGTGTGGAGATCAATGAAAAGACAATTTTGTATGTTATGATCCTGGACTGTATGGGAGGACTCTGCAGAGGCAAAGGAAATGTCCCTTCTGCTTTGCCAGAAACCTGGATATTCCTGTACAGTGCTGTAGGGGCTGATTTTATTTTGTTTCCTGTCATCCCTAAAGAAAATCCCCAAATTCTTAACTATTGAAAAAAAAAGATAAAGAACACTCCCACAACTTCTTTCAAAACATAAGGATTGCCACAATTATAATACCAGACTGATTACTCAGTAATTGAATATCAGCGATGCTGATACCATTGTGTTTTTAAAGTAATGGATCTTTTTTTGGTGTATTAGCTCTTTAAAACGTTTATGTGATGGTTTTTCCCAGAAAATTTTAGTGTTCACATTCAGATAGAGACCAAAGTATTTTTAAAGGAATTGGTCAATTTGGGGGTAACAAGTGTTGGCTCTTTAGAGTGTATTAACTCCTGATTATATTTTTTCCCCCTCCACTCAAATTCATCTCTTTAGTACTCACATTCAGGCAGAGACAACCTCAGACCCTAAAATGCAGATTTGTTCTCATTACTTTTGCTGGTAAAGCACTTGAAGCTGCCTCTGAACTCAGTTTATTTACTTAAATATTCCTTTAAATAAGGGGCTATTTAAAGTAAATAAAGTTTTAAGAACTATCAGCTTGTTCTAAGAGTAGAGCTAAAATTTTTTTGTTAAGGAGTCTCCTAAAAGTCAATTTTCCTGCAGGTGATTTCTGCCACTACCTGGAACAACACAAAGCCTTTATGGCATTGGGGGCAGCATCCCAGCGATTTAATTCCAATCTGGGAATCTTTTGGAAAAATTCCAAAGCATTTCCAGCTCTTGGGATAAGACTTCCCTTGCTGCAGGACCCTGTTTGGTAAGACAGGCAATGCATACTCACTCCAAGCCACTGGCAGCAAAGCACTTCAAGTGAATTGTGATCACTTCGGGCATTTTATCGAACAAGAGGCTGCGCTCGGCTTCCGTGTAGTGGTGGCAGTTCTCACAGAAATACTTGTCCTCTCCCACAATCCTCTCCACTGAGGCAAACTGGGAAATTGCCCATTTCAGAGTCTTCATTTCTGTTTTTGGCTCTGGAGAAACTAGAAAAGAGAATTGCTGCATTCACGGATATGCCAATATTTACATTTCCAACGCATCCCGCCAGAAGAGCAACAAAACGAAGTATGTCAAGTTCAGACCACTCCAAACCGGCAACACTGCAAAGAACACTCAGTATGTGTGAAATATGTGATGTGTTCCACCCTTTGGAGCATTTCAGGAAGTCATGAAAACATCACTTAATGGATATCATCACTCAAAACTAGGATTTTTCCAAAGCTCGTTTCAGATCACACAATTTTGTTGCCATGTCTGGAAATGAAGAGCTTGTATGAGACCAGAATTTCACTTATTAAGGCAAGCCCCCAAAATAACCATTAAGTTCCCTCTCACTTCTTGCATTTTGCCTCCCCTGCCACCCTCTCACTGCTGACAGGATCACCCGCTGTCGGCAGCACTTCACATAGGAACATCACCCCACACGTTTTCCTTTGAATCCTTCAGCAAAATGGGGAGCAAAAGCAGGAAATGCTGCTCCAAATTAAGTCCATGGCAACTAAATTTAATACCCTTAAAATTCTGAATTTCAAGATGTGTTTTTGCCACCCTTCCTTTTGAAAATAGTTAAAAAACTGCATATAGATCAGTAAAATTTGTGAAAGAGACCACATGACTAACATTTACAACATAATATGAACCTTATTAAGGTAACAACAATCTAAAATACTAAAATTTTTTTAGAGTAACTAAGAAAAAAAGCTTGTTTCTTTTATTTTTAAGAAAAAATGTAAATATTTCTTATAAAAAGAAGAAAAAGCAAAATTTCTTATCCAGGAAGAAGAAAAGAAGACTCAAATCAAAGGAAATACCTATTCATAAGCAGGAAAACAGGTGCCTAAGTGAAGGATTGTAGGCAGTCCATGTTATGTGTTAAGATCTGGAACAATCTGAATATTATCTGCATCTGTCAACATTATCAGCACCATGTTTCCAAAGTCTAAAGTTAATCAGGACAGGAGATAACAGCCTCTAATTTTAGCCAGCACAAACAGGAGCCGTGTTCCTTCCTAACTGCAGCACTGTGCTTCCCCACGGCTGGCTGAGGCAGGAACACACCTCCCAACCCTTCCTTCGAGGGAATTACTTACTTTCAGAACTCTCTTCACTTTTAGAAAGTTCATCTTCTTGCACTGGGACACTGATGTCCTGAAAATCTTCCCTCCTTTCCGTGAAGCACTCGCACTCCAAGCACCTTGTCCTCAGCACTAACTGGCCCTGGAAGAGTTTCTCCACCAGCTCGAAGACAGCCAGCTCTGTACCTGGAGAGAGTACATGGCACATCCCTGAGCAGGGTGCACTTCATTCCAGAGACCCATCAGAACCTGGTTATCCTTGCAAAATCACTCTTACAGCCATGGCCTGTTAGGGACCTCTGATAGGAATTAAAAGGCAAAACAAATCACGTGCAGTTTTCATTGTAAGTACTTGTATTTACTTCTAAGTAAATAAGGACCCTCTGACTCTTGGGCCTCTAACTTTAATTTCTATTCTAAGATTGGGTTCTTGTTTTATACTTGAAGTGTGACAGTGTCACATTCTGGAATATTTGTTTGTCATTAATCCTCTGACTCCTTAGCATGGACTGTTGACCTTCTCAAGGAGCACCACTCTGTGGGTCTGCCTGGTTTCTATTTATTCTCAGTCCTCTCCTCCTTCCTAAATTTGTTGGCAAGTTTTGGCCAAATCTGCAGAAGAAATGCAGAACTCAAAAGACTCTTCATTCCTTCAATTTTTTATAAAAAATGGTGGTGGAAAGTTCCAAATCAGTAAGTACTGGATTCACACTGAGGCCCTTCCCTCAACATCTGTCTTGTTGCATTGACATAAACAAAATCCAGACCTGCCAGCCAATTAGCATTTCTAATTGGTATCTATTAGATCTAAATAGATTAGATCTTTAATACATCCTGAGTCCTTCCTGGTTCTTGGGAAGGTTGGGAATATGGAAAGATTAAGGAACAGGAAGGGAAAAAGAGGATATTGTTTGTAAAACCATAGCTAGTGAGGTTTGGTGCTGTTTGCTCCTGCCAGAAATATCCCTTTACATCTTGAATACACTTGCTCTTTCTATGCATGACAAAAATTACTGGTAAATACAAACCTGGTAATATTCTGCCTTTTTTATACATACTGTACAATGATTACAGAACATTAGACAAATGCCTTGAGATCTAAGCTAAACAGGTCAAGTTCTAAAAGAAAAAAAAATTACAAACACGTATAAAAATAAATTCTCTTTCCTAAAAACCATCTTTAAATTCCTGAAAAATCTAATTTTGTGTTTAGAGCTCTGCAGGCTGTGCAGTCTGAAGGCTGACTTCCCACGCATTGTACTTTCTTAATCCTACTAATTTTAAGCCCATCCACTTGTGCACCAACCTTCCTTTTTTGGTTCTTTTTCAGTTCCTTTTCCATGATGGCTTTCCACGGGAGACGCTGGTTCATGGTATGCTTCTTTGCTGTCACCATTTTCACACTTGACAGCTGACTCTTCAAACTCACAGTCATATTCTTTCCCTGGCTCTTTGGATCCCAAGTTTGTAGTTAGCTTTCCTAGACTGTAAAATTTGGACAGAATACTGGGCTGTTTGCAGGAAGATTTTAACCAGTTTAACCTAAGGCGCGACTTTTTCTGTGTGGGCTTGGCGCTCTCGCCCTCCCCGGAACACTTGGCAATGGCATCCGTTTGGTTTTCCATCTTTTCTCCCGTGGCTTTCCTCTTGGACCTGGTTTGTCTTTGATTTTCTTCTGCTGCAATTTGTTCTTTTGATACTTTGGATTTTTTCTTGGCGTTGCCGCCCTCGGCGTCGCTTTTCCTTTTCCCGTTTCCCTTGAGCAGCTTCTCCTTGGCCGCGTCTCCGCCTTGGCTGCCCAGGGTGGGATCCTCCTCCTCAGCAGGGCTGACAGATCCATTGCTCTCAGAGTTTTGGTTGGGTTTTTCCTCCACTTGAGCTGCAGGCTCTTCCACAGGCAGTTTGTTCAGCTCTTCCTTCTTCAGCAGCTGGCAGGTTTCCTGGATGTTCCCCAGGATACACTGCAGGACCTCCTGGGCATCGTGCTGCAGGTACCCTTCGTACATGGGGTTCAGCTCTCTGTGCAAAGAAAGCAGCAAAAAATGAGGGTTTGCTATCCTTTGCTAA
The DNA here is from genome assembly GCA_013400495.1 of Nicator chloris. Lineage (NCBI taxonomy): Eukaryota > Metazoa > Chordata > Aves > Passeriformes > Pycnonotidae > Nicator > Nicator chloris. Next base: position 603,932 of record WAAE01025451.1, on the reverse strand, counting down.
CTGGGGAATGTGATTTGAGCCTGAAATCAGGGATTTAGAAGTCATGGAGGATCTTCTCCAGGCATAGAGAGGAGTCCTCTCTGTGGCAGAGCTGGGGGAAGGTTCACCCTTAGGGATTTACACACACGCAGCAGTGCAGCTCCTCAGCCTCAAGGGGACCCTCCCCATCCCTGGAGGTGTCCAAGGCCAGGCTGGAAAGGGCGTGAAGCAACCTGGGATTGTGGAAGGTGTCCCTGCCCATGGCAGGGGGCGGAACTGGATGAACTTTAAGGTCCCTTCCAACCCAAACCACTCTGTAATTCAGTAACACTTCTGTACCCAAGCACTGCTTTAAACAAACCCCTTCTGCATTACAGTCTTACAAAATTCAAATTTATTTTCAAATATCCAACAGCATGGTGCCAACAATAAGCACAAAAGTCTTACTTCCTATAAGGCCACCCCAAATTTACCATCTACCTTCCACCAACCTCTACAGGTGGGCAATGTATTAGCTTGGAAATGTCAAGACAAAATTCTGTCAGCATTTAAGGGCATTTGTACCTGAGGGTGTTCAGCAGCCTCCGGGGCTGAGTGGCCAATTCATCCGTGTATTTCTCTGGGTTTAGGAGAAAACTGGCTTGAAGCTGCTCAACTGAAAGGATCAAGGAGTGCAAACTGCAGATGAGTTCGTAACTTGCCAAGGGATCTTCTTTACAGCTTCCCTGCAATAACAATGTAAAAGGAATAAAAACACCTGCAACAGTTACATTGGTCACAAATTAACGTTTTTCTCTCCTCCTCTCCCCTGGTTTTCTGTATTTGGCTGAATTTTTTGCCTGCTGTGGGAGGCAGGTTTCAGACAATATTCTGTTTTTTTTCAAGTAGGAAAGAAACATAAAAGCCCAATTAGCTATTATTTTAAAATCCCAAACCATCCTTGCCCAAACTCCCATTTCCATCAGCTCCAGGTACTGTATCATAATTATCTTTGTGCCAGAAGCATCATCAGGTATCTTCCTCAAATTTCTTCTCTTAGACTCTAAAACTTGTGCTAAAGTTCAAAACAACTCAAATACATCTTCACCTGAAGTAACAGTGTAGAAAACAATGCTGAAAAGCTATTTAAGAACAGAAATCAGTTAAATTTTCACTCCACTCAGGACAGCCTCACTTCCAAGGTTACAAATAAAGAATGGGGGGATTTGTTACCTTTTCTGCCTTTTGCTCTCCTTCATCCTTTGAAGATTCTCTCTTCTTTGAAATAATGTTATATAAATGTTTTACTCCAGTTTTAAAACCAGGACAAAAATATAATACCTGAAAGCAACAGTTGAAAACATGAGGCTAACTGGAATAAGAAGTTATGCCACACATAAATGCACATTTATAATCCACACAGCTCTGCACGTCCCCAGGCACACAAAGATCCAGGATTTTTCACAGCAGGGAGGAGCCCTGAATATGGAAACTGAAGAATTTCCCAATCAGGACAACCACAGGGCACACATTTCCTGCAGCAGCATCTTTATTTCCCTGCTGTAATAAGATGGCCTTTATACTGCATCCAGAATAAACTGATTTCACCCATCTGTGCTTAACCAGAATCTCCCTTTTGGAGCCCCCCTGGACTTGGCCTCACCTGCAGGACACTGTTCAGGTAGCACGTGTTGCCCAGGTTGTTCAAGCCCACAAAAGGCAACATGTTGTCTTTTTTCTCACAGCTGACAAGGGAGGGGGGCTGTGCTGCAGGAACCACCTGGTCACTGGGAAACAGAGAACTGGGGTAAGACACACTTTGGAAAAACCACTCCTTCATCTCTCCCCACCTCAGAGAATTCAGCACTGAGAAATACAGATCAAAATCGTGGCAAAGTGTGTCTGAATTCACTCTGACTCCTCAGCAACCCACCCAAAACCCCACAGGAGGAAAACGTACTCTGAGTTCCAACACATCAAATACCAAGGGACTGATTTAATGGATCCAAAATTTTATATTTAAATACTTCTGTTCATTCATAAGGCAGAAAAAATGTGCCTAGAACGGATTTTTACATTGCCCCCTGCTACAGTCACATCATTTCTGGATGCAAAGCAAAAGCATAAAACCAGAAAAAAAAATCTAAAAAAAGAAACCAATAAACCTGACACGCTACACAGTGGTTATCATTAATCACTGATAGACGTGATTAATACACCGTAATGACAAAACAGAGCGAAATTTTAAAGTCTCAAACCGTTTCTAACTGACCACAATTTTCTTTTTCCCCACTTAAATCCCCTCACCAGCAATGAAATGAGTCGATAGTTTTGCTCAGGGCCTGAAAAGCCCCAATGAATGACAGCCAACCCCACAATTAAAGATCCTACATATTTTCATTAAAGCTCACCTTCCAGAAAATTAAACTGTAATACAAGTAATAACATAAATAATTCAGTGATACAATAACTACTTTTATTAACTTGAAGCAAAGCAACTTTTTCAACTGATCCCAAAGTTTGTGCCACCGAAACACCCCCAGGGGGGCAAAGTTGTTTTCTTAAAATAGTTACTAGAGGGTGGTTACAGTGATTAACTGGGTTTCAAAACCTAACTTCAGCAAATGATCCCAAAGTTTGTGCCAACTAAACATCCCTGGTGGGGCAAAGATGCTTTCTTAAAATAGAAATTGCTTATAGTAATGAGTTTGTTCAGTTTGATGGAGCTGCCTCGACGGTTAATTTAAAATAAGTGCATGTTAATTTAATTGAAGGGCACGTTAATTTAATTTAGCGCGTGCCGCAGCACGTTATTTATGCGAGAACACGAAACCGAAAGGAGCGGAGGATGGAGCAGCACGAGACCGACACAACATCGCCACAAAAAACTTCTCCCGCGCGGCACTCACATCTCGGCGCCTCGGAACTCCGCGCCCTTCTGCTCATTTTCCTGCGCCTCGGTGAAATCCAGCGCTCGCTTCGCCTCCTTCTTCTGAAAGAGCTTCAGCGACAGCCTGTTCTTCTTGGACGGGCTGGCCCTGGCGCTGTCGCCGGGCAGGACGCCGGGCATGGTTCCTGCGGGGCGCGGCCGGGGCGCTCACACCTGGCGCGCACACACACACACACGCGCACACCAGGCGCCATTTACTCCCCGAGGGGGCCGAGCGCGGACCCGCCGCCCCCCGCCCCGGGCTCGGGCCGCCCCCCCGCGCCCCCCGCATGTTCCCCGCGGCCGGCGGGGCCTGAGGCCGCGGTGCGGCCGCTCCCCCTCACTCACCGCTACATGCCGGCCCCGCTCCCGCTCGCCGTTGCCATGGAGACCGCGGGGACACCGTCAGCGAACTTGGCGCGTTTTTTTCCGCGCGCCGACAAGGACCCCCCCGCCCCGCGCGCGCCCCGCCTCGCGCCGCAACTCCCCCGCCCTCCCGGCGGCCGCCCCGCGAGAACGCCGGAAAACCGAGCGCGCCGCCGGGGGAGGCCGGCTGCCAAAAGCCACGCCGAGCGGCGGCGGGGCGTCTGCCAGGAGCCGGCGGACAGACCGGCGGCGGCTGGGCGCCGGCGCAACGCCACCACCGACCCCGCAAGGCCGCCGCCGGATCAGGCACCGCGGCGGGCAGCTAGCACTGGGTCCTGCCCGGGCGCGCGCGGGCGCTGGTAACGGCCCGGCCAAAGGGCTCGGGTTCGGGATGTACCATTTGCGTGGGGAGAGCCCTGCACCCCCCCCGCCGGCGGGAGGTGGATTGGTCCCGCAGTGACCACGCCTCCTGTGCGGCTCCATCAATCAGAGGCCGTGGCTTGGCCAGCCCGCCCCTCCCCGCCCTGAGGGCCCGGCCCGCAGTGCCCGGCAGCGGCGCCGGCCGAGCCTTCCCGCGCTTTTTCCATAAAAACCGGACATTCCACCGGGAATTCCCACCGGATCCCGGCCTAAAGGCTCTACCAGCACGCCTGTGCAGAGGGCAGTGAATAATAATTATCACTGAGGCTGTTAAGGCGGCAAAAGTGCTGGTTTAGGGGTCGCCGCGCTCTAAAAAAAGATGGAATGTGGGAAAATACTACAGGTTACCGCATTGTGATCTTCCAGCTGGCCCCTCCAGGACCTCCCGTTTGTACATAAAGGATGCACATTGCTTATACATAAAGGTTTTCTAACAGGAAAGTTTCTAAGTTATTCACGGAAGATATTTTATAGGATTAATTGCATAACTGACTTTGAGCAGTACCCACATCTGGGCTTTGGGGTGAATTACCCCAAATTTGAGCACTCAAAAGCTGAAGTTTCCCAGGACGAGCTGCTGCCGCCTCCCCTGAGCGTGTCACCGGTGCCTGCTAAGCACTAAAGCAAACTGAAAATCCACAAAATCACTTTTTTCTTTTTTTTTTTCTTTAGCCTTGCAATCTTTTGGCTATTTTTTTTTTTTTACTGCTGCATAAATTCATTATTACATCAGGTCACTATCCCTAAATACTCATACGAATTACGGAAGGAATTGTGTATATTCCAACAGTCACAGACATGCTCCTGGCACAGGTTTTGGTTCCTCTCGCAGGTAAAATATCCTGTGTGCCTGCACATGCAGGGTTCAGGTTCCCAAGGTGAATATATTGATTTATTTCCTTGGCCCGTGGGATGCCCAGAGCTCCGAAGCTGTTGGGATACTGCATTCCCACTGAACGTGGATGGATTTCCCCCGGAGCTCTGCCATGTGAGCTTCAGCTCCACTCAACAAACACTGCCGGAGGTCCCTGCAGTTAATGGACACTCAGGACTACAGAGGCTCTTTTGTGTTAAAAGACAAGAGTCTTATCCAGGTGGGTGGGGCCCAGAGGTCGTGGAAGTGCTTGGCTGATTAATGAGGTGTTTAATTAAGCCTGGGTGACGCTGCTGGTTTAAGGCTTTGGCCGAGGAGTCGCTTCGCTTCGCTGGCAGCCGGAAGGTGCGGGGCAGTCAAACCCGGGGTTGTAATGGGAAAATCTCGGAGTGTTTGGGCCTTGAGGCTGGATTCCAGGCTGGAATCTACTCGGAGGGCAGGGCTCCAGGTGCTCCAGGCTGGCTCAGTGTGACACAGAAGTGCCCTGACCCAGGCTCTTCATCTCAACCATGTTCTGCCCTGCCCTGCCCAGCGTGTGCTGTGCAATCTGCTTCAGTGAACATGAGACATTATTCATATCCGAGGGTTTTACAGTCTGAGAGTCTAAATCCACGCTAGGTAATTCCTCATTTCATATGTTAGCTAAACTCCAGGTGTGCTCGTGCCTAGGAACACCATCAGTGACATGGGAAGGACAAGATTTGGGGGCAAAGTCAGGCTTGGGGACATCTCCAGGCTCGTGGTTTGACTTTTCAGGGCAGTAACCGAGTGAAGGAGGGAAGGGAGATTTTTTCAGAGCAAATTTGAGGGACTGGAAGTGCACACAGCATTTCCTATGGTGGTTGTGGGGCTTTGTTCTCTGTGTTACATTTTATATTGGCTAATGAAGCAGCCAGCTCAGTTTCCATAGGTATAATCATTATTTTAATCAACAAATGCTTCTGCCACACAAGCAGTATATAGGAAAACCCAACACCTCTCAGAATACTCACTCAGCACACGTTTGGAACAACTTTACCTGCTCTTTTCCCACAGTGTGAGGACAATTCCCAAATGCTCCCCTTAAAGAGGTCTGTGCTGAGCTGTTGAGCAGCCCAGAGAGCTCAGTGTCAGGTCTGCTTCCTGCATTTTTAAAATTAAAATTAAAACTTCCTGGTTTACTTTTTCTACTGGTAATCTCATCTGATTACATATTACCCTTGCCCTGTTCTAAATAATTTCTCTCCCTTTATATACTCACAAATTTCTCCCTAAATCCTCATCATTGTATTTTGACCAAGCTGTGTGTATGTTATTTTTAACTTCCACTCTAAAATAGTTCTCTCTGGCTTTGAGAGACAAAGCCAATGTAATTGTGAGACACTCTGAGTGATATATAAGCTTCCCCTCTGTCACCTGGATGGAAAACTGGGGTGAAATCTTAGCTGCAGGCCTGTCAGTTGATTGATTTTTTTAATTGGGCAACAGAGTCACACTTCTGCCTCTTCTTTCTTCTCTCTTACCTTTCTCTGATGAGTTCATTAGCTGTAATGCCAGTCCAGGTCGTTGTTGTGTCCAAAAGTTTGGGGCACAGGAAGCAATCCAAGCAGTGCCACTCCCTGGATGCCCAGGACAGCTTGCTTTGTTGATTCATTACAAAATGCCCCTGAAGCCATGATGTATTTTTGGGAAGCAGAAGCTGCCCTGGCTGGGGAGAAGCTTCACCCACCAGGCTGACATGGAGCTGTGCTGCCTCAAAGACACCCACACAGCTCCATCTCAAACCTGCCATCCAGCAGCTCCTTCCCACCGAGGAAAAACCCTCGGCTCCCTGAAATCTCCTCCTCACCAGCCTCTCACCCTCTCAGATTTTTATGCCCCCTCTTAAAATACGGCTCCCTGTCAGTGCTTAATGCAGGGGAATTTTTCCAGCAGGAAAAAGTTCTGCTTAAATGTAAGGAAATGGGGATTATTTTTTTCCTGTATCTCTCCAAACCCACAGTAACACCTAATTAAATATTTATGGCAGCTTAGCACGCTCCATAAAGGAGCTGTTGTCTAGAAGGCTCTGAAGCTTCACTCCATACAGTAAAGGAGTGTTTCAGGCACAGGCCAAAGAAGAAGCAGGTGCAGGAGGCAGTGATTCCTTATGTAGGGTCCTGAGGCACTCCAAAGTGCAAAATCAAATTATGTCTCATACTATGGACTTCACAGCCATGAGTTATAAAAATAGCTGTGCTGGGAGACCAGAAATCTCCACAGGCACAGCCAAAAATAACCACATGAAATGCCTGGAAGGAGCAGATTCCCCAGAGATGGGATTTCTGGAGTCCTGGAGGCAGCCTCTAGTAAAGAGCACGATTCCAGTGGGGGAAAACCTTCCCAACCTTTAGCTGTTGCTGAATCATATAAATCAATTTCCAGAACCTGCAGCCATATCAGTGATAGGCCTATAAATCTGGCAGGGCTCTCTGGTATTGTTAGAATTATTCTGTGAATTTTGGTGCAAATGGTGTGCAGACAATGTGCTCTTTCAGCAGGCTTGGATCACGGGGACCTCGGGGTGGGAAAGTTCTGCAGCCCACGCTGGGCAAAACCCATTTCATTCCTGAGGAATACGACTGTTGGTCAAATTCCCCACACAAAAAAGGTAAGAAACCATTCAGACTAATAAGAATACTGACTATAAAACATCAGGACAGGACTGGCTGCAGGCACAAGGAATAGAAATGAGTATTTAGGGATTTTATAGTTTGGTGATCCCCACAGTTCATACAGACTCTGTGCCCTTTCACAGCCAGAAACAGGAACAAATCGTCTGACTTGCTTTAGTCCACAGGAAAGGAAATCTGACTCTTCCCACAGCAAGCAGCCTGGGAACGCCACAAACCCTGAATATCCCTGCTTGACGAGCTACATCTGCTTTCAGAGGATCTCAAATCATTTCATAACCCGTCCTTTAACGTCGGTGCTGCTGGCTCGAGGCACTTGGGAACAATTTTGCACAACTCCCTGTGAGAGCAGCACCTCTGCAGGGCTGTGCCTGGCTCTGGCAACAAAACAGGAGCTTGGGCATTTTTGATGTCAGACTGAGGGGGTGAGGCAGCAGCAGAGCCACTGGCTTCTGTTAGGGGGGAGATCCTAGATTGGGTCACAGGGCAACTCATTCCCACCTGGGGACTTACAGCAGCTTCAGCCTCTGCCAAGTAAAACCTGGCCCAAAACCTTGACCTCTTGGGCCAGCTGTTTTCTGGCATCCATAAAGATACAGATTTTAGGGGAGGCAGGAAAGAATAAATCAGAAATTCCTACCGTTCTGTAAACTCCACGGAAAGCCTGCAAGGAGCTCTTTTAATTGCAGCTTCAGAAGGCAAATGTCAGCTTGGAGGCCTGAGCCACAAACCATGAGCTTGTCTATGCACAAACCATAACAAGTTCCTCCATGTGGGAGAGTTTATAAGTTTGGAGGTCAAGGTATTTAGCCACTGATAGCACAGCCTTGGCTCTCATTTATCTCCTTCTTAGGAAAAAACACAGTTGGATTGTGATCTGTGAACTTCCTAGAGCTACATATGCGTGTATGATATCTCAGAAAATAGCAATGATTGCACCCATAATGTAGAGATAAAGTAGATTAATTAGTTCATTACAATATAAACCATTCTGAAAATCTGCCAAAGGCAAGAGGGTTCTGTGGCCAGGTCTGAAACAGAACATTTCTCCTGAGATCTCTCTGAAAGCAAAGCTGCAGGAAAAAAAAGGATGGTTTGTATGTGGTGCTGTTGCATCCTTAAAGGTGTTTTCCCAGCTTTTGCCTGTCTGTGCATATTTTCTTCCACAGCTCCCAGCCTGCTGCTCTGTTTGATATAAATAGGGATCCAGAGCTCCTCTGGTAGCAGAGGCAGTGCAGTTTGCTACTATGGGCTGGAATTCACATCAGAAGGCAGGTGCTACATTGCAAACCATAAGCAAAATAAAAATCCACACAAAATCCCTCCCCATCTCTGTTCTCAGGTCGGAATAACATCGCACAGAGCTGTTACTCACTCCTGCAAGCAGAGGAAGGAGGAAGCCTGACCTGCACAAGATTGCACCATCTGCTGGCAGCATCTCCACTGACAGACATTCCTAGAAGGGATTCTGTAATTCCTCATCCACACCTAAGGACACGAGGCCACCGTTATAAAGGTGTAAGATTCAGGTGAGGGCTTGTTTTTCTGTACAGCAGAGCCATTTCTGCCAGGTTTTAAGGAATTACACAGCAAAGTGACCTCAAGCAGGGAGCTGCAGAGCCTGTGCTGGCCAAGTCTTGTCCCCACCACAGAACCATCCCCTCCTGAATTTCTGAACTCCCTGCTGAAGAACGAGATCCTGCCAGATTCCTTCCCACATACTTGATATATATGAAAATTAAACACAGTCTTTTGTTACAGCCACAAACATCATACTGTGAGTGAATGAATAACTCAAAGTGAAACTTGATGGAAGCATTTGTGATGTCAAGGTGTGAAGGGATGGATCAGTTTCTCCTTCTGCCCCATCCCTTGGTACAAGAAGAGGCCGTGTCACAGGAGGGAGGTGTCCAAGAAGACAAACATCTCATGCAGGCTGCAGTCTGTGAAGTTCACAGCACCAAGAACATCACCAGATGCCCTTGCTTGGCTTTTAAAGAGAATTGGCAGTTTTATAACAGGTAACATCTTTATCCCTGCGAAGCCAACAGGTCACATTTGGCCCTTCAGCCTGGAGGATGGAACTGCAGGAATCTCTAGGGCTTCTCTAGGTGCAGCTGTCAGGGAGGATTACAGAGAAGTTGGCCCCTGAGTCATCAGGCACTAAACCACTACTGAAGGGCAGGAGCTCCCAGCGTGGTGACTCAGTGGGAATCAGACCATGGAGCAGAGGGAAAAATGACACATGAGTAAAAATCCAGGAAACCAAAGCTAAGGTTTGGTTACAGAGAACAGCTGAACCTCTCTCTGTTATGTCAGTGGGTTCTCTCTCCTAAGAGGAGCAGCACCACAGTAAGCCCGGGGTCATGAACACACACATGTCCACAAGAGATTTGTGGAAAAATCAGAACCGCTTTACAAGGGACAACTGAACAAAGAAATTCCCTTTGAGTAGATTTGGAGTCTGTCAGTGGATGTGTGAATTCCAGCTGTGGCTGTGCCAGGGCCACCTGAGCTGTGAGCACCAGCATTTCTTGTTCATTGCAGAATCCCAGACTGGTTTGGGTTGGAAGGGACCCTAAAAATCCCATTCCACCCCCTGCCATGGGCAAGGACACCTTCCACTATTCCAGGTTGCTCCAAGCCCTATCCCACCTGGCCTTCCAGGGATGGGGCAGCCACAACTTCTCTAGGCAACCTAAATACTTGCAAGGACATAATTTTTTTTTTGGGAACACAACTACAGTCAATTTATTTGCCAGGCAAGCCCACGTGGTTTGATGTGAACATCACAAGGGTGATCGGTGTGCCATAAGCAAAGGAAGTCTTTTCCATGTCACTTTGGGGGTCACAGGATGTGCACAACCAGGGTGGCACAGGGCTGAATGAGCAGCAGGTTGGTTCCTGGAGGCTGTTCCTTCTCCTGGACACAGAGGTTGTTTCTATCCTCCACAGTCTTTCCTGCCTGCATCCAGCTGGCTGGGATGTGTAGGGAACTGCTGGGTTTGAGGTGTGAAAGGGGATGCACAGTCAATTTCATGATAATCATGGCTTGATCCATAAAACCCTCCCAAATGGAGCTGCTTTGTTGGGTTGATACTTGTATTCCTGCAGCACCCAGATACTGGCAGAAGCATTTTTGCCCCGTTCATGCTGCCAGCCAAAAGTGGAAGGCCACAGGCATGGCGGGTGGATGGGGCAGGGTTTTGGCATTCCCAGACCATACAAGGCAGCTCTGTGAGCACAGCAGAAGTTTGCAGAGGATTTACAAAAATGGATGTTGGCACAAACGTGACATCCTATAGAACAATAGTGATTCTGTACTGCCTTTCCAAAGGGGCTCGATCAGCCCCTGCCCTGGCACTGCAGGCTCTGGACATGACATCAACTCTGTTTTCCTCCCAGCACAGGAGCAGGAGCCTCTCCCTGCTCCTGTCTGGCTGTTCTTGGCAGCTGCAGGGCCTCCAGGAGGGTCTAATCCCACCCCTGTAGGGAAACCTGCTTCCCCAGGGAGTCCCTTCCCCATCCAAACCACCAACCACCCTCCGAGGCATTACAGCCAGCCAGCAAAGTCCAGTGCCTCTCTTAAAAAACACACATAAAAGCAAAATCAGGTGGTGAAAGGATGTAGGAAACCACATTCTTCTTGTTGTTCTTTTCCCCTCTTATATTGACCTTTGAAAAGGAGCCCTTGGGCAGATCCGGCGCGCAGCGTTCCGGGCTGCGGGGCTGACCTCCCGCCGTGGAATTTCACCTAGTAATTTCTGTGGCACACAGAAATCCTTGGAGAGGGCTTGTCTGGCTTCAGAAGTAAATCTAAGTGCCTGTGGCTTGACAAATAAACAATCTGAAAGCGCTTAATGACTCACAACCTCGCCTAAGAATAGCTGAACTCTGCGAGATGGAAATTCAGCGCGGGGAACGCGGCCTCCGACACTGCCCGAGCGGGGAGCTGAAGGACACAGTGGGAGATGGGCAGGGAGAGGCTGTGGCTGCATTCCTGATGTCCCCTCCCAGCTCCTGGCAAGCAGCATCTCAGAGGACTCTTCGATATTCATGTGTTTCAGCCACCTTGGAGCGCTCCCCAAATTCACCTAATCCGCTTTGAAACAAATGACCGGGTTTCGTTTGCGCAGACAGCAAAGTTCTCATTTATCCCCGTTTGTTTGAAAGTACCATTTATTCTCCGGGTTTAAAGAGGGGTCACACAAGTTATCCACATCTCTGTATTACACTTCCAAGCATGTACAAGCTCATGGAAAAAACTTTTTCCTCCAGTTGTGCAACAAGTAAAACCTCAGTGACTGAAAAGGGGAACTGGGTTTGGCTATTTCCTCCAAAATGGGGGTTTTGGTAGTTGGTGCTTTTCTGAGGCACACTTACAGAAACGTGTGCTGTGAGCTGCCACCACAGCTTCTTACCCCACACACACACACCTTTGAGCACTTTAATCTTAACCCCAGGGAAAAGAGAACAAAAACAAGTTCAGCTGAATGTCTGCGACCACAAGAGCTTCCTGTAGGGGCTCAAAGTTTCTGCTGCAAAAGCCTCGTTGTTGTCATTAGGGCTCTGGGATCATCATGGCTTTGGGATGAGCACAAGGGATGGGAAATGGATAAGGTGCACGGTCTCAGGAGCAGCAGGAGAGATGCTGTGTCTCCAAGGCCATGGCTGCACATCAAAGTTGGTTTGTTGATCAGGATCAAGAGAAGAAAATAATGTCAGAATCACCCCCCACCTCAACCAGCAAAAAAACCTAACCCAGACCAGTACCATGATCCCTCTCTTTTGGGCACTGCCAGAATACCCTGAGCAGCAGGAGCAGGGGCTGTTCTGGGAAGCCTGAAGGATCCCACACTTCTCCCTTTGTTCTCTGATATCTTATTAGACTCCTCAGGAAATGTGTTCCTCTCACTCAGCACCTGAGCCCCTCACATGGCAACGAGGGCAGACTGCCTCTGGGCAGAGCCCCAGTCACTCCTGAATTGGGTAATGGGATATTTTATTCCTCCCTGTTTACCAGGGCAGTGCCAGAAGGGCTCTGGAATTATGGAGTGGTTGGGCAGCAGCCAGAGCCCAACCCTCAGATCTCCCCCTGGGATGTTCCCAGTCAGAGTTTAAAGGTCTTTGGGTTCTTCTGGAAGGAAGTGGGGATCCCAGTGAGCCACATCCATCCCCACTGGATGCTGAGTTCCTGGCCCAGATGGAGACCATGTGCTGCCCCAGCATCACTGGAGCTGCTGCTCTCCCACGCTCTGGAACAGCTGGAGCAGGGCTAGGATTTGCCCTGTGTCTCAAAGACAAAGAAAATCAAAAGCTTTACCTAGTGTTGAAGGTATTATTTGGCATCACTAAACTGATTTCTGCCTGTCCCCACTTGGTGCAGCTGGATGAGCACATGGGATTGGGCACATGGGGAGGCTCAAAGCCTAAACCCCAAACTGCCTTTTCTTTACAATTTCCATGTGATTGCATTCAGGAACAAGGGCCCGATGTGAACCGGGCGGGGCTGAAGGGCCGAGCCAGAGAACAGCTGGTGCAAAAACACTTCAACTTCTGCATCCCGAGCCCATCCCCGCAGATTTCCCTTCCCACCGCTCTTGATCCGCATCTGTGCAAACAGGATGAGCTCCAAAAGTATAAATAAAGCGTTAAACTGAATACCGCGGATATGACGGAAAATAAAAAAAAAAAAGAAAAAGAAAAAGAAAGAAAAAAAAATCCCCCAAAGCAGCTTTCTGGCCTCCCACAGCAGCCGCTCCTCCTGCCTCCCGCCGTCCCGCCTGCAGCCCATCCGCGCCGCCTCGGGCCGCCCCCGGCCCCGCTGCCCGGGGGAGGGCACCGGGTCCCGCCCCGCCCCCGGGTCCGCCTCGGGTCCCTCCCGGAGGAGGCAGCGGGATCGCAGCGCTCTGCCCGTGCAGGTACGGCCGAGCCGGGCGGGGACAGCGGGGCCCGGCAGCCGCGGGGGGACCGCACCGCAGCGGAGCGGCCGGCGGGATGCTCCGGGGCGCTTGGGGCAGTTTGGAGGCGGTTTGGGGTCTGCGTGTCTGGGGGTGCTCAGGGGCGTTGGGAAGAGCGCTGGAGGATGCTCGGGGGTGCGCTGGAGGGTGCTCGGGGGGTGCCTCCGAGGGCGCTCCTGGGGTGCGCTGGAGGGTGCTCAGCGGGATGTTTTGAAAGTGCTCAGGGATGCTCCAGGGCGCTCAGGGAATTTGTGGGAGCGCTTTGGAGGCTGCTCCAAGGGTGCTCCTGGGTGTGCTCCAGGGGTGCTCAGGGGGTGCTCCAAGGATGCTCAGGGTGTGCTCCAGGGGTGCTCAGGGGATGCTCAGGGCTCTTGGCCCCTCGCGTGGGGCAGCATCAGCCGTGGCTCACTCGGGACAGGAGTGTTTCCAGAGCACCCCTGGCTCCGGGATGGAGGTGCTGAGCGTGCCTGGACAGCTGGGAGAGGGCAGGAAAGCTCCGAACCCTGGTGGGACCCCCAGAGGTCACCGTGGGAGGGCTGGGAAGGGCCCCCAGGCACTGGGCATTGCAGTGGAAGTCCCCAGAGGGGTGTTTAGCCTCAAAGCCGAACCATAAAACCCTGCCTAGCCATGAAGATGTGGCTGAGCCAAGCCCCAGCCCGGCCTCCAGGCTGAGCGTGGTCTCCCCCCGTGCCCGCAGCCTCTCCCCGTTTCCTCGCCGGCGTTCCAGCCGCCCGGACGGAGCAAGTCCTGGCACCGTAACTCATGTCTGACTCTAGCCGGGGCTGTGCTCGGCTTCCCTCTGTCCCAAACGGGCAGGGAGCGGATCCGGGGACAGGCAGGGAGCGGAGGGACAGGGAGGGAGCGGAGGGACGGGCTAGGAGAGGAGGGCCGGGCAGCGCCTCTCCCTCGCAGGCAGCATCGCCTCTCCCCGGCCGTGCACGCTGCCAGGGCATTTCTGAGCAGCCCAGCTCTGCCGGGACCAGGCGTGCCCCGGGCAGCTTTCCTCAGCTCCCAGCGGCCAGCTGGTGACTTCACGCAGGCCGAAGAGCTCGGGCTGTGCTCCGGGAGAAATCAGGAACAGGGTTCACTGATTCACTGCTGAGCTGCTGCAGTGGGGTGCACAGCACTGAGATCGCTGGAGGAGAGGCTGGGTGGTCCATGAGGAGGTCGGTGAAGGCAGAACGTGGGTTGGATAATCTCAGCTGGAAGTTCACGTGAGTTCAGGATGGAGGAAGTCGTGGTCTGGATGCTCTGGGTGTGATGTTCACCGTCTACGGGTGGAAGTGGGGCTGGATTCTTCAAGGATCTCTCATTTTCCTGACAGCTCTGGGATGTGACACTGCCAGGAAGGGTTTCCCTTGTCCAGAGCCACCCCAGATATTAAATATTTTAGCTGTGTTGCCCAAATGAAATTGGTGAACACCCAAAAACATTGCTTATGCAGGGCAAGGGTAGCAGCCACAGCAATGTGAAAAAATCAGCATTTGCCTTTGGATGTGTTTTGCAGTCTTCCAGGTGGTTTGTGTTTGATTTTGGATGGGCTATGGGAAAAGCTGATCTTTTAAATGATACCTGAGATGGCAAAGGAGGAGGGGGAACCTGTAACCTCATGTTAATCATTGATTATTTGTCACTTTGACTGTAATATTTAAAAAATAAATATATCTGCTGAAATAATAGCCCTATGAGCAGGGACCTGGCTGGGGAATCTGTGGTTGAGGAGGGATCAGTGAATGGATTCATTAAAACAGTCCTGGAGCTGGAAGATGAGATGTCAGGGAGCCTGTTGCTGCTGAAGATGAGGTATCAGGGAGTTTGTTGCTGCTGTGGGCTCTGTCAAACTCCTGGTGCAGTTTCCTGTGACAAGGAAAACCATGGTCACATTCTGCTCCTCTCCAGAAGGTCCTGTTGTGAGGAAGGTTTTGTCTCCCAGGTATCATCCCCTCATGCCCTGCTGGGACTGTCCCTTTCCCACATATTTCTTTGCCACCAAGCAGGAATGTGACATTGCTTCCTGTCAAACAACCTCTGGCATGGGAACCTTTTGGGAGGGAGAGGTTTGGTCTCAAAGCATTCCTTGAATCAGGAGCGGTGTTGAGATCCTGGGACACAGCTGCTGGATGAACACAGGCTCATTCACGAGCTCAGTGCCAGTTCAGGTCCCTCCCTTGGTGGTTTTACAGCTGCCAAATATTTTAAAAGTCGCATTTTCATCGCTGTGTGTTGCAGCCCAACTCATCAGATCTTGGGTCTTTTTAAGGAAGCTTTGGGAGCAGCCACAGGGATGAGCGTGGCCCCACTGGTGAGGAAAAAAAGTCAATATGAAAAATTATTGTATTTTCCATTTGGTGCCCTACTTGACAGGAGTTATGTGACTCTGCCTGTCTCCAGAGCAGCAGGATGCAGATTTTGGTCAATAAAACCCTGACCCCAACTCCAGGGGTGTGAAGGAGCCCATGGCTTGGGGCAGAAATCCTCACAGTGACAATGCCAGGCGAGAGCAGTGGGGAGGAACCGGCTGCAGGGAGCTCCTGCTTCAACCCTGTTTATTTTAAACCTCAGTGGAATTCATGTTTCGGGAAGCCTCGAGTCCTGCCCACCCCAGGGTTTAAACAGCACATGAAAAAGAAGGTGGTGTCATTATTAAGAGAATACGCTGCCCAAATGGACAATTTGATGGAGTCAGAAATGTGAAATATGGTGAAAAACCTACCCAGACACAGAGGCCTCCATCTTCAGAGTGAGAATATCTTAAATTCATCTTTGCAGCTGGTTCCTTTGCCCATCAGGGTTGAATGTGGTGTAAGAAAGCTGAAACTACACCAGCAATATGTGGCTGAGGCTTGGTCAAAAACCTGGAGGGAAATCCCCATTTCCTAAATGGGTGAGAGGTGGGAAATGCTGCTCCAGGGCTCCCAGCTCCCGTTATCCCCACAGAAATCGCCAGCAGAGGAGGAAGGCGGCACATCCACCCCCTCTGCAGTCCCAATCAATGAGGAGAGTGGTTTCAGGTGGCCTGAAAAAGAAATATTCCTGTGTGAAGAGGTTTTTAAACTTGTCAGGAGTGTGATCAATCCAAGTCTTGTTGGCTCGGGTCAGAAATCGATGTGAGATGGCTCCGTGTCTCTATGGGGGATTGAGGTGGTTGCCCAGGGAGGAGGAGAGAAATGCAGACAACAGGGTTTTCCTAAAAGCACCTAAAATTTCCCACTTTGGCCACGTGGGAGTTATTCAATATCATGGCAGCAAAGCTTGGCTTGTCCCAAGGTCAAGGAGGTAGAAACCAGCAGCTTGGAAGAGACCAGAAGCCATAGCAGGGCTTCACTGTTTTCCCTCAAAACTTGTGGGATTGAGGCAAAGAGAGAAAACATTACAAACGAGTCACCTCAGATTTTTGTCTGCCTTCTGACTGTGGAGCACTTTTGTTTCAGGGCTTTGGGTGCTCTTTGTGATCACCTGGCTCTGGGAAAGAAGACTTTAATTTTCAAGGCACGGGATAAAATCACGAGAATCGACCAAAGCTTTTGTAAGTCTGTGGCTGGAGCGAGCTGAAGGTCAGTCAGGAAAGAGGTTATCAGGGGAGGGGGTGAATGTGATCATTTTCCCCTCCTGGTAAGCTATAAAAGAGGGATAGAGTTTGGATATCTGATACCTCCAGGTCTGACCCATCTCTAATGGAAATGCTGGCAGGAAGCTCATAACATTTATTAGACAGCAACAAGCAGCTTTAATAAAATTGGCATTGGCACAGCTTTATTACAGACCTGGGGAAAGGGGCCTGACATGGCTGTTTAAGCACCAAGGGTTGCACACTCGGGGGTTGCTGAGAGAGATCCTCTTCTTTATTGAGTGGTGCCGGCTTCATTTTTCAGCTTCCTTGTGAACCCTCTCCGTTCAAACCCCGGGGAGGCCCCGCACGCCTCCAGGATGTTTTCCATGCGCACAGCCCCCAGCTCCAGCCCCATCCGCCTCCTCCTCCGCGGCTTTTTTCCCAGAGAGGGTGGGAGGCCAGCCTCGACCTCTCCATCACCAGCCACGAGCTGATGGGTTGCAGAGAGAGCTTGTCCCTCTCCAGCACTCCCAAATTGCTTCCAGCTCCCAGCTCTGCTCTGGAGATGCCCCGGGCAGGCAGCAGCCGAAGGAGTTTCCTCTTGGGGTGCGATAAGATCCCGCTGCTGCAGGGCACCCATTGTCATCAGCCGTGGGCTGAAACCATCCACTGGCCCCAGGATGAAGGCTCTTCCCATAAGTAACAGGTTTTGCATCCTAAATCCAGTCCTGCTCTGCTTCAGCACATGCCATGGGTGATAGCAGCACAGAGGGAAGCCTGCCCAGCACGTGTGGTGTGGCTGCAGGCTGGGAAGGATCCAGCTTGGAAACTTTTCCTCCTGGGTGCTGTTGGGTATAGCAGTGGCTCAGGCGTTGTCTGGTCTCCCCACTTTAATTTTGGGTCTGCTCAGCTGCCTTCTGCCCCCTCAAGCTGCTGTTCCAAGGGACGCTGTGGGGCAAAGGACCGCTGGCAGTGGTGATTTTGTGACGCCAGACACACATGGGAAGGTGGCTGGTGGGCTCCTGGGATTCAGATCTCATCCAGCAGGAACCCTGTTTGCTCTCACTTCGGGAAACCTCATGACAACTCCTTGAAGTGCAAAGCAGGGCTTTAAACTGCTGTTATAGAGCTAGGTATTTATTTAATCCCACAGAGTTTTCAAACCTCTTTTTTTTTCTGCTGGGCAGAAACTCCTTCCCGCGGCTGTGCCAGCGGGCAGCGGATCACAGCGGAGATCCCACCCGTGTGCATGTCCCCAGCAGACTGGAAGTGGGTTATTTTTCTTCCTTTGCAGTGAAAACAGAATTGAAAAACCCGTACAACAAATATTCCCCGAGAGGCCGTTTTTATTCCTGGTATGTCCATTTGCAGTGGTAGCTGGGCCGGTTGTTGTGCAATCCAGACCGCCTGGATGGAGCAGGTTTGGGTGTAACCCTTTGGGTGCCGAGGGCCAGCTCTGTCTGTGGGTCACCCTGAGGTGGTCCTGCCACTCTGCTCAGCCCTGTGAGGCACATTTGGAGTGCTGTGGCCAGCTCTGGGCTCCTCAGGACAAGAGGGACGTGGAGCTCCTGGAATGGAGGCTGTGGAGATGAGCAAGGGCCTGGAGCATCTCTATGCCCAGGAAAGGCTGAGAGAGTTGGGCCTGGTCAGTCTCAAGAAGAGATGACTGAGAAGGGACCCCATCCCTGGATATAAGTATGCAAAGGGAGGTGTCAGATGGACAAGGATGGACCAGGCTCTGCCCAGTGGTGCCCAGCAATGGGACAAGAGGAAGGGGCAGAAACCTGAACGTGAGGCAGAACTTCTTCCCTGGGCAGTGACCAAGCCCTGAGCAGATTGTCCAGAGAGGCTGTGGAGTCTCCCTCACTGGGGATATTCCAGACGTGTCTGGACACACTCCTGAGCTGGGTGCTCTGGGGTGACCCTGCTGGAGCAGGCAGGTGGCACTGCATGATCTCATTGTCCCTTCCAACCTGAATCGCTCTGTGCTGGACCCGTGGTGGAGAGGAGAGGGGTTAAGCCCAAACCTGCCATCCCACAGGGATTCTCTGTGGGGAGGGGAAGGCAGCAGCCCTGCCAGCATCCAGGGAGGCAGCAGTGGTGGCCAGGAGGGGTGGATGGGATGGCTCTTGAGCCACTTCAGAGCCGTCTGGTTCCTCTCATCCATGGGAGCAACCGGCAGAGCAAAACCCCCCTGAGAGCTGCGGTGCCTGATGTGAAGCAGCAGCAGTTTCAGGCCGTGACCTCGGTTCTCATGCTTGGGGGACAATCTTGGTGAGCCCCTTCCCCACTTCCCACCCTGCAGCAGCCCCCTTGGGCAAAGCTATCAGAGGCTGGATGTAAATCCATCAAGCACCAGCCCATAATTAATTAATTTGTGCGTTTTCACTCCTTCCTTTCATAGCTCCCGATTAAAAGCTTATTTAAGGGGTCACAGACTTCTTCAGTTCCAGGGGGATTAAATGTGGGAACAACTGTGGGTCGTATGTGGGTAATTGCAATGAGGAAATGCTCCAAATTGAAGCTTCCTGCTCGGTCTGTCCAGTGGGGAAAAACAAACAATTCTTCCAGAATGACTTTAAAATCAGCACCATATAGAAAGACGTGTATTTTTTCCGTCGTGCTGCTTTGTCTGGAGAACACAAGCGGCAGAATGTGCTCAGAAAAGACGCACAAGCGTAACTAAAGCAGAAGAATTCAGCAGAAAAGCGGCCAACGTGCTCTGGAGTTGGTTTTGAACCTCAGGCTCAGTAATTGCTTGTGAAAGCAGAAAGCCATCGACACCGAGTCGTGGCCCCGCGCGGTGTGGGATGGAGCCGCGTGGGAAAGGCGGCATTTGGGAAAGGCGGCGTTTGGGAAAGGCGGCGTTTGGGAAAGGCAGCGTTTAACCGGCTGCTGGAAGTATTTTTCATTCCTCGGGTAGGAAGTTTTAACCCATCCGTGCCTCGGGGAGAGCTGGCAAAAGGACAAACGCTGCTGGTTCTCTACGCCGCCGTCCAGATACTCTGCTTCCTGCAAAGGCAAAACTCGTCTGCTTTTCTTCAGAGCTAATGTGTTAAAGTCCCGTTTGGGGGTTGCAGGGAGCTGGAGCAGCGCCAGCAGCTCTGCTCTCACACGGTGACAAGATGTGGTTTTCCTCCCTAGCATGAGATTTGGGTTGTGCTGCTCGCTCAGCGATGGGAAAGGTGCTGGCACTGCTCTGTGGTGGGAGTCCCTGGTGGGAGCCCCCAGCAGAGCCCCCAGCTCCCAGGGGATGCCTCCACTTCCCAGGATTTTCTTTCCCAGCCCTGGAAGAGTTTTGCAGCCCTGAACCCCTCGGCCTTTGCAAGCCTGAGGTTGCAAGTTCAGTGCAGAGACTGAGGGATTTGTGCCTGTTGCCAGCCTGGAGGGGCAGCAATCCAGGATGCCCGAGGGGAATGCCAATGCAGGAGCTCAGGACAGGCTTGGGACAGGGCACTGTGCCCATCACTGAGCCACATGCCACGAGTACCCTGCCCAAAATCACAGAATCACAGACTGCTTTGGGTTGGGAGGGACCTTAAAGCTCTTAAATCTCGTTCCACCCCTTGTCATGGGCAGGGATACCTTCCACTATCCCAGGCTGCTCCAAGCCCCAGCCAGCCTGACCTTGGCCACTTCCAGGGACCCCGGGGCAGCCACAGCCTCTCTGGCAGCCTGTTCCACGTGTCCATTCTGCCAGCTGGAAGTCTGGATGGATAACCCCAGAGCCAAGGGCTGGAGAGTTTGATATGGAGAGTGCCACTGTCCCCCCGCGGGGATCCCGGGATCACCGGGACACCCTCTGCCCGTGCCACCCATCCCGGCCGGCCTCTCCTGGGGCTGCGGATGGATGGATGGGCGCGGCGAGAGGGGCCGGAGCTGCGGGCACAAGGGCGAGGGGCCGTGCCTGCTCCACACGTGGGAAGGCGGCTCGGCCGGGAGGGTTTGGGGACGCTGAGCCCTCCTGCAGCTTCCCCCAGGCCGCCGCCTGCGAGTGGCGGCAGCCGGCTGCGTGTCATCGGGAGAGGCGCTCCTGGAATTGCTAATGCTCCAGCCGGAGGTGCAGCATGCGGAGGGCTGCAGCTGCAGCATCAGGTACAGCAACAACCCCGCCGTTAATTATTGACTCTCTCTTCAATTAGCAGCCCTGATAAGGGAGCACCCCCTCCGACAGCTCGGGCGGCGCTTGGTGCTCTGTGTTTTCTGGGAAAGATAACTATTCCGCGGAAAAGTAACTCGTTTTTAATGCGCCGGGATTGAACTGTCCTCGCAAAGGTCACCCGAGAGCAGTGGGCTGCTCTGTTGGAAAATCAATCCCTCTTTTGTGCTTCTTGGTTTAAACTTGTATTTGCTTTCTGAGCAAGGTCACAGCTCAGCTGACCAACTTTGTAACTGCTGGAACAGGCTGGGGTCCAGCCACGCCGTGTCTGCTGCTCCGAACCCTTCGCTGCCGGCTCTGGGCATGGGAGAAGATGCTTTGGAGGGAGACGAGAGCTGCTGCTGCCTGGGGGGTTTGTAGGTGCCGGTGTGAGCAGGTAACATGACAAAATGCTTTGCTAACCAGTTTTTCCTTTCACCACGAAGTGCTGGAGCCGCTGCTGCAGTGCAGGAGAACAGACAGGCAGAGCTCAAATCATGTTGTGTTACAGCTAACAAGACTGTGCTAACGTGCTGGTGGATTTCCTTGTTATTTATAGGCTCAGGGTTAACTGTTTTCAAGTTAATATTACTAGCAAGACACTCTGGGTGAATGGATTTTGTGGATATTTGTGGTATGTGGTTGAGTTAATTTGTAATTTAAATGTTTGGGGGGTGTCATAGTGCTCTCCTTTCTGCTGGCTGGGCTGGATGGGGGAGCTGCTCACATTGCCTGGCAAGTGGGATGGAGTGAAAGAGGGGTTAAACGTGAGTGTAAAGAGCCAGTGTTTGAGTCCAGGCTGGTTAAAAAGACAGTACATTGTCCCTGCAAACGGGCTGCCCCAGGGAATAAAACCACTTCGCTCTGTGCTGTTGCCTTCTCACATACTTGGCTTCTCCGTTTCCATTTCTGTATGTATTTATTCCTGCCTTGAGAAAAACAGCCTAATTCCAATCTGGATTAATCCTCCCCACGGCCTCTCTGGGTAGCAAAGGTAAAAATCAGCGATGCATGGGGAGAAAAAGAAATGTTCTTCAATTTTATTTCGTAGAGAAAACTCAGCAAACGTAGAACCTGACAGGGGGTCAGGCTAACAGGTTTTAGCAGGATGGAGACGCACCTAAAACTGTTACCCTGCCTCAAGTTATGGGCTGGACCCTGGGTGTAGGGGTCTGCTACTTGTGGCAGATGGCTTCATATTTGAATCTCATTTTTCTTAGGGACAGGCATGGGAGAGCAACTGTGGGGTCCAAAGAGGCACATTTTTGGCTCTAAGCCATCTTCTCCATGCCTGAGCTGCCCCGGAGGGGACAGGACAACATCAGCAAGCTGGTTGGGTACATTCAGCATCCTTTTACGAGGCGATTTTGGAGTAGATTGGTCAAAGGAGAGTAGTCGTACTATCAATTTGGGCTGCAGAGTTGGGACCTGGCCAGCTCATAAATGATCCAAATAGATGTAATTATCTAGATATTTAAAACCATCCTATTCACTGCCTTCCCCCCACCCCCTTCTGAATAAATGACCTAGAAGAGTGGAGTGTAGCTGGTCAGGCTGGAATTTGCTGCAGTTGGAAAATTAAGGGAAAGAAACAACATTTGAGAAAGAGGTTGGCGTTTGTTTTGGCACGTGCTGTTCGTTGGCAGGAGGAGACAGAAGGGGTTGCCCTTTGTAGAAGGAGTGTGGTTAATTGGAGAGCACATCAGGAGCTTTCCAGGAGCTCACAAGGTGCTGGGTGGGCATCAACGTGACCCTCTGTGACCCTGCTGGAGCTTTGGAGAGCTTTGATGTTCTCCTTGGGCTGGGACCTTCCTGACTTTCCATCAAGGCTGTACATTGACCATAAACATGCCTACGTGACTGACAACTAATTGTTTCTTTAAAAGGTTGTGATCCTTCAAAGTATTTGTTATGGAATTGTGGAATGGCTTGGGTTGGAAGGGACCTTGAAGATCATCTCATTCCATGGGCAGGGACACCTTCCTCTAGACCAGGTTGCTCAGAGCCCTGTCCAAGCTGGCCTTGGACACTTCCAGGGATGTGGCATGTCCTATGGTAACAATACATCAGGATTTGACTTCATTTTTTAGCTGGTCTTTGGTAAAGGTCAGCTGGAGTCCCTTTGTGGGGAGCTCTGGAACTGTGGCCAAGTGCTAAAGCCCTCGCTGAGGCAAAGCTCTGAGGGCAGAAAATGAGTTCAGGCTCTGGTGGTTTGGTCCATGAGGTGGGTGTGAGCTGGGGCTGGCTCAGCACAGGCTTTGTGCTGCTTGGTCCTGCCCTGAGAATGTTTCATAGCTCAGGGATGCACTGGAGGAGCAGGGATGGACTTCCAAGCGGCTGTGGGACCGTCTCTGGCCAGGAACCAAACCATATACTGTAAGGAGAATCATAAACAAACAACCTACTGTTCAGGAAACTCCCACTTCATCCTCTGTGGCAGAAATTAAAACCAGACCTTCTCACTTGGAGCGTTGTTGTCCTTCTCACACAAGCCAGGGAGCCTCCTACTGTGATGTCCAACTGCCCCAACCTCTTTCACCCTTCCCTGCCTCCTCCCTGTGCCTTTCTAAAGGATCTGGAGGAGAGAAGCCTCACCCAGGACCTTTTTTACTTGTTCCCAGCCTTAATTTCTCATGCTCCAGGAGGGTCTTATCCGTGTCCACGTGATGGGAAGGAGCTGGGGGGTAACACAGCCCAGAAATGATGTTAAGATCTCACAGTTGGCTGTGGTAGATCTCCACCTGAAGTTGCTCCCTGAGCTGAAAGCAATTCGTCTGTGGTTCAGTGCAATTTGGTGAAGGTTCTTTTTAACAGTAGGGACGTGCTCTGAAGTAACGTCTGTCATCTGAACAAGATTCAACATAAATTTTGAATCTTTGCTTGTTACGGATTAAAAAGAAAGAAAAGGCAAACCAGTCATTTCTGTGTGTAGTTTACATCCCTGTTGTCAGGGATCTTTTATCATGTTGGATATCTCCAGCTCACAGGAGTCAGTGGGGAGTCCCTGTGCTATTGATCTCAAGTCATCCCAAATGTCTGTCTGTCCTTGCTGGCAGTCAAACCCTCTGTAATGCAGGGGATGTTTTACAAGGACCAGCTCCCTGGGATGTGTCTGTAAAGCACAAGTTGTTGCCTCTGGAAAAGGAGCTATTGATTTTAGCAGCTTCAAAGCCCTTGGACACCACTGGGCTGCAGAAGATGGGAAGTGGGAGGGAATGGCCTTTGAAGACTTTTAAGGCTTTAGGGAGAGATGAACTTCAATGGCTGAGCGTGTTATTTTATTAAATTAGAAGTATCCATTTCTTTTTTTCAAGGGTGAAGCGACTCCTCAGCCCTTGTCAGAAGATGCCTAAGTGACAGCCCAGTTTGACTCCACCATGGAGAAGACAGAAGGTATGGAGCCTACATGATGTTTATTTGTTCATTAATTCCTTGAAAAAAAGGAAGGAGGAAATTACTCCAAGCCCTGGAGTAATTTCCTTACCAGAAGTGCTGTAAATAACCTGTTCTCTGTGGGGCCAAGAGGTGAAAAGTGCATTGTTCATTATTATGCAGATTTCTTAAAAACCACAGCAAAGCAGGTCCCAGCTCTAGATCAGCACATATTTGTCCTCCCATGCTCTGTGACAGATCCCTGCTCCCACCCCCCAGCTGTGCTCCTGTGCCCTGGGATGATCCCAGTGGTGTCTTCCTTCTGTCCTTCCTCTGGCTCCCACCCAAACAGCACCTGCATCTCAGTGATGCTCTGTGATGAGCAGCACCAAAATCTGTTCCGAATTGTCCTGGTCCTCTCCAGCTGCTGCACCAGGATGGAGACAAAGGGGTCAGCCAGGAGCCCTGGTGCCTCCTCCTCCTCACTGAGCCCAGCTTGTTTGCTCAGAGGTGCAGAGCAGCCCAAACCACTGTGATTTCAGGGACTGATCGCTGGTGCAGAAGTTTTAACTGTCAACCCTCGAGGTGGAAATCTGGGGGCTGTGAATGTTTGCAGGCTGGAGATGGCTGCGTTAAACCGTGTTACAGCGGGAGACTGGCGGGGAGCTGTTGTTTCCTGTGCTGGCGGGGTGGGCAGGCACACTGACACCCATTTAGTGGTGATTTGCCTCAATTAGGAGCTGTGCTGGGAGCTGAGCCGGTCACCTTGGGATGCACGTGTTCCGCATGGCTGCGGCTCTGAGCCCCGGCTGGCGCTGTCTGGGTCCAGCCTCTGCCCGGATCCATCATTTTCCAGGGATAATTTGTGACCTGGTGGTTGCAGGTGAAGCGAGGCAATGATTTTCCTGCTTGGTGTGCATTGCTTATGCCACTGAAAAGTTCAAACCAAAAGCCTTGAAAAAATGTCATTGTCATAGGTTGATCCCACGTTTTATTATTGAGCTGGATTTATTATCCACCAGGCAGCTCTCTGTACCTACACAGCTCTGCCGGCAAGACCTGCTGGTTGCTTAATTGCCAATTAGAGCCATGATTTCAGGAAATTTTTGGCTTCCTCGGTGCAACAATTAGCTGATGCACCTCTGGAAAACCAGATCAGAGCTCGGTGCGTGTCACTGTGTCTCTGCACAGCTTCACTGCGAGCCTCCACGATAACGAGCTGGAGCCCCTGCCTGCCCAAAACTGAGATGAAAAGAGATAAAATATCTCCCCCTTGCTCTAAACAATTTTTTTCCCAAAAATTCAATAATTTCTTCTTTTTGGGGGGGTTGTTTCAGCAGATGGCCAGCCACCCAAACCCGACGGGGACAGGGAGCAGCCCCGCAGCCTCCCCTACTCCCTGGAGACACCCTACGGCTTCCACCTGGACCTGGACTTCCTGAAATACGTGGATGACATCGAGAAAGGCAACACCATCAGGAGGGTCCACATCCACCGCAGAGCCAAGCAGCCCAAATTCAGCACCCTGCCGCGAAACTTCAGCCTGCCCGAGAACGGCTCCCGCGGCTGCTCCACCGCCTCTCCCAGCAAGAGCTGGACCTCGACCTGCTCCTTCCCGCAGCGAAAGGCATCCCTGGGGGAAGAACCCCCCCGGGCCCTGCTGCCCGGCGAGGCGGCGGCCGAGGAGCCGAGCTACCGGAGGAAAGCGCTGCTGGCGGAGACGCGGCGGCAGGCGGAGCTGGGCTGGCCGCAGGATGCGCTGCGGGCGCGGCCGCAGCTGCTGCGAGCCTCCAGCATGCCCGACGCGCTGCCCCCCGGCCAGAGCCCCCCGGCGGGACCCTCGCCGCTCCGGACCCCTCCGCAGCACTGCCAGGAGCAGGGCGGCTCCGGAAGCACCACTGGGCCCAGCCCGGAGAGCAGCGCCTTAACCCCGCCGCGGGACATGAGCTCGGAGCGGGACGGCTCCTTAGGGCATCCCGGAGGGCTTCTGCCGGGGCTGGGCCCCGTGCAGCCCCCCTGGCAGAACCAGCAGCTGCAGGTGGTGATGGAGAGCGGGGGCGAGGAGGGCGATGCCGCCGATGCCGGCGGCGGCTCCGACGTGGCCCGGGGTGAAGCAGCAGCACCGGCTGCCCTCCGGCTGGCAGAGGAGAACGCAAACCCTGCGGAGAGGGGGCTAAGTGCGAGTGAGATGGATCTGAATGTGCTGAAGGAAGGTGAGGAGAGGAATGGCCAGGCTGGAGGGGACAAGGGGAGTGGTGTTCCCCAGGCTCCTGATGCTGGAGAGCCCGGCGGGGTCACGGCACTGAAGCAGCAGATCACTGACCTGGAGGAGCAGCTGGCCAAGAAGAAAGAGGAGCTCGAGCACGTTAGGGCAGTGCTGGAGCAGCAGGATCATGAGATCCAGGAGAAGGAGAAAAGCATTAAGCTGCTGGCCAGCTCCAAAGCCCAGCTGGAAGAGCAGCTGTGCCAGGAGAAGTCCAGAGAGGCTGAGCTGCGGTGGCGGCGGGGCAGCGGGGCCTTGCAGTGCCTCGATGCTGCGGTGAACACCGAGCTCTCGCAGGTGGCAGGGGTCAGGCAGGCCCAGGACAAAGGCATCAACGTCAATATCCCGCTCTCCACCAGGTCCATCGGCTGCGGCGGGCACAGGGCAGACAACAGCAATGCCCAGGCCGTGGAGGTGGGCACGTGCAGAGAGCAGGGACTGGCAGGCCCTCGAGCAGAGGGACGTTCTGGCGAGGCCAGCATGGAGGCCGGACCTCCTGCTCCGCGCTTCGCCCAGCTGCAGATCCACGAGCACCCCAGCGACGACAACCAGAACCACCAGAACTCCCTGGGCACAAATGCAGCCGAAAGCAAGGCAGGCTTTGGAGAAGATAAACCTCGGGAAGGGCTGCAAGAGGAAGGTGCCCCTGGCCACGAGGACCTCCCCGCTGTTGACCCCATCGGCCAATATGTCAAAAAGATCCAGGAGCTCCTGCAGGAGCAGTGGCTGTGTTTGGAGCACGGGTACCCCGAGCTGGCCAGCGCTATCAAGCAGCCGGCCTCCAAGCTCAGCTCCATCCAGAACCAATTAGTTAATTCCCTAAACTCCCTGCTCTCTGCCTACTCCTCGCAAGGGCCCGTGGATAAGGAGAATTCCAACACACACTATCAACAGTTGGGTAAATAATATTGGCGTAGGCTTCCATGTGTCCGGGCCAAATCTTCTCCTTTATTCCAGCGTGGAGCAGGGGGGATGTGCTGGAAGCGTTGTTGTCAGTCAGATCAGGAATAGTCTCGACAAGCATGATGAGAAAGGCAAAGCTCTGCACATCACTAGTTATGGATCTGACATGAAAAAAAGCAAACAAAATGATGTAGGAGCTCATAAAGCACTGGCTCATTTATATGCAGGATCAGCTTCCAAAAGCTGCCGCACTGGTGGCTGTTCCCTCAGAAAAACATTCTTTTTATTTGGATTGGACATCTAAGATTGCAAGAACATGAGGCTGGTGCTCATCTGGGGTAAATTAGTGTGGAGTTCTCCAGAACCCAAACCAGTCAAACCAACTGAGCAACCAGGCTGGCAAAAGACCTGTCTCAGTCACAGACCTTAATCTAAAATAATTTTAGCTTATATGAAGATGGGAATCCATTGCCTGTTCACTGGGGGGAGGGAGGGAAGGGACTTGCAAATAGATAAGTGACTTATTCCTTAATATACAGACATTATTCAAAGTCCAATGGAAAAACTCATCCATGTAGTATTATAGCAGATTTATATAGGAATTTTCCAATACATTGCTACTGGGGAAAAAAAAAACCCAAAGCCAAAACAGTATTACAAAAGTAAAATCTACTTATATTCATCGGACAAATACATAATTCCCAGTCACTTCCTTTATATTCCCAGTCACCTGGAGATGTTTGAGACCTGTATTAAAGGTGGCAGGGCAGGTTCAGGTTGTGGCCAGCTGCATCTGTAGTTTTGCAGGACATCAAAAGACTCTCATAAGATGAAGTAAGATGCTTACAGTTATGATTCATAGCTTGTTGCTAGAGGTTGGGAATAATTATTGCTAATTATGGCACATCTGCTTAATTAATCTATTATTTTGTATTTTGGTAGAAAACTCTCCAACCACAAGTCTTAAATCCATCATGAAAAAGAAAGGTTATGGTTTCCATGCAGGAGGCAATGGGACCAAAAAGAATCTCCAGTTTGTTGGGGTAAATGGTGGGTAAGCATCCATTCAGAAGATAAAAACTGCCTTTTAACGTGGAATGTCCTCTGTATCACTGGAGAAGTCATTCTTTCTCCCCCTCTTTTCCCCTCCAAACCTCCTGATTAAAAGGCCAGTTGAAATAGAGCCTCTTTTCTCCCTTCTTTAATCCAGCACTGATAACCTGTGAGTAAACCTGTCAAGGAAAGGTGTGTTCAGAGCATCAGGGACACGCTGGGGACTGACACTCTCTGCACACCCTTCTCCTGGGGCTTCATCCAAAACCCAGCTGGGGAAGGTGGGAAGATTCCATGGGAAGATTCCCACTGACCTTGGTGTGTTTTGGAGGAGGCCAGCACTGCCTGGGTGGGCACGCTGACACTAAGCTGCCCCCACGCTCCAGCAAAGCCAACAGCAGTTGGTTCAGGGCCTGGCAAAAGACTTTTCTGGTGAATAAGGAATTACCTTGTGGTGAAGGAGACTTTAGGTTGTGCTCCCCATTCCAGGTGTGTCCAATATCCAACACTCCTTGGCCTGTGAGCTGAGCAGAGGCAGCATCTCCTGCTGAGGCAAACGTGTGCTGGCATGAAGAGTGCAGGACATGTGTCACTGTCCCTGGGCTGGGCAGACAGCTGTGTGTGCCAGTCTGGGTGCTGCTTTCTGCTCACATCCTGCTCCTCTGACTTCCCAGTTGCTGGTTTCCACCAAATGGGTACAACTTGTAGGGACTGGAGGA
Source organism: Nicator chloris (assembly GCA_013400495.1). Lineage (NCBI taxonomy): Eukaryota > Metazoa > Chordata > Aves > Passeriformes > Pycnonotidae > Nicator > Nicator chloris. The sequence goes on along the minus strand of WAAE01025451.1, from coordinate 574,776 downwards.
GTCTTGCTTACTTTGAGGAAAGTTCTGGGGTCCATCAGAGCGAAACGTTCTGTTTTGTGGAAGATATTATTAATATTAATGCTTTTAGACAAGACAGAGGAGAGATCTCTGTCAGGGCTGCTGGAATGGTGGATTCAGCCCATGCAAACACAGCTTTTGTCTCGTGCTCCTCGAGGTTGCTGATGCTGCCAGTCCCTCTTTGCCACAGGGGCCGTGCTGCTGTCACCCTGCCACCGTGCCAGCTGCTCCCAGCAGGGAGGCAGCTCTCAGCCCCTGCCCGGGCTGTGTGTGATGGACATCCCTCCAAACCCTGAAGTAACCTTGCCTGCTGTTCATTAACTGCTTCTGTCACACTCCTGCTGCTTAAGGAGCCAAACAAAGACTAACCCCGACTTCGGCTGTGGCTCAGACCTCTTAACTTGCTGCTTGTCACTCTGGGCTTCACCCAAGGCCCATTGGAGTCAATGAGCCTTGGTCAGGCCCCGTGGCTGCAGCTGGGGAACATGTGGGAGTAACATGTGGTGTCCTCAAATAGCTACGAGACCACGTCAAGCGAAGACACGAGCTGCGACGACAGCGCGTCGGACGGCGACACCGAGACCGAGGGCAGAGCCGGGGACGTGGAGCCCGAGCAGGCTGGAAGGGAAAGCAAAGAGGCTTCCCCAGGGGAGAAGCGTGAGGATGATGATGGTGAGCAGGAGGCATCGGCAGGAGCAGCACCCTGCTCTCAGCACCAGGCTCACAGGTAACCAGGACACCGGGCGGTGGCCACAGGACACGGTGCTGCAGGGCTGGGTCGGGGCTGCTTCTGCTCGGTGGAACAGCAGCGCTGACCTCTGCAGGCAAGGGAAAAGGCTTTAAAGAGCTAAATATTTTCTGAGTTACTACAAAATCTAATGGGGATTGTGTCAGGCCCTGCACTCGACACTGAGTCGTGCCTGGTGAGTTAGCTCATTCTCCCCTCTCATGGAAAGTTTTTTGGTAAAGTTCTTTGCACGTTCAGGATTTTTTTTCCCCTCACCTTAAGGATTTTTGTAATAGATGAAGTTGACCACACAAATCTGTGAATCTCACCTTAAACCTTTGCTTAAGTGCTTAGCTTTGTACCTAAAATCTGTGTCAAGTCAATGGGACAACTTGTGTCCAATAATTTAAACACTTAAATGTGTTGAACATATTCCAACCTAATCTGCCTGTGTTCTCTTCCTTGGCTCAATACCTCCTGCCAGTCCTGTCCTGTGGTGGATTTACAAAAGTCTTTTCCCTTTAGATGCAAACCCTCTGAAGATTTCCTTGCTGCCTGCCAGCTCCTCAGTGAACACCTCCCAGAAATCAGGAGCACAAGCAACAAGCATCTGGTACAGATATTTCCCAATCCCGTTTCAGACACGGTTCATGCTCTCTGTTCACTTTGATGGACGAGATTATCCCGATGGCGCATTGCAGGCTGTGCCCTGGACAGCTTTGTGAGGAGAGGGGGGTGAGGTGACATCTGAGTCAGTTTTAGAACAGCCAAAAAGAAAGGAAGAGGGAGGGGGAAGGAAGATGAAGGCTTTGTCTGGTTACTCATCCAAGTTACCACAGGAAATTCCTTTCCCCCCTCAAGTTGTAGCAGCAATCACAAACCCACAAGCTGAATGCTGGCTGGGTGGTGCCAGAGCTTGCGGGGCCAGGAGCTGGGGCAGCCACCGCTCCGCAGGGACAGTCACGGTGACACCTTGGTGTTTGCAGCAGCACGTCCTCGCCTCCATCTCCCAGGAGTGGTTCCAGGTGTCCAGCCACAAGTCTTCCAGCCCGGAGGTGGTGGCAGCGTACCTGGAGGCGCTGGGGGACATCCAGGCCCAGCTCCTGGAGGCCGTGGTGAACCTGCCTGACAGGAACGGCAACACCGCTCTGCACTACAGCGTGTCCCACTCCAACTTCCCGGTTGCAAAGCTCCTGCTGGACACGGGTAGGAAGGGCCACCCTGCCCAGCCAGGGCTTTTGTTGGGCAGGGGGTGGGAATGGCTCTTGCCAAGGGGTCGTGGTCCCAGGAGCGATGGCTACACAGGGAATGGGGACATGGACAGTCCCAGCCATGGCAAATATTGGACCCCTGGAGGGGGTCCAGGCTCCTCCTGGGGAGCTCAGTCAGGAGCTGAAGGAGGTGGGGCTGAGGACCAGCAGCCACCTACCTGCCAGGGCCCCGTCCAGGAGACAAAAAGGGAGGCAAGGTCCATCCAAGAGAAAAACGAGGGCCCAAGGTCCATCCAAAATACAAGGATGGGGCTGAGGTCTGTCCAGGAGACCTGGCTGACCTCGAGACCAGCATCTTCCCCCACAGCTCAGCTCTGGGCCCATGGATGTAGTTGGGGGTCCCAGCTGAGGCTCCTCAGGGACATTAAGGCTCATTAGTGCCCTCACACCTCTTGAGGGCTTTGCAGCCTGTCTTTGAGGATGGCTCAGGGTTGCTGTATCTAAAGGGATGTCCCTCATGGGCCCAGTCCAGGTGGGATGGGGTGGCTCCCCAGCTTCTTGCAGCAGCCAAAGCCACATCATGGCTCGGGGCAGGAGGATCAGACCCCTGAGAGCGTAAGAAACCCCCCAGCACAGCAGAAAAAGTCCCATGTTAAACTATTGAACTTTCAGCTTGTGTTGCAATGAAAGAACAAAAATCTCAGCTGAGCTTGTACAGGGCAAAAATGTGCTCGTGCTCCGAGAGAACAGAGGCACTTTGGCCTTTTCTCATGGGCCGGACAATCCATGAAATGTTTGGGAAATGGCAGATTATCATACACATCTATAACCCGATTGTTGCCGCGGAGGCACAGGGAGGGAAGGGTTTGAGGCAGCTGGGTCCTCAGGGCCAGGCTGGACCCGAGCCCTCACCCTCAGACACGGCTCATTCCTCGTGGTGGAGCTGGAAATGGGCTCTTTGAAGTGAAAAATGAGTGAAACAGGGCCAGGACATTTTCCACGCCCATTGGGTGATGGGCGTCTCTCTGCTGCTCCCTTGCCATGGGAGCCAAAGCAAACAGCCCACAGCTCCAACCAGCATGTGCTTGAGGCATTAATTATCCCCCTTTAATTTCTATTTGTTGTGGTCCTCAAAGTTAATTGAGTTGACCTCAACAGTTGTAATTAACTGTAGCACCAGGGGCCGTTTAATGCTGCGCTCACAAGCCTGGATATTTAAAACAGATAAATATCCTGTATCATTACGAAATAACTCCTTTTCGTGGGAATACAGGATGCCACACGTTGTTTGACTCCCTCCTTCCTTTCTGTTCCTTCTGGGGGATCCACCACGGGCTGGATCCATCCCCTGCAGGCGTGTGCTGCCTGGACCTGCAGAACCGCGCCGGCTACACGGCCGTGATGCTCACGCCGCTGGCCGCCCCCGAAACCCGCCAGGACATGGAGGTGGTGATGAGGCTGCTCAAGGAGGGAAATGTCAACCTGAGAGCTGCCCAGGTGTGTGACAGGAAGCAGCTGGGGGAGTAATTTGGGTTCCTTACCTTCCACGGCAGCGCCAGGCTGAGACTCGGCGGCAGGTATGGGGTTGGAGTTGCTGCTTCCCAAATGTTCAAAAACGACCTCAGGTTGCAGTGTGGCCACCCAGCAGCTCCCTGGGAAGGGGTGTGACAGCTGGGGGAAATGGAGAAACTAAAAGAGGCTGAAAATTCTGCAAACAAGTTTTTCTAAGGTAAAATTCAAAAGTGGCACCAGGGAGGAGCAGTGAGGGTCAAACCCCAGGGCATGGGAGCCCCAGGTTTGCTGGTGAGCTTCATCAGAGTCACACATTTTGGTTTAGGGATGAGAGTGCCCTCATCCATCTCTGCTCCCTAACTGCTGTAAAAGTTAGTCCAGATCTGCATTAAACTGCCCAGGAGGATTTGGGGAACCCACATTTGGGGGCAGCTGGGCAGTTTGGCCATGCTGCTGCAAGGACCTTCCACAAGGGAACAGGTGTCTCTCACAACACCTGAGGAGCCGCAGTGTGATTTAATAATAACGTGCAATAGGATGCAATATTAATAGGAATTATTATCAGGTAAGTACTATGCAATAATAATATGCAATGTGGTGATTTGTGGTTATGGGATGTGGCTTAGTGGTGGGCTTGGCAGTGCTGGGCTAATGGTTGGACTCGGTGATCTTAGAAAGCTTTGCCAATCTAAATTATTCAATTATTCTGTACATGCTATTATTGTTATTATTATTGTTATGATATCCCTGGCAGTCAGAGCGAGCAGGGCTGTGGCAGGGGGCAGGCAGGGGGTGCTCAGCCTGTCCCTGTGACCCTGCAGGGAGGCCAGACCGCGCTCATGCTGGGGGTCAGCCACGACAGGGATGACATGGTGCGAGCCCTGCTGTCCTGCCAGGCCGATGTCAACCTGCAGGACGAGGAGGGGACCACGGCCCTGATGGTGGCCTGTCGCCAGGGCAACGCCGACATCGTCAGGCTGCTCCTGGCCCAGCCTGGCTGCCAGGTCACGCTGACCGACAAGGTGAGGCTCCACAACATCACTGCAGCAGGGTGAGAGGGGAAAGCCCAGCTGGGATCTTGTGTTCCAGGCAGCAATCCCCGAGAGGTGGGTTTTAGGTGAAGAAGTGATTTCAGTCCATTCTCTAATCAGAGCTTTCAGGAGGGTAGCCCTGGTTTGGGTGCTGCTGTGCCATGGGGGGGGTGGCTGTGACAGCACACTGCACCCAGCCTGCAGGGGCAGGAGCATTGGTGTAATCCTAAAAAAAAGCCAGATGAAATACCGGGCACGTGGAATCAGCAGAGCTTCAGCTCCACTAAATTAGCAGCAATTAACTCCTCCCTGAGAACGGAGCCTCTCCATGGGGATGTGTGGGATGGGGATGGGGCTGGGCTGGGAGCAGGGTGGATATTCCTCCTGCTGGGCCACAGGGCTGCGTTTGGAATTACAGAACTGTTTTCTAATTAAACTTTAATTTTATCTGAGACGTGCAGGAGGGCACGGGGGCCGGGCAGAGGCACGGCTGGGCTGTGCTTGCTGTGGCTGAGGCCCAAAGGGAGGTTTGGGATGGTGACTCCGTGTAAAGCAGGGAGGGAGGGGAGATTTGGGGATGGAGCAGGGGTTCATTGGGGTGGTGATGTCTCATCTCCCCTGTCCTTGCAGGGCGGGAACTCGGCGCTGTCACTGGCCCACGGGGACATCGCCGCGCTCCTGCGAGCCCACGTGGAGCTCAGCCCATCCCTCCCGGTGTGACCCCAGGGGAGGAGAAGCCAGGACGGGCAGCTGGGAGCCAACAGCTCCTGCCTGAACAGCCCCGCTGTGGCAGGGCCGGTACAGCGGGGTCACAGGGCAGGAACCTCCCTGCACCACCTGAGAAATGTTCCTCGTGTCTAATTCTCCTCCTTCATCCCACTCACAGCCCCAGTCTGCTCCCAGTGCCACAAACAACTCCAGACTCCCCTCTCTGCTCCTCCCAGGGTAGGTTTGGCAGGTGAGCAACCAAAACGAAGGAGAAAAGCACATTAGGACAGCAATACTTAGTCTTTTGTAACCTGAGGTTATGGGCGTCCTTTTAATCGACTACTTAACTGTATCTCATTTAACTTGTAAGTTTGTGTCCTAATATTTATTATCAGCTCTTCTGTAAGTAGTGGCAGGCAGCGATTACCCAGCGTATGTACCAACAAACACAAGCTGGATGGATTGTGGAAAGCATAAAATCCTATTTCTGTTTGCTTGTGTGGGTCTGATGTAAGAATTAAAAATTAACGCTCTAGGAAAATATTTGAGTATGCCAGACCCAAACACGCAGACATTGTTTTGCCTGGATTTGGAATTACCATATGGCTGTTATTTTTCCCTAATTAAGTTTGAGCCCATTGACAGGCTCTGCAGCACGGCGGGGCGGAGCGGGGCGTTCCAAGCACTGGAGGATCCCAGCAGATTCCCATCACAGGGTGTGGAAACGTTGTCCAAGAGCTCTGTGGAGTGGCTTTGCTGGCAGATACTTTTTGGACCAGCGTTTGCTCTTTGCTTTGCCTCTGCTCCATTTTAATATTCCCAAACTCCTCCTGTAAAGCCAAGGTGTGATTTAGCTGCTGGAATCGGGTCTCCCCCACCATGGAGCACCCACAGGGGGAAGCATCACCTCAAATCAGGGGTTTTTCTTAAATCCCTCTGCTTCTGACAGAGAGGGGGGCAGGGCTCAGGCCCACTTCTCCGAGCATCCTTGTTTTGCTGCATCAGGACCCACTGGGTGCTCCCCCTTGGCTTTGGTGGAACAAACCCAGATCTCCCTCATTAGCTAATTACTCTGTTTTTGGGAAGCAGAAGTAAATTCCAGATCACTCTGGTTGTTGTTAAGTCGGTTCACATCCTGACAAAATGTCTCTTGAGCTGCCTTGAGCCCCCATCCTTGCAGGGAGGGGAGAACAGCCCTGACCTCTGTTTTCCATGGCAATCTGCCATCTGCTCAATTTTCTTTCCTTTCTTCATGTTTTCAGTCCAGAGCATTCACTATCTCAAACTTCTGTCTGCCTTTTTTTTTAATCTGTATCCCAAAATGCCTCCTTTATGTATAAATAAAACAAATTAAACCTTTCCCTGTGTGTGTTCCTGTCCACATGGCTGTGGCTATTCTTTGGTGACTTCCCACACCTGCACAGCACCAAACCAGCTATTTTTGAGGTTTTTCTTTTCCCAACATCCCCAGGGGGGTCCCTGCACAGATATGGCAAGGTGGAATATTTTTTGCAGGAATTCCCCCAGTTTGTGTACAAAAGCCAGCACGGGCATCTCTGCCAGGCCTAGCTGCAAACAAAAAAGAGCCATAACACTATTTTTGGACAGTTTTCACTGAGTTTTTTCCCCTGACAGCTCTGGAGCCACACTTGCAGAGATGAATTTTCCTGCTGCTTCCCTGAGGAAGGTGAAAGTTCCAGCTTCAGCAGAATAAATGTGGGGGATTTTCTGCCAAGCACCAGGGTGGCTTTGGGAAGTGCCTGCCTCCTCCTCAATTTGGGGACAGGGAAGTTATTTTTGGGGTGTGCTGCAGCTCTGCAGGAAGGCACCACAGAGTTTGCTGCCTTCCCCTGCCCCCTCCAATCCTCCTTTCCCTCCTGTTCCCATCCCTGCAGCCCAGGTTGGTTAACTGCATCCTCAGGATGTTTATTTTCATTCCTGTGCCTCGTATTTCCTCTTTGCCCCTCAAACCATCTCCCCAGGGAGGAGCAGCTCCCACAGGATGATCCCTGGAGCAGCTCCTCTGCTCATGTCGACCCTGAGGGATCACCCATGGGTTGATGCTGCCCCTGGCATCTCCCAGTGCCCAAAATTCCTGCTGTCAAAGTACCAGATTGCACAAAAAAAAATCGTCTGTAGGATCTCAGTGTCACAAAGAACCAGAGCCAGCCTTAATTTATATATTCCAGCATCACTGTAGAGATCAAACTAAATATAGGCAAGGAGAAACACACCCCCAGTGCGAGCACTGCGCAGGACAAATGGAGACAATTAAGTCACAGCAAGGAAAGGAATTAATCTAATGATCTTTACAGGCTCAGCATCCAGCAGCCCATCAGCTATGAAGGGAAAGAATGACGAGCAGCTCTGCTGAACGTGATTTTTCCACTCTCCTTATGGGCATTTCCAGGGTGTTCCCTTCTTTTGCTGCAAGGAGAGGAGAGGAGACTCTGAGGGTCTCACCTGAAGCGCCTCAGAGGTCAGGCAAAGCCACTTAGCTCAGCTTTGACAGGATAAGAGAGCTGGGGATGGAGAAGAGAAGGCTTCAGGGAGAGCTCAGAGCCCCTTCCAGTGCCCAAAGGGGCTCCAGGAGAGCTGGGGAGGGACTGGGGACAAGGGATGGAGGGACAGCACACAGGGAATGGCTTCCCACTGCCCGAGGGCAGGGTTAGATAAGAGATCAGGGAAAAATTCTCTGTGAGGGTGGGCAGGCCCTGGCACAGGTGCCCAGAGCAGCTGTGGCTGCCCCTGGATCCCTGGCAGTGCCCAAGGCCAGGCTGGAACAACCTGGGATAGTGGAAGGTGTCCCTGCCCATGGCAGAGGTGGCACTGGATGGGATTTGGAGTCCCTTCCACCCCAAACCATTCCAGGATCCATCCAAAGAAAAACATCTCTTCTTGAGATGATTATCAGCCAGAACCCATCAGCAGCTTGGACAGTGTCAGTGCAGCAACTCTCAGCAGAATTTAACATTCTTAGAATGAACAAAAGTCTCAGCAGCAAAGGCAGATTTATTTGCTGCAGGGCACAGCGACTGCTCCTCAGCTTTGGGGTCTGTGGGGCCAGGCTGGCCCCTGTTCTGTCCCCACAGCTCAGTGTGGAAGAGCCAATTTGCCCTGGTTTTGCCAGGATGGAAGGCAGTTGTCAGCAGGAGTGAGATGGGCCTTGATTTCCTTTCCTAGAAACCTCCTGTCACTGTACCCAGGTGTGTCCTTTTTGCTGCACCCCCTGTTCACAGCCAGCTCACAGTTTGGGAGTTTGTCTTTCCTGGGCTGAGAGGGTGGAGCATCCTCAGAGCATCCCTGGGGGCAGCTCCTCTGGCTGGGCCTCCAGCCCAGGGCTGCAGAAATGCAATATTTTGTCAACTGCTCCATCTAGTGCCATTTCAGCAGAAAAAGCATCCAGAGCACAAGACTCAGAGCCGTGCTGGGGCCTGGGCAGCTTTCCCTGCCTGGTCTCTGGAGTGGGTCCACGAGGATGTGCCAGCACCCAGCCCTGGCCCAGTGCTTACCTTGCAGACCCAGAACCAGGAATCTTTACCCTGTTTTTCTCATCCTTCTCAAAATGGGACTATAAACCCTGAAAACTGGAAAACAACATTCCTTCTGAGCTCTTGAACTGTTTAGGAATCCCTTAGGTTGGATTAGGGGTGGTGGAAGGTGTCCCTGTCTGTGGCTGGGGGTGGAATGGGATGAGCTTTCAGGTCTGTCCCAACTCAAACCATCCTGGGATTCTGTGATCCTAAATAAAGAGGGAATAAAGAGTTTATGCTACCACTGCATATTTTCCCTTTTTGTGCAGGAATTGGGAGTGAACTCTGCTTCACCCCCACCAGACTTGGGAAGGCAGCAGAGCCCTCAGAGCCCATGTGGAAAAGGCTAAAAGTCAAGTCAGGGTGACCCTTGTTCCTTTTCCATTTGGGATGCTGCAGAACACGGATCTCTCTGCTTTGCTGCCATCCTAGGAGGTGCAGCTATGCCAGGAAGGTGCATTTTGGGGAACAAACCCTACTAAGAGGAGTAACAATGACCATGGCAGTGTTTAACCAGGACCTCAATCCACCCGAATTCCGGACGCAGACGTGTGAACCTGTGGAGAAAGAGGAAAATGGAATTATGCATCAGCTCTCAGCACAACTGTAAAAACTGGTATTTTTTACATGTGTGACATTAAATTAATTCACTCCAGTGCTTTCAGGCAGAGGGACATTAACTGCTCCATCCTGGCATAATCACATTACCTCCACAGGCTCTATGGATGTCACACTTCCAGGGTGGTAATTGCCATAGGATTAATTACAGGGGATTTAGGGGCATTACCATGGTTCCTCATCAGCAGGATAATGAGGTGGAGTCCCTCATCCCTCCAGGCTGACCTGCTGGCCCCGCCAGCCCACCCAACACCACCACACCATAACCTGGTTATGAGCTGGCCCAGAAATGCCAACAGCAGGTTATTCCGGGTCTCTCCAGCTGAGGAAGCTGATGGAAGGACTGTGAACAGCACATGGCCCTTCTGAAGTAAAGGCTTGGACACCCAAGTCCTCAAACCAAGGCAGGAGAACCCTTAGGACAAGAGGAAACACAGGAAAAGTTTTGCCAAAGGAGGTTTAAGCTGGATATCAGGGCTACATCTCATGCAATAGCTTTTAACACTGACTTAAATTAAAACACAGACTCAAACAAATGCACAGCTACTTACGCAACCGAGCTTTATTTAGAACCTTTGAAGTCATAAAACGTCTCATTTTACTGATCTACGTAAACATACAATCAGGAGGTTTAATTGCTTTTTCCCTTGCGCAGAAATAAAGTTTTAAACCAACCAGAACACCTCCACCCAGACAAGCATGATGCAAATTGAATTCTCTGCCTTGGTCCTGCACGTGGAGCGTGGTCACTGGTTTATCAATTAGTTGCAATATAATTTTTTTGGCAGTAAGATATTCGAACACACAAAGTGCAAATTACAAGAAGCAGAAAATGTTCTCTCTCCTTCTGAGCAACGAGAAGTGCAAAATGTCTCAGCCTATAAATTCTATTCTTTATGTCTCTGAACTGCATGTGCACCACAGGCTAATAAATAGCCGTGTACAGCTTCATGGATTAAATGTGGCAACGTCTCAGGCTCGGAATGCAAGGGCTATAAAAACACAGGACAGAGGAATCATTCCCTTTGGTTGATAAATTCCACACACTGCTGCTGAGGGTACCTCCTCACACCTCACCTTAAACCCCTGCATGCCTCAGATACTTGTGCAACCAAAGCAGTTTGTTAAGAGTTCTCCAATTTTCTACATCTGGAGATATTCCTGTGTGTCAAGATTCCACTCACACCTCACCTGGCAAATCAAACAGGGAATCCACTGAAAATGAGAAGTCTCTTCCAGGCACTATTAAGGGAACACCCACCAATGGTTCCAGCAGGCTAAATGCACTTTGTGATTACCTAAAGTTATGGAAAACTTTCCAAGGAAATAAGGAAAACCCTTTTCCATGAGAACTTATCGCAGCATTCCTGTCTCAGTGTAGTTCACCTCACTTCAGGACTGGTTCCTGTATGTAAAATGGGGAATATTCTACTAAATTACACAGAACAACTGTACCCTTAACACCCCCCTGCACTGCTCAGTTATTACACTGCAGATTTTCAACCTTCTGTCCATTTAATTCCTGGAATTTTTCACACAAAACGAGCAGCCAATTCTGACCCTGCCTCCCCATTTCATTTCTCCCAGCTACATCACCATTATAAATTATGCCAAATTGTCCAAATCAGACTGGGGTGCTTCCTCCAAACCCCTCCTGCTCCTCTGGATAGGAAGATTGACCCACAATGCCTTGCACTGCCAGGAATCTGCCTGCCAAATTCATCTGCTAAATCACCAAGGCCACACTCATACAATCATTGCTTGATGGCTGGGACATGGAATGAAGTTGAGAACTTTTGGCTGAATGTTCCTGCATGCCACTTCCACATTTGCACTGGCCCAGAGTGGGACCAGCCTTGGGAAGGCTCCTCGTGGGCTTCAGGCCCCCAAAAATTGGCTGGGGGATTCAAGGGAGCTGGAAGGGGTTGAGGAACCTCATCCCAAAGTGCTGCACGTGGCTGTGGCAGATCATCGCAGCACTGCCTGGTAGTGCCTGGTGTTACCCAAAATTGACTCTGGCAGCCCCAAGAGAGGAGCATCCTCCATGATCCACGGAAACCTCTTCCTGCACTGACTGATCCTGAGGAGACTCTTGGACATGTACATCAGTGTGCTGGCTAGGATGAACTCCATCGAGCCCGAGGGGCTGCTCACCGTCATTCCCAGAATTACAGGATCAGATTCCCAAAGCAAACTTTTTGTCTTCATTAAAGTTTCAGGATGAACAATTATGCTGCAGCTTGGCACGACAACAACTGCCTTTGTATGCGACATGCCTGGCATATATCAGCACATTTCTTCTTAAAAAATATAATTAGAATAGAATGAGCTACGCTGTTGTTGTTCATGCTGCCTAAATATCTGAAAAGGCTCAAACATTTTAAAAGCCTAAAAAAATAAATTTCCCTCTCCCCTCGTTTATTTTTCATGCTAAAGGCTGCAAATTGACACATCACAGTAATTACCTCTGACTAACTTCCATAGACCTACCCAAAGAGATAAACATGAGAAGTTCACATTTGACTATCAGACTTACTGTGCCGAGTACAAATAATTTCCCAGAGGAGAATTTGCTATTTTATCATTTGGAACAGTGGTAATTTAATTACATTGCTAATGTTTTCTGGCATACTTGAAAGAACAATTAGCATAAGTAAATCATGAGTGAGATGACAAGTCGCTTGGCATTAATTTCTGCTCCTCAGATGAGATCAGTTGATGATCTGAATTCTCTTTTGTGTGTGAGTGGATTCCAGGTTCAGCCGTCGCAACCGGGGTTCAGACCAGCGGGGACAAACTCAAGCATTAAATAAAGCAGAATGAGTCCTGTCCTTTGAAGTCCCTTCATTAAAGTTGTCCAGAGAAATCTCTGAAGCCACCAAGAAGTCGTGAAGGGCGGGGAGAAAGGCTGGAAAAGACGTGGGAGGCTGAGTGAAGCTGGAGATGCGCACTGCCCCGCCTGGCGGCGGCGGGAACGCTGATCCATGTTTGGTGGCTCTGCTGGGGGCCGGGCAGTGTTTGACAGCTCTAGGGATGGCCTAAAGGGACTCTGTTTGCCTCAGGACAGCACTGCCAGGGTCACCGTGCCCCTCTGGCGCTTCAGGATGGCCACGGCCTGCTCGTGGGTGACGCCTTCCAGGGCCTCCCCGTTGACGGCCACGATCTGGTCCCCGCGCTTCAGCCGTCCGTCGTCGGCCGCCGCGCCCTGCAACGGCAAAGCAGGGCTGAGCGCGGCACAGCCAGCCTGCCCGGAGCCCGGAACGGCAAACCGGGGCTGAGCCAGGCACAGCCAGCCTGCCCGGAGCCCGGAACGGCAAACCGGGGCTGAGCCAAGCACAGCCAGCCTGCCCGGAGCCCGGAACGGCAAACCGGGGCTGAGCCAGGCACAGCCAGCCTGCCCGGAGCCCGGAACGGCAAACCGGGGCTGAGCCAGGCACAGCCAGCCTGCCCGGAGCCCGGAACGCTGCCCGGAGTGAGGGATGGAGCACTGGGAATCCCTCACGGCCCCCGAGGAACGGCAGCGCCGAGCTTGCCCTCAGAGCCGAGCTTGCCCTCAGAGCCGAGCTCGCCCTCAGCGCCTTGACCGCGGCTCCCCGCCCCGCCAGGGTACACGCCCGGGAAGGCAGAGAGTTGGCTCTTCCCTGGAAAAAGGCCTGCGTAGAGACTGGTTCTGGATTTTATGATCGTGGAGAGGCTTGTTAAAGCAGCATTTAAATGCACTCCATGCTTCACGGCTGAGAAACGGCTAAAAAAGCGGGGAGGGAGAGGGAACCGACCTGGGCACTGCCCCCAACCCCAGACAGTGATGAAGAAATGGCCTCGAGCTGGTTAGACTGAACATCAGGGTAATTTTGTTCACCAAAAGGTGCCAAGCACTGGAGCAGGCTGCCCAGTGGAGTCCCCATCCTCGGAGGGATTTAAAAGCCATGGGGATGTGGCACTTGGGGACATTGGCTGGCAGTGCTGGGGGAATGGCTGGACTCGGCGATCTCAGAGGGTTTTTCCAACCTAAAGAGTTCTGTGACAGTCCTGAAAGCTTCCAGGGAGCTTTAGAAATGGCTCCTCTCCTCCAGACATCTCAGTGAAGTTCTTTTACCTAAATCCCAAGGCCTGCCTGCCCAGAGATTGGCTCAGGGTGTCTCTTTCTGCCCCGCCAGTGACTGCAGGAACTTTAGGTTCCATTTAGGATTTCCCAGTCATGCTCACATCTAGAAACTTGTAACCCCACACACCAGTTAAAAGGCACAATATTTTAATAATTTAAAATTGTAAAAAATACCAGATATTTGTGGTTTCAGGCCCAGAATAGCAGGAGCAGGAGATATGGCTCCTACTTTACCTTCGGACCAAGTTTTCTCAACTACAGCATCTACCCTGCCACAAGTGACACCCAGTAGGCAAAGGGCAAGCAGCTGCATGTGACAGACTTCACAATTATTTTATGGAAAGCATCCCTAATTCCCACTGGTTTTCTTCCCTCCCCTCCACAACTCTCCTCATGTGGCCATGCCTGACAAGTCTTGCTGGCTCATTTTTAGCAGGGGATGGGTGGGAAAAGGGCCATATCTCCCTCCTGTAATATGCTATATTATGATTCCTCCCCAGCCTCAGAGGTTGGAGTCCTCTGTACCTGGCAGGGACCCCCAATCCCCCCAGAATCTCTGGCATCACAGATGGGCTAATTCCTGGGGTTTTTTTCACCAGGATACAGCATCTCTGCCACTTCCTCACTCCTGCACAGTGGGGAAAAAAGATGCCCTCAGTACCTCCTGGAAATCTCTTGGAGATTTACAGATAGAAAACCGCCTTATAAATATTTTAATGTACAAACCCAAGTTTCCCAAGTACACAGAGCAATTTTGCTGAGACCAAGTGTCTTGTTTCAGCCATCAGTAATATGAAATATAAACTGAGAAACCAGCTATGAGTTCTGGGTCCACTAACTCACAGCAACGTGCTCAGACAGTACGTTTTGCTTTCTGCTACATAATATATTATCCAAGCCCAATCTTAGGTTTATTTTTAAAGATAATACAGAAAAAAAGGGGAGAAAACAAAAAATAAAAGATACCTTGGCAAATATAGTCTTGACATAAATGGGCAGGTCTCCATGGGGACTTCCATACCCCCCTACAATACTAAATCCCAGTCCATCAGAGCCTTTCTCCAAAGTAATAATCTTAGGTTGAGGTGCTCTGAAAACACAATAAATATCACTTAGACAAGCAATGTCTGTCTCTGGGGACTGTATGCAGAAGGAACACTTACAGAGACATTTATCTATCATGAGTTTTTTCACACAGTCACAAACCATGACCCTTGCACTGGAACATTCCTGCAAAGCCCAGAGTTCAAAGGCTGCTCTGTGTGCTCCAGCTCCTCACTTGGAAAACGTTATTTTTAATTATTATATTATACCCACATCCCTGTGCTTGTAACTCCAGAGCTCATCAGCTGGAGCCTGAACTCTTCAGGGGTTTTCTCTGCCTACACTGAGCAGAGGAAGATTTTTTTTTTGGTGGAATTTAGCACTCATGCATTTATCTATCTCAAATTTGAAATTAGTAATTTCTACATCTGTAGAAAGAACTGTTGTGGACAGAAGGTGGTCAGGCATTGGCACAGCTGCTCAGGGCAGTGGTGGAGTCCCCATCCCTATGTGGATGTGGCACTTGGGGACATGGGTCATTGATGGCCTTGGCAGCTGGACTCGATAATCTGAGAGGGCTTTTCCAACCTAAACCATTCCACGATTCCGTGAAAAACATTTGGCATCTTCCACCTATCTAAAGGTGCAGTCCAAGCTGAGTAGTATCTATGCATTTTTTAGGGCATACCTAATTCTGCTTCATATTTCCACCTCCAAATCACCCTGCTGCAAATTTCCCTTCCCAAATTTCAAACATGAAAAAAGAATACAAATCCTTTTGCAAAGCAAGCAGTTCTCCTTTGAGAGCAGCAATAAAACCAGTATCTCACATTTTAAGACCACAGAATGCAGCACAAATAGCTCAACGTTTACACTCAACCCTCCTGAGGTAGGGCAGCAACTCCTTAAAATAAATAGAATGAACCACAGAATGAAAATGAAGAACATAATGAAAATGATGAGCTGAAATGGAGAATAAATGAATTTCAAAATGGCAGCTGGGATGCTGCAGTGTGAAAAGCACACGGTGGAGAATGATGCAAAGCAGGGCTGGACCTCCAGCTTCCATCACCACACACAGGTGCTGCAAGCAGGAATTCTTTTAATTGGATTTTTTTGACTCATAAAGCTATAAAGATCGAATAGACAAAGTCCTGGGACGTGTTTTGTAAGGTGTTTTGAACACCTCTGGCATCAGTCTGCCAATACCAAATTATTTCAAATTGCTATGATCAGAACTCCTTCCCTACGAGGAAGCCAATGGAAAAGGGCAGAAATACCATGTCAGCACAACATTAAGGAAGAAAAGGGATACTCTTTCCTTGAAAAACACCCAGAAATAGTGCTTGGAAACACATTTTGTGCTTGTTTGCTCACGCAATTTCTGTCAGCAGGTGACGGCAGACACGAGCCCATCATCAGCTTGGGGAAGGTCGCCAAGCTTTTCATTTTAAAGGTGATGGAAAATTAGAGAGAGAAGCAATGGGAGAGACCTCCTTGCACCCTTTCCCTCACCCAGAAATCCACCCCAGCTGTGCAGGAGAGCAGGAACTCACTCGGGATCCTCGGCGGGATGCTCGGAGGGCGGGTTCAGGCTGCAGCCCGTGGACATGCTCTCCAGCTGGCTGGCAATGGCACTGATGTTGGTGTCAGCCACCACCTGGGCAAGAGGGATGCAAGGAAATACAGTCTGGAAAAGCAGCTGCTGACTTTTTTCCCCGAGCAAGCTTTAAAACCAAGTCCTACTCTCTCAGATCTCCACTAATTCCACACTTTCAGGTGAGAGCAGCCACCTTCCTGGGGGTTCAATGCAAATTTTGCTCTGAAGCTTTCTCTTGCCCTCACAAGACCACCACTCAGGCTCTGAGCAAAGGGGAAGAGTCTTTCTAGGTAATCCAGAGAAAAAGGTTGCTTTTCCAAGGAAAGAGAGTCAACACAAGGGGTCCAGGATTGGTCTTGAAAGAAACCACCATAACCTTTAAGAGAACACAAAGCTCCAAGGGACTACTGGGCAAAGACGCTGAAATGCCTCAGACTGGTTTGTTCGGTGAGTAGGGAACAAATTAATCCTTGGTTTTGACTCTTCTGAATTTTTAGCATGCAAACAAACTGGATTGTTCCACTTCCCTATTCTGGGTCCTCTATTATTCTGAAAATATCCTGAATGATGCCCTGAGGGCTGGAGCATCTTTCTATGGAAAGAGGCTGGGAGAGCTGGGAATGTTCACCTGCAGAAGGGAAGGCTCCAGGGAGAGCTCAGAGCCCCTGCCAGGGCCTAAAGGGGCTCCAGGAGAGCTGGAGAGGTTCTGGGGACAAGGGATGGAGGGACAGGACACAGGGGATGGCTTCCCACTGCCAGAGGGCAGGGCTGGATGGGATAGTGGGCAGGAATTCCTTCTGTGAGAGTAGTGAGGGCCTTGGCATTAACTTTTTCTTCATTAAAATGAAGAAATTGAATTTTTTTTTCTTTCTTATTTTTAATTTGCCTTTTTTTTTTTTTCCCCTGGAAAATTTTCAAAGCAACCACCACAAAGTGCTTTGGATTTGAAGCATTTACAGCTGAAAGGACATCAATTTCCCAGCAAGTACATGCTGTGTTTATCCCCTAACTCCATCTCCCTCTGAGGAGATATTCTTCTCTGCCTGACATTAACTGCAGCATGGGAGTTCAGCTCAGACACAGTGAAAAACAGCCAGGAAGCACAATTCCAATATTTCCCCCAGCTATGGCCTTATTTTATCAAAGTGAGCAGGTACTTCTTCCACTTGTTGCTGTGAACTTGGCTTTAAGGAAAACTTCCCTTTTCAAAGTAAGAAATTTGTTCTATAAATCTGTTTTAAATGAGTGCTCACAATTCTTCCACAGCAATATTTCCTTCTTCCCAATCATCTGGAGCCAAGAGGTTTCCATGCAAATTTTGCATCCCAGGACTCAGGTTCCAGGATGCCCTGAATGAAGGGGGTCCAGCAGATGAGAACAGCACCTGGCTCAGCCAGCAAAGACCCCACCAAGGTTCCCTTCCAGTGGCATCAGAGTAAGGAATTCCAGCCAGGATTTGTCACGCTTTTTTTTGTTGTTGTTCAATAAAACGAGCGCAAACCCAAATCTATATTCAAAAATCTTCAGCTGGCAGCAAGAACGTATCAGAGTTCAACAACCTTGTAAAAAAAAGCTCGCCCTTATCTCATTACTACACCTGCAGAAAAGAAATTAAATTAAACCAAGGCATCAAAACAGCCGAGAGGGATGATTGTTCCCCTGAGACCTTAATCTCCCATTTGCAAACAGCATTTGCAAACTCCTTCCCAGGACGTTCCCATAATAAGCCTTTCCACCCCACTGAGCACAATTATCTGACCTTTCAGAGCAGTTTGCCACGAAGTGGTCTGCCCTGATAATGAACAGAATGACTTAATGGCACATCAGTCACGATGATCACAGCGATAGGATTGGTCCGTTTGGATTGTTTTGATAGAAAAAGAGCAGTTTGGTGGTGGAGAGGTAGCAGTGGTTGGTGGGGAAGGGAACCGGCACCACGCTTTGACACTGCTCCAGGTGTTAAAATCCAACATCCCACCTTCCTAGAGCTGAATTTTAATAGAGGAAAACACTCTCTTCTATCCCAATAAACCTCGATCCTCTGTAAACAGCATCAAGCTCATTTTAATGAGACAGGATGCTCAGATAGCAAAAATATGGAAGAAAAACAGCCAACTGACAAACCCAAAGACACTTTCAGAAGAAGCTTTTTGACCCAGTGGCATTTCTAGAAGAACCTCTTTGTTTGTGTGAGCGACCCAGTGACAGAGTGCTCCATCAGGAATATTTTTAAATCCATCATGAGGTGCAATACTGAACTGTATTACAGCTTTCAAGAGGAGCAATTTCGGGTTCTGCAGCAAGCTTTCATTTTCTATTCAGGGAACACTGTTGACATGAGAAGTGAAATTACTCAACGTTAGTAACAATATGATAACTATAATTTAACAGAGGATCCTCAGCTGGTGTAAATCTCTGTGTTTCCTCTGACTTCAATGGAACTACACAAAACACCATCTGCTCTGGAACTGGCTCATCACTTACCGGGTCAGCAGTTCATGGGCAGACAAAACAAAGAATAAGCAAGTCTCAAACTAAGTTTATTATCATTTCATTGCCTCTTTTTTCTTTTTCCCCCCTCCCCGTTTTTTATAGTCACATTTGTGTCATAATACAAGCAAGAAGCTCGCAAAAATCCCTCAGGATGTGTTCCAATCCAAAATGCTGTGATGATAAAGAGAGTTAAGAGTAGATTTTAGTGGTGCCTTCAGCTTGTTTTCCAATTGTTGCAATAACTCTGCAAACGAGTAGAATTTTGAATTCTAACTGGCAAGTATTTTCCCCATTTCTTTGTGTAAACATAAAAATAAACTATGGATCAACACAGTGGCAGGCAGCAATTAGAGGCAATGTGGCAGAAGATGTCCCTTTTAGCTACCAGACAAACACAGCAGTGACAGCACTGTTTTCTCTCTTGAGTGTTTTTATCCTTTACCTGATGAATAATCAGGCAGCACTGTCTTAGTGATGATGCCATCATTTTTCCTAAATTCTGCTAGAATTTCTTTGAAGGACAAGGAAAGCAGGAAACCACCCTGTGGGTCTCTGTCTCATTACATCACAAGCACACACACACACACACACATTTTCTTTTTCCTAGTCAACTTCCAATTAAAAAAAAAACAAACCCACGACTTGGAAGCTTGTTGATTTATCACGTGTGGCAACAAGTTATTTTGTTCCCTTTGTTATGCTTTTATAGAGCCACGCTCACAGCCTGTATGAATGGCAATAAAGAATTTTTGAATGGAAATGATTTCTTGCTCTCCTTCTGTGTAATTCCCACCAGCAAAGCACCCTGCAATTCTGTGATGCCTTGTGCCAGGGATGCTCAGGATTTTTGTTGTGTTTTGTTTTTTTTTTCCTTCCTGAATGCCATTTATCTACCCTGCTGCAGCTGCATGTTCAATTTATCACCATACCTGCAGGATAATGCTCCCATAAGCATTCTTTAGTAGATTAACTGCATCTGCATGAGACAGCCCATCCAAAGGTTGCCCATTAATGCTGACAATCCGATCTCCAACCTGAAAGTACAACAGCAATGGAAAATTACCAGCATTAGGGAAAATTAAAATTAAGAATGCTTAAAATTCCTCGTGAACTTGGCACTGCAGAGTCATGCCTCTCTTTTGCAGGATCCCTTTTGTGAGGATTCTGCATTGCCAGTGATCATTTCCCATCCTCTTTTCTAACACTAACAATACGATCAGAGAAACAAAGATGGGTTGTATTTTGCTCTTGCTATTTGCAAGCAGAGGGAGGGAGATTTTCACTGCTGTCCTTCCATCCAGAAAGGATTCATTTGTGTCTGAATGTGCAGACAAGCTCATATTCTTCCAGACCGTGTAAGCACATGCTGAATGTTGTATAGGAAGAGTAGGAACTTCTGATATTAATCCAATTAACCTGGATGATTCCTTCTTCCTACACACAAAAATGATCTCGACCCTGCCATTGTTTAATTCCATTAGAGACAAGGCATGAGTGTAGCAGCATGTCCTCATGAATCTCATGGGCCAAGGCATGTGGATCTGCAGAATGAATTCTTTTTAATCCTCACAATTCCTTGAAACTCTCTCCAAAACTGGAAGTGCTCACCATGGCCATGCCTGGAAACCCACACGTGCTGTGGGTCTGATACAAGTGCCTTATTCTGCTGTTTATTTATAGGGGCCTTAAGATCAAACAACTGTTTCTGATCTGGTTTCTACCTGGTTTGAGCTCTAAATGATGCCCAGTCCAGAGTTCCAAAAATACCTGTGGTTTCCAGAAAGCCTCTTGCTGCCCTGCCTAGGTCTGGATGAACACAGACATTCCAAGCCCACCACAAACGCATTTAAGTTCTTTCTCTTAACATCACTTTTCTAATACAGGCAGCAATTGCCACTATTCCCAGGATGGGAAAGGAAGGGCAGATTTGTGTTTTGGGGTGGGGTTTTTTTTTTCAGTTTGTTTTGCTTTTATATAAAAAGAGGCAGAGTAGTCTGTGAGAGATTGTCAGTGCCAGCAGGTATAGAAGGCCTTGAGGCTTCAAGGGACACGTGGGAGATGAACCAGGAGATATTGAGGGCCCCTGTACTCACTCTGAGCCTCTGTGTCCGAGCGGCCACCCCGCTGGCCTGGATCATAGCGATGAAGATGGGGATGTCTCCCAGGGGACTGCCCTTCCCTCCTGCTATGCTGACACCCAGTGCATCGTTTGGGCCCTGGAACAAAGCAGAACCAAACATCTGCAGCAGGAGGCAACTCGCAGGGAGAGGGCTGTGCTCAGGGTTTGGCAATAACTGACTGCTTTGATTCGTGGAACGGGGAGAAAATGGGTTTGACACACACGTTTCCTCACCCAAAGCACAGGCACACATCCAACACCCGGCTGCAAACACACATAATGCAGTTTGACTTGTGAGAAATGCTGCAAAAACGACCAGCTTCAGTGAAAGGAGTGGGCTTTATGAATGGATGGAAAACAACTCACTGACCCTTGTTATCTCCACGGTCCTCGGGCCCATATCAGCTCCTACTAACAAAGAAACAAACAATTAGCTTCTGTAATTAAGAGATAATATAATTAAGAGATAACACTGTCAGGTGACAATGGTCCCTTGCTGCCTAGGCAGAATTATCACCAAGGAGGAGTGCAGCTTTCCTGTGCCAAGGCAGGCAGTGCTGCTCACGTGAGGAGGAGGAGGAGGAGGAGGAGGAAGGATGAATATGGTGTAATCCCTCTGGCTCTCGATGTCACCGTGACTCCCATTGTATCCCAGCCACAATCTGTGGAACAGCAGCACTCTGCCAGCCTGGAGAACAGCCCTATTGTGCCTCCACTCAATTAGAGTTTGGCTTTTAATTCCTAAACCACAGCGTCCTTGCACAAAGGGCTCAGGGAATGGGGTGGTTCCAGGGATCTCCTCTTCCCCTTTGTGCTGTGTTGGTAAATAATGGACAGGCAGGAAGTCAGGCTGGTGTGTATCCAGTCACAGGGTGTGGAGAAGTACTCAAAATACTGGAAAAGGGGAGGAAAAAGGGAAAGAAAAGGGGAAGGAAAAGGGGGAAGAAAAGGGGAAATAACAGGGGAAGGGAATAAGGATGAGAGGGGGAAGGAAAGGGGAAGGAAATAAAGGTGAGAGGGAAAGGAAAGGGGGAAGAGTAAAAGGGGAAGAGGAAAAAAGGAACAGGGAAAAGAGAAGGGGCAAAGTGGGAAAGGGGGAAGGGAAGCAAGGAAAGGAGAATGGAAAGTAAAGAAAAAAGGCAAGGAGAAACTTCAGAGGCATTGTTCAAACTGCAACTTTTTCAGCCCAACAAGCTGATGGGGTGGTCAGGTCCTGAGCTCTGCTACACCCACCCCTAACTGTATGAGCTTTAATGAAACTATTTTAAGAGCCTTGCAGAAGGCTGGCAGAGTAAATATCTTCCAAAATTCCACGATCCTTACCCCCCCAACCAGCTCTCCCCACATCCATGCAGGTGTGCCTGGCAGGAGGACCAGGACTGCTGAGGTCTGTGGCAGTGGCAAACCCAGCTCCAGGGACCCCAGATCAGGGTCAGGAAATGCCCAGTGCTGCAGGGCCTGTCCAGACAGCACAAGGAGGGATGCCCAAAAGCCACCAGGCTCCTGCAGTGCCTGCAAACTAGCAGAAGAAATGTCTTCTCCTCCTGCCCATGGTCAGATGCGAGCAAAGATTCCCAGCTCCTGGAGGAACCCTCCCCAGGCTGCTGCAGGTCGTGGATTTCACGCTCTCTAAACCTGCAAATTGCAAACTGGGCATTGTGACTTTCTCATTACAAAACACCCCTTTATGCACTCAAGAGCAACAAAGATATAAATGAAGTGGTGGCAGCTTTATTCCCTGAGAAAACTGTTCCTAAGGCGAGAGCCATGCCTGTGCTAAGCCTCTGACAAGGGTGTTGGGGAATGGCAGGGCACAGGAATCCTGCACTTAAAATAGAGGGGCCATTACTCTTCCAACAGACATAAAAATAATGTCATCTTCTGGGAAGTGTTCGGGTCTTAAAAACATCCGTGGGGCGTCTTCTGGGAGGCTGGGCAGGAGAGCCAGATTCAAGTGCTCAGTTTGGCTTTTCAAACAGCCCAAACACAAAGCAAGTCACACTCAGCTCTTCTGACAGCTGCCCACTTTGTACCTGAGTTTCTCTGGGACGTGTCTGCTGAGGATCTTTTTGTGCTGACAAAGTTCTGCAAGGTGGAGAGGACGGGAGCAAGCGCGGGGTGGAAGTGGCTGTGGGCACTCTGCTGGCTCGCCTGAGGGTGAAAATAAAGAAAAAAACCCCGTGAGTCCAACCCAAAAGTGAACTTTAAACCAGGCCTCGCGACAGACGGGCGCAGCTGTGCTCTGTGCCAGCCACACTGGAAATGCCACATTGGCCACGCAAGTGCAAACCCCTGTGGGGAGGGGAAACCCACCCAAACCTCCCCGTGGAGGTGAAGTCACCATCCCTGGAGAGTTTGAACACGTGTGTGGACGTGGCACTCGGGACAAGGGTTAGTGGTGGGCTTGGCAGGGCTGGGGAATGGTTGGGTTGGATTGTCTCGGAGGGATTTTCCAACCTCAGTCATTCTGTGGTGCTGCTCACAGCACTACAGACCCTTATTCCACACTTGGGTATGCTCAGGTCAGCCTCAGACAGTGTTCCCCCCTCTCAGTTGCTCCCAGGGTGTCTCCACAGCTCAGGAGAAAGGGAAATGATGGGCACCTTTCCTGGGATGGCCCTGCATGCACGAGCACCCAGGAGGACAAACAGCTGCTCTCTCACACGATGGGGGATAACAGGGACACCCATCCTGGCACCTGGCAGGAATCTTTTTTGTTTTAGCTGAATGCACGGTAATTGGCCCTGCTCCTTCTATTTGCCCAAGAACCGCCTCTCATTTTCAGAGAACATGGGAGCTGCCACAGGGAGAGCCTCCCAAGGGAGAAGCTCTCTCCTGCTGCCCTTCCCATTTCCCTCCTTTTCCCTCTCTCCTAATCTGGCTTTTATCTTCAGACTCTGTCCCTCGAGGAAACCCAATTATCAATTTAGGAAGTGCACCTCAACAGGTTCCACTGAGGGCCAGACCTTTCCAAATGGGCTGCCCTGTCCAAAACAAAGATCTGGCCCATCCTTGTCCATGCACAGCAGAGATTTCTCCCCACAAAGGCATCAGCTGGTGACTCAAAAGCCCTGACAGTTTATCCCACTGGCCAGTGTGCAGCTGTCAGTGACAAACACCAGGCACAGCACAGTTTCCACCCCTGGGTGCCAATTCATGGCCCAGTTAACAACATTTGCAATGCCTGTGAAAGAAACCCCTGTCCTGCACCACAAGGCTTCCATTTCCACTGCTCAAGGGATGCAGTGGACCCAGAAAAAAGCCAAGTGAGGACAAAAGGTCTGGATGGTCTTGGCCAGCACCTTCTAAAGCAGCTCTTGCAGTTGTGCAAATCATTCAAGCTGATTTGCTGCATCATCTGCCAAGATTTTTATAACTCTTGGAAGGGTTTTGGTGAGAAACATTTATTCAGTTTTCAAAATCACCAAGTCACTTCGGAGCAGGGAGATGGAGGCTCTCAAGTGACTGCATCAAGGAGATCAGGATTTCTTCTATTTAAAGAAAGGCAGGAATTACCAGGTTCCTGCAAAAGCCTCTTATGCTACAAAAAAGGGAGATGATGTCATCTGATCTGAATTTTTACCCAGACCCACGTTAGACATGATGGTATTTTGCCTCTCTTTGAGTTTGAGCTTCACATGGCAAAACCAGGTGGGTAATTTTTAGCTGTCACTTTTTGATTACCTTGCTCTGGCTTAGGCTTCATGTTGATACAATGGCCAAAACAAGATGTAATACCTGACTGCTGACTTAATGCAATCAGAGCAATTTCCCTCTGTTAGTTCATTGCTCCTTGCCTGCTGCATGCACTGCAGACGTTTCTCCAAAGCCATTGTTTGTAAAGCTGGGCTTAGCCCAGCTGTTCCCACGTGGCTTTAGCCCTTCCTGGTACCTCACCACCTCCAGCCAGCCAGGACCACTGCTGGCCTTTAGGAAGTGAAGAAATCACACCCTGCTGTGATAATTTTGGCACCTTTTCGGGGTTGTTCATGGCCAGGCCTCTTACAGACCTCCTTAAAAACATTCCTGCTTTAACTCTCATCTCCCCTAAGCCTCCTAAGGCTCCTCCTCTCTGTTTCCAAAAAACAAACCCTTCTTTAAGCAGTGCTGGATCCCCTCATGTGCAGCTTCCCCACGGCAGAAAGGGGCCCAAACCCCCCACAGCCTCACCCTGCTGTGATCCCCTCTTTTAGAGACATTGGCACCTTAAATATAATGGCAAAGCAGTCAATTTGCAGAAGGAAAACCCATTAAGAAGAACTTTTCTAAGTCACTGTGCCTTGTTTCTCTCCCCTGCAATCCCCCAGGTTTAACACCAAGAATTGGTGTCTGAGCAGACTGGGGGGCACAGGGGAAGGGGAAAGGCCCTGCTCTGATTGAAAAGTGAATTGTTGTCCTCGCTTCAGGTAAAAAGCAAGTGAAGCAGGAAATTGCTCTGTGTTTTCTTGGAGAGGAAAGCTGCTCTCCTGTGGTTCTGCTGGAAGATGGGCAGAGATACAGTTTGGTTTCATTAGCTTGTTTTGACAGACAAAACAGCTGCAGAAAATACATTCAAGCAGTTCTTGCAGGTCTTCAAACCAAACATTTCTGGGCATCATCATTTCAGAAAGATATTACAGATTTTTGGTGTGTCTTGGGAAGACACTCCTTCAACAATAAACACATTAACCAGCTCTTCTGCTCAATCAGCATTCCATCTGCAGTTCAGCACAGAGAATTATGGGGATAAAATATTTTGTTCCCCACCCTCAGCAGTGTCTTTGGAAGGATGAGCTTCATGTGCACATCTGTGCACCATCCCCATGCTCTGCCCTTCACAGCTCCAGTTTAAGCAGAGGAATTTGTCACTAACCTGACTGTTTTGGGATGTTTTCCGTGACGACAGCCATGACCCAGCTCGCAATCTCCCAAGCTCAAGATGCACCAGGCCTTGAGCACACTTGGAAAAAAAAAAAAAACACAACAAAACCCACAATGTACAATTTAAGTAGACATATGATATTTCATGCTCTCCTGGAGAGAATTATGTTTATATTCAGCACCACAAGTCCGTGAAGAAAGCCACAAGGAACGCTCAAAACATGAACTCTTGTATTTAGATAATACAAAAAGTGGATTTAGACTTGTCCTGAAGCTTTCTCCTGGTTGCTGAATCTAGTATGAATGTCCCCCTTGCAAAGTGATGGCCAATTTACTCAGCAAAAATAAACAAAAAAGCCCCAAACTCTTTAGCAGACATTTGGAAAACCCTTCAGAGGCAAAATGCTGCAGAAAAGGGTGAATTTAACCCATATGGATCCAACTTAACAAAATACCCTCGTACCACCGGTTCCCAACTCTTAAATAGGTAAATTTTTGGCAAGGTACCAACCCTGAATGGAAAAAGCAAGGAAATAATTAGCCTTTCCCCTGAAGAATGAAGGAAATCATGTGCAGAAACACAGGTGGGGATGGCAGGGGGAAAGCCCTGGAAGCAGAGGCAGTTTGGAACAGAAATGGGTCTTCAGCATCCACTGATGGCCCTCGTGGCCATCCCACCCCTGCCCTCTCCCCCAGCCCAGCCAGCCATGGAAAAAGGCAACTTCTCCCAGAATTTCAGAGCAAAATCACTCCTGGAAGATGGAAAGCTGTGCAGGAACAGATTTAAGCTGTCATTTTATCCCTGCAGGTCAGCACAGCGAAGCCAAAGATTTATTTCAGTTCTGGTTTGTGTTGCCTCTCCCGTTTCCAGGTGTTTTTCTAAGACATCAGATACACAGTTGCATTTTCAAATAAATGCCTACATAGTAAATGTGCCTTTGTGCTCTGCTTCATATCATCCAGTTCCTAGAAATACACAGAGAAGTGACTTCAAATGAACCTCCCAGTTATTTCAAATGAAGTTCTTGTCTCAGTAATCAGCTGGAGCTGTCCTGTGTATGGTAAATAGCACTTCAGGACAATTACCTTGCACAGTGTCAGTAACTGCAATTCAATATTTCAAAATGTATTCTGTACTCACCTTAAGTATAGTGGCAACAGTCTCTTGTGAGGCATTTCTCATATCCTCCCCATTTACAGACAAAATCTGATCTCCTTGAATTAATCTTCCATCTAGGTCTGCAGCTCCTCCTTTAACAATGTCAGAGATAAACACTCCACTTCCATTTCTAACAATGCAAGAAGCATATGGCTAATTACACAATCCAATATTCTTTGGGAGACCAATTTAGATTACTTGCATTTAAGAGACATTAAAAGAAACCTGTGAGCAGAGGAAGAACCAGTTTTACACCCTATTCAGCTGTGTAAAAAATCGGTGAGTTTTAAAACCACAGCATGTTTTGCTAATATTTAATGTTGTCTTTCCCCTTGAACTGCTAGTTCTGACTGTAGGATACATAAAGATTTATGGAAAACATCATTTATATGAACAGAAGCCCGAGGTTTGGCCTATAATGGAGTTAAACTATCTCCTGATGGGACATGGGTGAGTGGTGGACCTGGCAGTGTCAGGTTAAAGGTTGGACTCAGTGACCTTGGTGGGCTTTTTCAACCTAAATGATTCCATGATTCTGTGCTGTGAGCTGGTGCCAAGATCTGGCATTTTTTTGTCCTTCACCTGAGGGACACAACACTTCCCACCCCGAATTATACCTGGGTATCATTTAACAAACTGCAGCAATTGGGCTCCTTCTAAGGAGGGGATCCCCACACTGAAGGATTCAGGAGTGGCACAGGAAGTTCAGCACAGAAGCAAAGGGAGGAGGGCTGGACACTGCCACTACCATCTGCAGGGTAATTTACATAATCTAAATTAATTACCCACCCCACAATCTGCTCACAACACCTGGGTTAAACACTGCCACCTAAAAACTGCTGCAGAAACTCTACCGACCATAGGCAGTAGGATAATGACACGGTGCTTTGTACTTGCAAAAGTAAATTATTTTTGGCAATACAGGAGGGCAATTCCAACATTGAACAAGTCTCATGCCATAAATCTCTTTTAGCAAAGGAAGATTAAAACCATCAGTGCTCTGGTTTGAGTGATCTAATAGCAGTGGTTTAGAGATGTATCAGGAAAAAGTCACATTTTATTAGGCTGCTGTTACTTCCCACTGTATTGCTCTCTACAGCTCCCTGACACGAGGGTGGAGCCAGGACAGGACAAGAGGAAACGGCCTCAAGTTGTGCCAGGGGAGCTTTGGGTTAGATATCAGGAAGAATTTCTTCATGCAAAGGGTGGTCAGACACTGGAAAGGGCTGCCCAGGGAGGTTTGGAGTCTCCATCCCTGCAGGTGTCCAAGGAAGGACTGGAGGTGGCACTCGGAGCTCTGGGCTCGGTGACATTGGTCAAAGGTGGGACTCCACGGCCTTGGAGGGCTTTTCCAGTCTCAGTGGTTCTGTATCTCAGGTTCTGCCCTGTAAACTGCTCTCTGCAGTGTGGCACAGTCACTTTGAACTGCTCAGGGCCTGGGTCTAACTCAGCTCTCCCCCTCCACTGACCTCGGTCCCTTTGAACCGAGCACGAGCTCCATCTAACTCACAAATCCATCTGCAAAGGCACATCCTAGAAAGAGTTAGGGTAGGTTTATCCCCCAATTCAGAAACCAGAAAAGCCATGGTTGGGGCCTCCAAAGCCCTGAGACACAGCTACCCTGATGCCACAGAAGTGAGCCCCCAGTTCTGCATGGGATTGCCTCTCTGTGCCCAGAGCTCTCCTGGGCAGCAACAGCCTCCACTTCTCAGCTCTGTTCTGACACAGGAGCCAGAACCACGGCCCCATTGCATCCTGGAAGATATTTACATATAAAATTCTGCTCCTTATGGAGTTTCCCCTTTATTTCATATTCCATTTAATGGCTACAGTTGTTCATATGTCAAAATCCCAAACATTTCCCACGGGAAGCGCTGTCAGATCAGAGACGCTCTTACCTTTTCCCAGCTATGCTGAGCCCCAGGCCTCGGCCCGTTTTCTTTTGGATATCTACAGAGAAAATCTCCAAGTTCTCCTCATCCTTGTAGTGTGCCTCATTCCTGTAAACCACCAGCTGCACCTTCTGGGGCGTCTGCCGGAGCGCGGTGATGGCCTCCTCGTGGCTGGCGTTCCGCAGATCGATCCCGTTCACCTGCAATGATCACAGTTTGCTTTCCAAATGACACGGATAAATGACCTGTCCATCACATCCTGCCCGTGGGTGACAGCACAGATTTGTCAGTTTGACACCCCTTGCTGCTCCAATTGAGTGTTCCCCTTTCCTGAGGGCCGAGATCCTGGGTCTCCTACGGAGTGTGAGCTCGGAGCTTTGTGCCACTGCCTGCAGTAAATCCCAACAATCAGAACATTTGGGCTTGGAAGTTTTGGGTGTTCTTCCCTTCTTTGGAACCTCAAGCCTTTGCAACTTCAAGCAATGCCTCTTTCTCCAAGTACACAAAATGGGATGTGCTTTGAGCTCCCTGTGTATCTCAGCACTCAGATCCCTTCTCCCCCAGCTCCATAACATCATCAAGATGAAAAGAGAAGGAATCAGAAACACCAAATCAATGGCCACAGAGAATCCCAGGCAGGATGTCTTAAATGGTGATTTTCCTTTTTTCCCAATAGATGGCACACCAGACCACTGCTGGAGCAGCCAGCTACACTTTGCTGAAACCTTCTCAGGTTATGGTAATTTTAGTAAAGTCAGACAGAACAAGAAGTTCTGCTTAAATGTTCCATTAAAAAAAACCCTATTGCAACGTGAAACTTAATCTAATTTTGCCAAGCCTGATCCACAAGTGCCTTTTAAGGTGTTTGCCAATATTCTGTCAACTAAATCATCTTTTATTTCTTCATACCAAAACATATCAGTACTTAGACATTTTTGAAGTCTCTTTAGGAAGGAGCATGAACTGTAACAGAATAACCACAAATGTTAATCCACTTCCATAAGTTTTAAGGCAATGAAAACATCTCTCAGAATTTCTAGATATGCAAAACTACAATCATATCTGATTTTACATTAAGGTAATTAAGACTAATCTTTATTCTCTATATTCTTTTGTACCAATTCTGCACACATTTATTTATAAGTGCATTGATGCTCTTTCCTCGACACAGGCATCTACGCGTGCTTTATCACACTAATCTGAAACAAATTCAGTCATCTTTTTGATTAATACAGCTTTTAAAAGCTGAAATAATAACAATATTATGGCTCACAAACATTAGCACTTTCCTGTTTGGCCAGAGAAGAATTAATTAACCTGCTCCATTTTTACCCTCTAATTGCCGTGCTCTGTTAATACCCCGTTATTTATAAAACCAAAACAACATTCGGCCTCAATGCTAACAAAAATATTTGCAGTGCAAGAGCTGTAAAGACAACTCCCCAAGTACCCCTTGCTATTTTCCTAACCCTACACACCGAGGCCTTAATGGCCATGCTGGGAATTTGTCCTGAGCTGACAGCAGAGCTGCAAAGCAGCTGCGCTGAACCCCTGCCTGACGAAAGTTTCATGTGCAGACCAACACTTCTCCCTTAACCCTTTCCCTCCACCTCTTCCGTGCTTGTCTGGGGGAAAAACACCACATTTCTTCACAGCAGCCATTCCCCAGCTGTGTGAAGTGTGGCCTGGGGGAGCTGGTAGCTTCTGCAGGGATGATGGGAGGGATGCTCACAGGGATCCTGGGAGGGATGCTGACAGGGATGCTGGGAGGGATGCTGATAGGGATGCTGTGGGGTGATGCTGACAGGGATTCTGGGAGGGATGCTCACAGGGATGCTGTGGGGTGATGCTCACAGGGATGCTGACAGGGATGCTGTGGGGTGATGCTGACTGGGATACTGGCAGGGAGACTGGCAGGGATGCTACAGCCACCTTCTCCTCCTCACCCCACGTCATCCCAGCTCAATATTTGGATTTCAGGCAGAGCAGAGATACGGGAGCGGTGTCGGGAGCGCAGGCCTCCGAATGAAAGATTAAAGAGATGAATAATACTAAGCTATTGGACATGACAGCTGAACTATGTAATTCAAGAACTGCCTTGCTCAATTAAATTTAATGTATTCTCAATTGGTACCTTCAGTTTATATGAATATATAAGGAAATATGAATTTTTCAGGACGTTCTTAGTGACAGAAGGGATGCCTCGAGAATGCATCCTATTCAATCTACAAGGGCCTACTGTTGAACTGAAAACAAGCCCCCACAACCAAACACAGACACACAGAACATAATTTACCTCCAGAATCTGATCACCAGCCCAAAGTCTGCCATCTCGGGCTGCTGCTCCTTCTTCATAAACTTCATGGATCACGATGGCATCCTGTGGGAAGAAGGCAGTGGCATGAACCCTGCTTCCCAAACTGCTTCCCCTAAATGACCCAAATTGGCCACCATGACCCACCCCACACTCCCCACCAGCTCCACAGTTAAAAATACAGCACTCCAAGTCAGGAGAAGCTAGACTGTAACAGAGATTTTGAAAATTTTCAGTATTTTGGGGTAAGAAAGTGACTCCTGCAATCAAAAGCTGGTAAGAAGGTACAAAGGATTTTGTTCCCCACTTCAGGGTAGTCTTGTCCAGAGCTTCTTCCATCTTTTTTATACACTGGCATCAGCAGCACGTGAACTCAGTGTGAACTGTTGTATTAATATAGTCTACTTTTAATGATATTATTTAAAACCAGATTCTTTGGAGCTATGAATATTTTTAGGGACTTGGCATAGACCTTGGCTTTAAGCAAGAGCTGAATGCCTTGTGGTAAATAGCGCCGGTTAAATCTGTAAGAAATGAAATCCAGAAGAAAGGAACAATGGCAAATGTTAGTTTATTACTGAGGTTGGAAAATGTAGGCAGTGGCAGATGTAGCTTCAGGGAAGGTTTCAGTGATTTAATCTTATTGCCAGCAATAGATGTCCCCAAAGAAAAAGCATTACAAAGAACATACTGTTCTCTTGCTGGTGCTTTCCCTTTGCATTGTTCTGGTTTGTTTGGTTTTTTCTTTTTCTTTTTCCTTAAAAGAAATGGGTGAATATAGGTGAAGCACTGCTACAGTGCTTCAGCTTGCAGGATGGGATGCTCCAGTGTGCAAAACCTGCTCCTCTCCCCAGCAGCACCAGCAAACCCTCGGCCTCAGAGCTGAGCCACCAGCGCTGACTCTGGGCAAACACGCAGTGATTTTTAATTACACACGTGGGTTCTGCATAAGCCATTCTCAAATACACCCTGCAGAACTGCTGCTGGGAAGCCCCTCACCAACAGGTTGTACAAGCCAAAGGGGAGCTTCCCCACAGTGCTCCCAAGAAAAGCTGGAGAGGCCGGAGCGTGCGAACCCCGCCGTGCGGTGGCTTCTTGGAGCAGGGAATTGCTGCCAGGGTGGGAAAAGGTCCCTCTGTGTTTGGAGGACACTGCTGGATACCACATCTCTCGTCACCAATTCACCCCCTGCCCATGCCCGTGCTGTCTCATGATCCTTTCCCAGCAGAGAAACAAAACTCCAATGCCCTTCAGGTAACGCTCAGATCACAACACTGAGAGCAGGACTCCCTTTCATTCCCACTACAGCTTATTTAGTGATGTGCAGTTGTTCCTGGAGCACAGCACCACTGCCACAGGTTCCCTCTGATCCATGGGCATCAGTCCCTGAAAAAAGCCTGGAGGATTGCAACCACAAATGGATTACAGCTGATACAAGAGTCCCAGAAAAGAGATTTCAATCGGATTAAATGAAGGGGAAACACTATCAGCTGCGTACTAAGTAATTAAGAAAATCAAAGGAATGGTTTGATTAAAAAAGAAAATAAAATAAAGGTATATACACACACCACTGGCAGCTGCAGGGGTTTTTTTTGCACTAACTGAAGCAACAAACAGGAACAGAACAGAGCAACACAGGCACGTCCATCTCCCTGTTGTGGGGTTTGGCTTGGTTGGTTTGGGGTGGAGGTATTTTTTACCTTTGTTTTACAAATGATGGTGTTACTCCAAAGAAATGCAAGAGACTTTAACCTGGGAGAAGTGGCCAGTGAGAGAACACAAAATATTGACCAGCTTGTTAAGGCAGCATCATTCACCTGGGACACACCAGGGCAGTGGATGACCAGGAGGTTTGGTAGAAAACTGCCAGTGTGACCATGGAATAGCACACTGGGCACGTACACAGGATGGTCAACTTAAACCTTTCCAGACTGGATTTAATCTCATATTTCCTAACATCCGAGCAAGGACCTTTCAATCACATTTCTCTAAGTTTGTTCTCCATCTGTGGTTGCTTTTAAAACATCCCCCAACCTGGAGTTACCAGCTTTTCCCAGCACTGCTGTATGAAATGTAAAACTGCACACAGGGAAGGCTCAGGCCCAGGAACCACCGAGTGCTATCAGTTTGGATGATCTGCATCATCTGTTTGAAAAGGCAACACTTCAGCGTTACTCTGAGGTTCCTGCATGTGTGAGAAGCCAGACCCAGGACTAAAAATACACATGGCATGAAAAGGTACATTCCTGCTCGCTCTGTGCCTACCCTGCAGAAGGAAACATCTCGCTGACCTGCCAAAAGACTGTTTTTCTTAAGCAGGGCTTTTTTTTTTTAAAGTAGTGTAGCTGAACCAGGCTTATCAAATCGATTTAAAACAGAACAGAGCAACGTGTCCATGATGCACTGTAAAGATTTCTAAATAGTCCATCAGCATAAATGTCAGTTTTAGTTTTCCTTAGCTTATGAACCATGGCAAACATCTCTTTCCTCTGATACTCCTGGGATCAGCTCAAAGTACTTAACCCAGAAGTAATTTTTTTCCACTGGATCTAGTGGGATCTGGATAAGACTCTGCTAGTTTTGATCATCCATGACAAATCACTAAAACCAAACTACTGATGTCAGTGAACATTTTTAACCATATCAATCTTTTAAAGGAGTTTATGCAGTGATGAGATGTCATACTCCAACCATCTAACCAAGCCCCAAGCTGTAATGACTCTATCAACAGGCATGGATTGAAGCTGGAACACCCCTCTAAGTGCCTCAGAAAAAAAAAAATGGAATTTATTCTGACTAAAACAATACATTTATTTAAAGGATAGCTTTTGGTTTCTGGGCATCTGCAGCTCCTGTTCAAATTAAATGTCTGCTTGATATCAAAACCTACATAGTCCAAAATCAATCAGTCAAGAGGGATGAAGAGAAAGTGGTGTCAATGTTCAATTGTTGTGAATCCACGGTGGCTCTGGACAGATTTTCCCATCCCTCTCCACCTCCTTTCACCACCAGTTTCATACAGATTATGGCTCTCCATGGTCGAGCTTGGCAGAGTCACCAAAACCGTTCGTGCAGAAGGGGAAATAAAAACACTCCCGTATCAGGAACACACTCGTTTAAAAAAAGACACCCAGCTGCTGAAAGCACATACTTCATAAAGTTTACAAATCCATTCAACAAACTGGGGCTTTAATCTTTGTATATTTTGACAAAGAACGGTCTGGGACCGTGAGACAAATGGGGAATTAATGCAGAGCTGAGCAGCTCCTGCCCGGGACAGGAGGACGCAGAACATGAGCCGGGCCATGCAAACAGTGTTCCTCCATGCTAAACAAAGTCCCTGCTGGCAGGTGTAAACTGACACTGCCCAACCATGACAACACTGAGAGAAAGACAGACGTGAAGGGAATTTCTCTGCTACTGCTGAGATTACCATCCTGGGCTCAAAAATGTTTGCACTGAAGGGCCTGCAGCCCAAGGGAATGAAGCTGAGTGCGGTCACGCAGCACTGCACGGCCACAAAAATCACCTGCAAGCCAGAAGGGTTCCCAAACGTGGCCAAAGCACAGCTGGTTGGGACATGATGTGCCCCAGTAAGAAGCAGAAATGGTCACCAAACCTACCACAAAGAGAAGGTATTTTGTAGGGTTCATGTGGGACAGCTCACCCCTCACCAGCAGAGTATTGCTCTGGCTGAGATACCCCTGTGACTGCACAGCTGTGGAGCACAGGGAAGGCACAGCAGTGAGAAAATGAGGGTTTGGCTGTGGAAGTAAAGGCAGAGAAGCAGGAGAAGCTCATGGAGCCTCTCCGTCAACAACTCAAAGAGCTGAGTTGGTGCAGAGTGAACAATAAACAGAGAGGGCAAGGTGCCTGACAGACATTAGCACCCACCTCTGGAAAATAAAGCTGGTACCATGTGCACAGCATGATCTGCACTGCATTGCCCTTCATCTGAGGAGGGGAAGAACCCTGAACTCCCAGGGAGTTGGATCTCAACTCCCCCCCCCCCCAGACTGTGGATATTTTTCTGCTTGATTTGTAACGATTCAGAGACCCGTGAGGGGAAGAATATCACACTCACCCCTCAGCAAAGGGCACAGACAGACATGTTAGCTCTGAGAATTGAATTCAGTCCGATTGACAGCTTAATCTTTGTATCTTAAATGTCAAGAACTGGTATGGCAGAGACCCCAGGCAAGGACCACAGAGCACTGCCCTGTCTGAGCCTTTGGGAGGAAGGTGGTGAAGTCAGCATCCTGTTCAGGAAAATCACTGACCAAGTGGTTCTTAAAAGCCTGCAGGAGCATAAGCCATGGTGAGAAAGCCTCACAAGCTGCTGGCTTTAGGCTTGGACTGCTCATGTGTTTTCTGCAAGTTTACAGCTCCTGAGCCAGTCTCTCCAGTGTTTCTTTTCCACTGTGCAGCTGCTCTTCAGCAGGACAAGAAGCAGCTTTCAACTGAAAAGCTGATGCAAAACAGCCCCCAGGCTGTTACTGGGAATGCTGGGAATACAGGGTGAGGGAGGAACAGGACACAGGAGAGCACATATGAAGTACCATGGGTATTTTGAAGAAATTGTTTGTTCTGATAAAGATGGATCAGCGTGCACAAGGGGTGATTTCAAAAGAAGTGAAGCAGAGACATCTCCATACTCCTGGTATTGGCTGGATTTGACAAGGAAAAAGGCCCAGATTGTGGTAAAGAGTCTTCCTGCAGAGCCCTGAACAGTCCTCCTGCTTTAACTGAGCTGAACTTGGCTTTGAGTTGGTCTTTGTCGAGCTGTTTCAGCCCACGAGCTCCAGCCATCACTGACAGAAGGAAGGTGAAGCACTCCCCACTGAGGACTGCAATAACCAGCACAGAAAGACTGAGAATGAACCCTACCACCAACCAGCACCACGTCCTTGGTGTAGGGAATGAAGCTTTCTGCATGGATCAGAGCACTTCCCCTGAGGAAGACAAAAAGTAAACTACATATAAACCATGCTCTGCAAAAGATGTTTTTCTGATTTAGTTGACAAGTTGTGTTTTCCTAAGCTAACGTTACACATTTCCAACTAATTTCCTACATAGCTACAAATGTTACACTAAATTAGCATTGTTAAGGGTAATACCACTGCAAGGGGTTTTGCTGACTGCAGGATCAGGGATTTATCTCTTTCCCAGGGCAAGCACAATACCATTAATTATTTCCTTTTCAACTTCTACGATACTTTGTCCAGAGCAGTAAAATTGTAAAAATTTCATTTTTACAGCCTGGTTCCCGGATAAAAGCAGAAATCAACTGGTTGCACAGTGAGTTTCACTGGAGAATTAACCCCACGCAGGAATCTCTCAGTAGTTAAAATAAACTCAGCTGCTGGTTCCGTGTAGGCAGAGGAAACGACAACAGTTGTGTTATGATCTCTGATCTTCCATTTGCAGATCCAAATGGAATCTCTGAGATAACTTTTCAGCAAGGGAGGGTGAAGGTCAAGCCCAAGCAAATCACTTGACTTCTCAGAGGGGTTTATCTCATGCAAATGCCTCCTTCTGGCCCTGCAGGATTTTGCCATTGCTGGAGCTCACAAACCATTAGCAGGCACCCCAAATCCTAAGGCAAACACTACTGCAGTAAAACAGGCTGCAGAATGTAAAAATCTACGACTGTGTTAATGCAGAAATGCTTCACATTGCACGAGACCCAGAAACTGCCCTGCTCAAGGTCAAAACAAAAGGTCTGTTTCCCATTTAAGAACAAGCCCTTGCAAGAGAGGGTGTTCACTTGCCAACTTTCATAAAAAAGATTAATCCACAATATCAATATGAATATAATTTTTCATACTAAAATACGGATTTATTTTAAGGAAGTGGATAGTATTTGTATTACATTTTATAGGCCCCTATAGTTACATCTGGTCCTTATTTATTTAAATTTTATTCAGCTTGCATAATATTTTTGCTTACAGTTATATTCTCTAAGATCAGAAAAGCTAAAACCTGAAAATTCAATGGCACTATTCATTAACATTCCTTCGCTCTGCAGTCATAGACATTTGCAAGCTCTCCTTTGATTCTGAAATAATAAAACTAAGGTAATAAGATGTTTAGTGTAAAAATATATGACTTAAGTCAGAATGATAGAAAGAGCTATGTTCCTGTGAATCACATGCCAAAGCAAACCAAAGTTTTTCAAAAAGTATACATGCTCATTTTAGAGGGAATAATAAAACACAGAATGATGTATTAAAACCTTAACTCTCTCACTCTCATTATTTTATTAAGTTACAAATAAAAAAAAGAGAGTTTGCAGTGTACAGAGCATAGCACAGGTTATAAAGAATGCACGAGGTCCTGGATGTGTGTGACACAGGAAGCCAAAAGCCAGGGGTTTCAACCAGCAGCAGCCAGGATCCTCCTGAAGCCCTTCCTGACAGGTCCTGCTGCTTTTCTCTATCCTCAGCCTAAATTTTACGGTTGATTTACATTCCTGGAAGACATCAGCTCCTTCAAGCAAGGCCCTGCTACGCAAGCAAGCCCCACCATCAGCTAAACCCTTGCCAAAGACCCATCAAAGACATGATTTGCAAAACTTACTGCCCTAATTCCCTTGTGTGACAACTGATGTACAAAGCAGCTTGGGTTTGTCATGCTCCCGCAAGCCAGCGTCCTCCTGGAACTATGATGAATCCACCAACTCCATTTCAGACCTACCCAAGCAGGAGTCAAAGCCATTCCTCACAATTTCAAGCTAACTGCATTCACCACCCTGTCATTAAATTGCCCTCTGGTTTATGGATGTGGGCAAGGGTTTAGGAGGGATTGCATTTTTTCCCTCTCCCAACCGCAGCCTCTCCCTCTGCGACACCCGAGCCACGATTACAAACTTCAGGGCTCCCATTCCCCTTTTTCATTCCATTGTTCCATTCATTGTGTGGGGGATTTAACAGCAGCAGCAGCAGCAGCAGCAGCATCTACAGCCCACATATTGCTGGAACCTCCCCAGAGGCCAGTATCTCCCTGCTCATTTGTAGCCACAAGGTGAGCACATTTCTCAGTCTCAGCTGCACTGGATGTGTGTCTATGCAATCACTCAGATGCTGTCTGTCTGGACCTGATAAAGACATTTTTGCCTGGATTTAAATAGAACTGAAGTGGGGATGAAAGCTCAGCCAAGGGAGAACCTGCTCAGTAACACAGGAGTCCCAGAGCCCTGGTGCTCAGGTGGGTCCCCACTGCTGGCAGACTGCAGCAGGGCACAAAGCAGAGCTCCAGGCTTGGCTTTGGAGCAGGAACAGCCTGGTTTTGGCAGCATGGAGCCCTCACAGGGTAATTATCCCTCACAGCTCCAGGGGCAAACACCGGGGCTTGAACAGCTGCAGCTTCAAGTCACAGTTTTCCTGATTATTCCCTTGCCCTTCCTTAACAGATGGGGTTTATTCAAGGGATGACTCACCTGGACTGACAGAATTAATCTAAATATTCTTCTGTCAAATTGCATCCCACCCTCAGGAAGCTCCCCAGAAAACCCTCTGGGCTAACCCAGGTGATCAGGGAAGCTTTTTGCTCCACAGTTACCAGCTCTCACCAGCTCCTGTTAGCTGAGCACAGGAATATTCTGTTATTTTTTGTGTTCCAGTTCCCTGCCTTTGTGGATCACTTTATTTTACAGATGGAGTACCTTAAAGTTTGTTAATTGCCTTAAAAATGCTTTCTTATTAAAGTCAGCCGAAAGCAAAAGTACAAAAAGAAAATATACCACACTTAAAGCAGACAACCCAGTAAAAAAAAATCCTGCACGAGAGGTTTGATGTTGTTTACAACAAAAAACACATAGGATAAAGTATATTTTTCTTCCTTTCTGTGTAAGGCTGAGATAATGACCATCCCCTACCCCTTACTCCACCTCCAGAGAGCCCTAAGTTACAGCCCCTGCAATCTTCTTTGATATCAGAGGTGCCTCTTCAGCAATTAGCTGTGATTTCCAGCCCCAGCTGAGCCTCTGAGCCCTCCTCCCTCCCAGGTTCTCTCACCCTGCCTGGAGGAATATCCCCAAACCAGCCTTCAAACTGCTGAATGCCCTCTGGCATGTCTGAGTGTCTCAATCACCCGGGCAGCAAAGCCAGAGTCAATAACCACCAGTAATCAACTCCACCATCACTAAATTATTCAGCTGGCAGCAAAGCAGTGCCCCCCACCCTGCAAAGAAAATGTTTGTATCTTCGAGCAGTGCCTCTTCCATGTGCTGCCAGCACTCAGATCCCTGAACACTGACCATCCTGGATGACAGAAAACCACTGCTAGTTGTCAGCTGGGCAAGATGTGGCAGCATTCCCCCACTCTGGGGTGAAAATGGCTTGGGATTTCAGAGAATCATGGGGTGCTTTGGGTTGGGAGGGAGCTCAGAGCCAATCTCATTCCATCTCCTGCCATGGGACACCTTCCACTAGGCCAGGTTGATCCAAGCCCTGCTCAACACCCACAGCCTCTCTGGACAAAGCCCACATCCCATCTGGATGTGTGCAATTGAAAACAATTCCTTGATGCCCTGTTCTCTGAGGATTTAACATGAAAATCTCATGGGTGCCCTGGGGAGCAGCGTTGGAGCCTCAAACCTCATTCTGGGGATGTTTCTGAAAACGCTGCTTTTTTTTCCCCCCGTTTTAAATTCCCACTCTGAGGTTACTTTTACAAGTTTGATTGGACTACAACCAAAAAAAAATTTAAAAAAAAAATAAAATCACAAACTGAAAGCCCTGTGCTCCAGCCAGCTCCACTCTGCACTTTAATTGCTTGAAAGCAGAGGCCATGTGTTGTGCTCTCTCAGGGGGACGTGGGAAGGTGAAATGAAAGTGAGTGAAGAAAAAAAAATACTTTTTTTGATAAAAAAATCGACGCTTAGAGGGGAATGAAATAGAAGTGCTCCAGGGCTAGAGCAGTCTGAAGATCAACACCATGAAGACAACTGCCAAGGACAACCCTTCCTTGGCCATGCCTTTCCTGCAAGCACATCTTTCCAGCTGCTGCTCCCCAAGCACAGAGCCTCAGCCCTGGTTCATAAAACATCACTGGAAAGGGTTTGGAGTTGAAGGGGATGGACATCTCCTCACCAAAAAACATTTCACAGGGGTTAAGACATCACTTTCCAACCTCCTGAGCAAATTAACCTCCCTGCTCACAGGCTGTATTTTTCAAGTCTCTACTTGGTGATTCCTGATGAGATTCCTGAGGTTATGACTTAAAAGTTGCACTCTATATTTCATTTTGAAGCAGCCTGTCCCTGGCTGCCAGATTTATTATTCCAAAAGCTGGGCCTGTACATCTTGTGCTCAAGGAAGATATAAAATATTCTGAGAGAGCTTTCCCATCCCATGTGAGCTGCTGTTGAGTACCCTCAGCTCAGCATTTTTAGATCAAGAGCATTTTAGCACAACATGGGTGAGGCCCTTACAGGCTTGCCATGTCCATTTTAGACCTGACACGTTCTGAGCAGCATTCCTGGCTTCCTCCATGCTGACAAATTGCTTCTGAGATCCCAGGAGCTGGGGTTCATGTCCTCCAGGGGTCTGCAGGCACTTCTGCTGAAGCCAATTGCAGCTCATTCTGATTTCTCTGCACTGCAGCAAACAGTGCATCTTGGACACAGAATTTCTGCCACACCAGACCTTCAGGGCTGATGAACTCCTTTGACTTTGCCTTTTTTTTTTAATACAAATGATGTCCACTTGTGTAACTGAGTTAAACCAAATGACAGAGAGCAGGACAGATGCATCACTCAGCTCCATGGACCTGTTCTGTTACGTTTTCTCTCTGAGCCATGAAACTCAGAAAGACAGAAACTTTCCAAGAGCTCTGAGCAGTATTTGCTTTTATTACTCATTATGTCACCTGAGCTACATTTCAGCTCTTTACCAAAGGTTTTCTGACTCCAGGCCAACAACAACAACAACAACAAAAAAGGAAGGCATCAAAATAATTTGGAGAAGATCAGAAGCACAAAGCAGACAGAAAAATGGGAGGTTCCCTGCCCGTGGCAGGGGGTTACAAGTGGAGGATCTTTAAGGTTTCCAACCCAAACTCTCCCCTGAGCTCCTGCCTTGAGAAGGGTTTGCTCTGGAGAAGGAAGTTATGCAGAAACCCAGAGAGGGGCTGTGCACATGGCAAATGATCAGGTCAGGCTGTGGTTTCCCAAAAGCACCTTGTTTCCTATGAAACACCATTTCTTGCCTTTCAGTGAGCAGATTGAGAATTATGAAAAGAACCAGGGACTCATTTTGGGGTAAGTCCTGTAAGTTGAGGATC
Organism: Nicator chloris; assembly: GCA_013400495.1. Classification (NCBI taxonomy): domain Eukaryota; kingdom Metazoa; phylum Chordata; class Aves; order Passeriformes; family Pycnonotidae; genus Nicator; species Nicator chloris. The sequence goes on along the minus strand of WAAE01025451.1, from coordinate 533,548 downwards.
TGAGAAGTGGGGAGTTGGACCTGCCTCCCTTCATGGTTTCAGTTACTGCACCCCAGTGCAGAGACTCTTAAAATCAACTCCTAGGAGGACACTTTAATGAATAAACTAATGAAAGCATAATACTTAACCAGAACCATTTACTCAGTTTAAAGAATAAAACCCTTTGCATTTTTCTCATCTGCTCTGTAAAGCGGTTATTTACAATTTTCATTTATTTATATTAAAATCTCATGAAAGACACACACCATATTGCATCTGACAGACTGCCATGTATTCTTTCCAAATTCCAGCTAAATGAAAAAGCAGGGAGATGACTAACACCAAGCAACTTATTTGAATTTACTCAACACTGAGGAGCTTGACAAAAAAAAAAAGGGGACTGGAGACAAAACTGTGCATGGCTGGCAAGAGTGAAAACTAACCCAGCTCCATCTCCATGGGAAACAGAGCAATTCACCCCAGCTCTACATAACTGGAGACTGGGATAAATGGGACCAGGACCTGAACTTCCTCCAATTGCAGCTTTAATGCTGTAAAAGACCCAGCCCACACTCTGCAAAACAAACCTTTCTTTTTCCTTTTGACTTCCTTTCTTCCTTCCTTTCAATTTTTTTCCTTCCTTTTTTTCTTTTTTTTTTGTCTCTGGAAGAACATTACTGCATTTCAGCTGTCTGTACCTGCTGTCTCTCACTGCACTTTGCTGCTTAATGATGCACCACTGTGATATTTTGGGGGAAAAACTGCAAGTACCAGGGCAGTTCCACTGCCTGAAGAGTCTCTGTGTCAGGGAATTCAGGAGAACACAGCAAAGACACCTCTGCAATAGACTTGTTTACTGAAAGAACTGAATCTGACATTTCAAAAACCCAGTCTGGCTTCTCTTACTCTGCAGCAAAGCATCTCTCAAATGGGAGGTGGAGAGGAGACAGCAAGAGCAGAGGCAGAGAGGGTTTAGCATCACTAATTTGCCGAGCTCAGGTTTGAACTGATACTTTTTAACTCATCTGAAGATATTTTTAAAAAAAAAAACAGCATATCCAGGAGGCAGATTAGGCCAAAAGACACAGAAAACAGTAAAAGATTACCTATGGTTTACCTCTGCTCTGCAAGAGCTTTTGCTGGCAGGCAGATAAATCAGAGTTTGTTTAAACAGCTACTGAGCATTTCTGCTCTCAAGGCAGAGGTGTTATCCTTGCTGAGCCAGCTCTACCTCTGCACCATTAATTTCTAGTCCAGCCATTCTGGTCACTCAGCTGCTTCCAACTCCTGATCCACAATGGTTAGATTACAAATAAAAGAAGACACATTTGCAACCTCTGACCACAGCAGAAAAACTACTGAAACACAAACAGTTTAAACAGGAGCATGGTCTGACCTGACACAAGGCAAAATCACCAATTTCTTACTGGAGGTTATAGTTGGCTTGTCCTCCCTGTCTTCAACAATTTATTAGAGCAATTCCATATTGAGAGCATTATTGTTGTCCATGTTTTCTTTGTCTCTGTCTGCAGTAAACATCATTTTAACAGAAGCTCACCAGGGGAGTGTCCTTGCCCCCGACGATGCTGAGCCCGAGGCCTGAGCGACCCTTGGAGATCTCTATGGTCATCTCCTGCCCTGGAACTATGGGACAAGTTGCTGGATCCACAGGCATTGGAGGTGGGAAGGCACCTGAGAACATCAGAAGGGAAAGAAATAAGTCCCACAAGGCAGTAAGAAAATGAGAACCACCAGAGGAATGGTGCGACGACAGCTAATTAAGCTTTTGTTTTGCTCCTCACCTTAATCAAATTGAACCAGAGGGCCACTCTGAGCCACTTCTGAAGTCTCTAAACCACACTGACTTGAATTCTAGATAAAATGCTCCCAGTAAAAGCCTGGAGGGCATCTAATTCAGCTTTAACCTCTACAATTCAGACCATGCTGGAAAGGGGTGTTCCTTTCAGGACAGGTAAGGCCATATTGCAGCACCATGGAATGAACAGCATGTCCCAAATCATCTTTCCTTCTATTTCAATCCAAACCAAGATCATCTTTGTATGTAATAGTCAAGAAAAACAAGTGAAGACACCTTCAAGCTCTCAGAAATTGTGACAGGAGAGAAAAATACAAACACCTTATGAAATAACTTGGAATAGGTCATTGGGTGTTCAAAGAAAGCAAACTTCAGCAGAAGTTACGTGGAAAATGAAATGCAAACATCCATCTTGGGTGAGGGTACTGAAAACACAGGATATTGTGGCAAAACCACTGGCTCCTACCACGACTGGTGACTTCTGCTTCTGGAGAAAGGTGAGGAGGTGCTGGCTCCAGGGGAATCTCCTGGGAGCTCACTGGGGCCTTCGTGGAAGATTTGGGCTGTTTCATCTGGCTGAGGACCTGAAAGCAAAGCAGAAGCAAGAGAGAGCAGGTATCAGTCACAGGAAGGCATGATATGGTGAGGTCATTATCATCAGCTGCTGATTACTGTGCCTCACTAAATCCTCAAAATCAACAGAAGGAAAACAAGCAATTTCCACACATTTAAAGAGGAGCCAGTAATTTTTTATGTTTCCATCAATAAAATTATTTTGATGTCTTCCCAGTTAAGCCCTTCCCCCCATGAATGACTCAATTCAACCAAATCAAGCCCTCAGAACCCTCCCTTACTGTTCAACATAAACAAACATTTTCCTAAACACACGTACATTTTCTGGGAGCTGCTCCTCTGCCTCCTGCTGATCTGCCACCACTGGTGTGTCAGCCTTGCACTTCACATCCTAAAAAGTCAAAAAAGAAAGTGAGGTGTGTTGAAAATGTCTCCCTAGCTTCAATAAAATATCCTCCCCAAACTCAGAACGATGATTCTAGAGAAACACAGGGCACAGAATGGCTTCCCACTGCCAGAGGATGGGGTTGGATGGGAGATTGGGAAGGAATTGTTCCTGGCAGGGTGGGCAGGCCCTGGCACAGGTGCCCAGAGCAGCTGTGGCTGCCCCTGGAGCCCTGGCAGTGCCCAGGGCCAGGCTGGACATTGGGGCTTGGAGCACCCTGGGACAGTGGAAGTGTCCCTGCCCATGGCAGGAGTGGCACTGGATGGGATTTAAGGTCCCTCCCAACCCAAACCAGCCTGGGATTCCATCATTTCTCCCTCTAAGTCCACTTGTACCACCAAACAAAGCCGAAGCCCGAATCTTAAAAGAGGCAAAGCTGCTGTGAGCACAGGGAGCATCAGGAGTTACCAAAATCACACCCTCAGTGCTGAGGGCATGCCATGCTCAGCAGGGATTTCTGGGGAGGAGATTATCCCACATGCTCTGTATTGTCCCAGAGCAATAGGAAGCTCTGGAATGACTGGGACAGCAATTCCCAGCTTTGTGGAATTGTGGAATTGTGTGTAGGGACCCCTCAGAGCCCACAGCAGGAAGGGGCTCCAAGTCATCTGCTCTCTCCTCCCCCTCCTTTTTTGGCTCTCCTAAATAAAGCAACTGCTTAAAATGCATCCTCCAGCCTCATTAAAAAGATCTCCAACAATGGTACTTCAATCACTGGCTCCACTTGTAGCCTAATTTATTTCTGTACTTTTGCAATACACAAAAATATACTTTTATCTCCTACTTCTGCAACTGCTTCCAGACAGGTACAGTGCCCTCCCTTGTTAGCTCCTCACTGAACTTAGGCCACTTTGATCCAAGAAAGAGTTAATTTTCTTATCCCATGTTAAAACCCCCTGATAAACAGCCTAGTTTGCAGAAAAACTAAGTACCAACTTCCAAAGATGACCTCAAATCTTTTTCAAATATTCAGAAGTTGCTCTGCATCTCAGAAAGAATTTCTAATTAAGATGACAACTTCTACATTAAAAAAGGTAAAGAGAACTGGAGGTAACTCAGCTTGGAAATACTTGCTTTGTTTGCTGGAGTTTTATTATGTTAAAAGATGCCAACCCCCACAGGATCTCTTTTTTCCCCTTGAATTTTTCTCCAAAGCTTGTTGTAACTCTACAACTGCAACTATTATCCAAAAGGATAACAGGAAAAAAGATAAAGTGGTGATCTCATTGTATTATCAGAGGTGTCAGGGGAGAAATGGCAAGACTGCTTTGTCATTTTCTGAGAGATTGTTTTAATGAGCAGTGAAAAATTACTTCATACTTCCCTTTTTCATTGTGATATGTGACTAAAATCTGAAGCTTCATCTTGCACCACAAGTAAGCACCAGGCACCACCTTTACCTCTCCCTGATCCTTTAACTGAGGCTGTGCTGGAGGTACCTGAACAAATTAAGCACCAAATACACCCAGCATTTGTCAAAAGCCTGCAGCCCAACTGGTTTAATCAAGTTCAACCCCCTCAACTCCATCCAAAAGCACTTTTACACAGCCCCTCCTCTTTGCCAGTGCTCCAAGGATGTGCTTTCTGTTTGTGGTGAAGACAGATTATTGTTCCAAGCTCAAACCTTTAAAGGCAAATGAATCCATTCTCACATACCATTTTCATTTTGACAGATTAAATCTTCCAAGAGCATCTCAAAGCCCCCTCCATCAATTCTTCTCCAAGGACACCTTATGGAAAACCAGATTTCTTCAACCCTCAGGACCACCTCAAACCTCAGCTAATAAACACACAGACTCTGCCTAACACCTCCACTGGCTCCAGTTCAGAAACAAAGTTGTTTTCCTTCCCCCTTCTTATCATCCAAGCCTACAATGATGTCCATTATACAACTTTATAGCTTTTAAAGTGATGAAGTGACAACAAAGAGTATGTTGTGAGAGACTGACAAATTTTATCAGCAACAGATGAATAGAAAATGATGTGAATTTTTTAACTTTCCTTTTATTGCAGCTGTCACTTGGTGAGACATCCTGCCCGTGCTTTGAGCTGTACAAACTCGTGGAAGATCCCTGCTGATAAGCACATACTTTTTATTTACTCAGTGAACTTGATCTTACTTGTTGACTTTTGCATTCCTGATCTCTCCTGACACACGACTGAGAAATTCAGCAACAATGGTGAAGTAGCACTGAGGCTCTGGTAGCAATGTCATGCCATGAAAAACAAGGCACTGCTTCCTTTTGCTTCCACAGTCACCACAAGACTGCCACACAAATCTCCCTTCCCAAAACCACCAATTTCTGCTGTGCTGCACTGCAGAGTCAAAGTCTTCCTGCCAGCTGTGCCTACCACCCCACTCCCTTCGGGCCAGAACCATCAGCACACTCCCAAATCTGAGATCCCCTCAGAAATATTTCCCATGTAGTTTTAAAATCCTGATGGTTACAACAGTCTGAAATTATGAAACTGGCTTTTGCCATTGTTTTTCATCCATTTATACCCCTGAACCAAGGGCTGGCCCAGCTGAAGGCATTATGGAATGAGCAGTTGGGTCTATAGGAATTCCAATATTTTTCCAAGTGCAGGCCTTTGCTTTCTCTTGCCTCTCTGCCATTGCTCTGCTTTGGACAATGCTTTTTCTTTCTTTTCTTTTACCTTTCAGCTTGTGCCCTTTGGCTCCACAGTTCCCTTCTTTCTTGCTCCAAGTCTGAAAAGAAGCTGCCAATATATTCTGGGTTTCCTGAGGCATCTTCCCTCCACACCTTCCTTGGATTGCTGCAATTTCTCTTTCCTATTCAATTCATTAAATTCCCCTCCTCTAACATCACTCAAAGAGCTGCACAGCACCACGGGCTACACCAAAATATGTTACTTTTGTGTAACATATTTTATGTATTTTTTATCTGCTCCAGCCTCTGAGCAATTTCTCATATCACCTTGCAATCCCTCTAAAAATTTCTTGCCAAGTTGAGCAAGAACTCCAATAAAAGCAGGTGAGTGACACCTGCAAATACATACAGGGAAACTCTGATTCATTTATATTCCAGCCCATCAGAGGAATCTGCACTGGGCTACCAGACAGCAATAACTCAACCTTTTTGTGATCCATTAGGGACATAAATCAACCCATGGGTGATTAATTCTGATGCTTGAATAGCACATCACACTTCCTAACTCTTGGAATTTGCAGACTCATTAATTAAACACTTACTAGCTACAGAGCATTATGTATATTCAATTTATATTTGCAAACCCCAAGGCACTCCAAGCAACAGACATGATGGAATAGGAAGAAGACATCTAAGAGGAAAAATACCCAGAAATGTCAGGTTTCCTTAGCTGAGGACACACAGCAAGTCCTGCACTCCTTGAAACTGAAGCAGGCAGCAAAAAGACTCTCTCAGCAAATTTTGAGGTGACACCAGGTAAGTCATGTTGAGTGTTTTCCATTTTAAACTTTAAAAACAGTCCAGAAAAAGAGATCAGAGCTGCACCCTGAAGGACTTTCAGATTCCTGATAATGCATGATCCTGACCTATTAAACAACAAAAAGCTCCATCTGTATCACTGAGAAGTTCAGTATTTATTACAGTGCACGCTGACAGAACCACATTAAACCACAAGTTATGGCCTTAATGCAGAAATCACTGAGAGCAACTCTATAGCTGTGTTATTCAGGAGGCAAGACCAGATTATGATAATAGACATCTTGGCCTCAGAATTTATGAAGCTATGAATATAAATGAGAATATGATTTACAGACCAGGCTTTTCCTAAGGTTTGTCACACATGGATGGCAGGAGTGGAAATGCAACGCCCTCCCTCACTCACCAAGAAGCCATGAGAGGCCAAGATGCTACGTGAAAACTCTTATCTTGGTATTTTAACAAGTTCTACTGAGAGCTCAGCTCGTGCAAACAGGCTGTGTGTGTAAAGCTGAGTTTGATTCTGCCTTTACACGTACCGGGTGTTATTTGACAAAAGTGCTGCAACACTCCAGTAAAAAGGCAGAGAGAACCAATCAAGCCCAGTGAGCCTCCACGTTCTGAACTCTAATCATCATTAAATATTGCCTCAAGTCACTCACAGCTTTGCAGGATTCCTCATCAGTCAAGCTTTTCATGACGACTTCCAAACTCGGGTCTTCCTCGCCGCTTGCGGGTTCGGTGCCTCCGTGGTCCTGGGAGAAAGGATTGACAACAGCTTTTAAACAGAGCTCTGTTTCCCCATAACAGCTGAACAGAAAAATTACACAGCTTTACCCCTTTTTTCTTGTTGTTTTTCTTTTTTTAGCCAAGGGGCAGCACGACAAGGTAGAAACATCCACAATTAAAGCCTCCCAATGTCAGGGGCAAATGAGGGATGGAAGTCTGGGAAGGCAGACCTTGGTCCCCACTTGGCTGACAAAAAGCACCACAAGATATTCCCAAAACTGCACCTAGGGGCAGCTCTGGGGCAGCTTTCAAGGCCAGAATAACCCCTATGAACTGTGAAAGCTGTGGGCTGGGCAAGATGAGCCTTTCTCCAGACCTCTGTCACACGCTCAGCACCTTAAAGGAGTCCCAGTTTCCTTCACAATCTGAACAGCTTGGGAAAACCCTGGAATGGTTTGGGTAGGAAGGGACCTTAAATCCCATCCAGTGCCACCTCTTGCCATGGGCAAGGACACCTTCCACTCTCCCAGGGTGCTCCCACCTGGCCTTGGGCACTGCCAGGGATCCAGGGGCAGCCACAGCTGCTCTGGGCACCCCGTGCCCGGGCCTGCCCACCCTCCCAGGAACAATTCCTGCCCAATCTCCCATCCAGCCCTACCCTCTGGGAAGCCATTCCCTGCGTGCTGTCCCTCCATCCCTGTCCCCAGCCCCTCTCCAGCTCTCCTGGAGCCCCTTCAGGCCCTGCCAGGGGCTCTGAGCTCTCCCTGGAGCCTTCTCCTGTCCAGGTGAGCACCCCCAGCTCTCCCAGCCTGGCTCCAGAGCAGAGGGGCTCCAGCCCTGCAGCAGCTCCGGGGCCTCCTCTGGACTCTTTAGGATCAGAAAGAAAACTATATCTGAATTTTCATTAGACATTTTACATTTAAATAAACAACTCAAATAACTTGACCACCACTCGAGGGGACAAAGCACATCTGTTGCAAAAAACGACCTCATTCTGTGGCTTTCTGGTGGTTGAAACTTCTAGAAAACAAATTTTACAGCAATTAATATTTAATAGACTCCCTGCAGCAGGGCTGGCCCACAGTTTCACACCACAACACAGTCTTATCCTGTCCTGCAAGACCCTGACTTAAGGTGTATTTACTGTTTATCACTTTTCACATAACAAAGATAAAGAGATAAGCTGCAGATAAAGAGATAAGATAAAGACCAAGAGATAAGCTGAGGAAAACTAACACAATAGTCCATGGTAACTGTGGCACCCTGATACTCCATTCCACCAGCCAGGATGTTTAATGTGATCTGACAAGTCACATGTAGGGTGCATGTAACACACAATGTTAAATATTTATGTGGTATTTCAAAGACATTTCAAGATACAATTTCAAGACATGAGGCTATTTTTTCTTTATTTAAAGAGAGGAAGAGCTGCCAAAGAAAGCAATGTAAACTTCTGTATGCCATCACTATATTTGGTTATGTTGATTTTATATAATAAAAAGATACCAGCTAGAAGTAAAAACCTGCATTTAGTTATAAAACAAACATAATGTAAATAGTGAGAACTTGCCATTAATGCACGAAACTCAACCCACAAGCATCTACCTCTAAAGGCAAACAAAGACACAACTTTGGTAGAGTCTAATTACAGCCATTTGACCACAGTACAGAATGTGCCTAAACAAAGCTTTGTGCTTCATCCTGAAGGCCCAAATATTCAACAAAGCTGGGAACAAATGCAGGTATTAAAGAGTCAACAAAACTGAAATGAACTCAGTGAATTGCAGAGCAATTTATAAAGCACCAGCTGCACCTGGGATGCACTGCTGCTGTGGAGGAGAGAAGGAAAAGCCAAGGCATTGTCCAAAAATGACTCAGATCCAAATAAAACATGAGCAGTCCTTGCTCTGTAGAGCACTAGGCCTGCAAGGAGCAGCCATCAGTGGTAACAAGATTTGGAAAACAGCAGCAGGAGTGCAAACAGGAGCTGCATCCAGCCTCACCTCCCGTGGCCCCGTGCTGAGGGATCCCAGCCACGCTCATGGAAATACCAGCAGTTCAATGCACATGAATTTACTGAGGCAAGACCAAACCCCAATTGAATTACAAAACATCTTTTGCTTTATTAGCTCAGATAGAAATAGAATTAAAAAAGCAACAGCAAGGCTGACCGTGTAGTTTATCTAGAAAATTTAGTTACCCCGTATTGAGATGTCAAAATGATAACCAGCGTGGTGACTGCAGGGATTCCTGGTGCACAGGGCAGCCATCAGTCTGCACTGGGGCTGAGGCAGCAACAAGAAGCACAAAAAACACTGGCAACATCACCACACTGAGATTGTGTTTGCATTGGAAGATTATTGCAGGCAAAAGTGCCCCACCACAGCTACTCCGACCAGTTGAAAACAGAGCAGGGCAGGAGGTGGCAAGGTTTTCATGTGCAGCCTTCCCTTCCTCCTGTGCAGCAGTATCCTGTTTAATACCTGCTGCTAATGCCATGCAGGACTGGCAGCAACAACCAGATCAATAAAACAGAGACAGGGCAAAATAAGCCTACTTAGGCCAAGTCTCTACCCAATGCATTTTATGATCCCGGGTTTAATTAGACAAGGTGCACGAACTTATCACAAGCTGCTAATTATGATTAATCTATCCAATTTAGCAGTCTCTAATTAAGAATAACAGCCCACAAACCTTACCTCAATAGCAGAGTGGGAGCCTGAAGGCAGTGGGAAGGGAGTGACAGCCATCTGGTTGACTGCATCTTCACTTCTGTGCAACAAAACAACAGCACGTTACACACCCAACCAGGGTGGGCAAACTTCTCCTTTGAGTTGGTTAAGAAAACGCCCTCACTAGCACGAGAACTGCTTCTTCCCAGAGTCAGAGCTTAGAAAATCACTTCATTTTTGCTCTGGTTCCTTGCTCCCCAACAGATCACATCCTTCCACAGGAGCAGAGGAGGCTCATCTGGGACATGCTGACATCGTGTCCTTTGGAAATCGAATTTTGTGTGGATTATCAGGGGATGCAGCTGGAGTTTATGGTCCCTACACATCCATAGATGTGCTCACACTTAGGTAGCCTCTTTTAATGGTCTCTACATCTGTAAACTGCTTGTTTATAGTTTCACATTCACGTTACTGAAATACAATACCTGTTTTAATGTAACAGATTGCTTTTTCTTTTTTTTGTTCACTTTTGCTGCAGTCTTTTCTAAAAGATTCAATGTAAAGACCTGGAAGAGATTTTATAAAATGCAGAGAGAAGAGGAGATGAACACTGATTCTCCCTACATATAAAGTGAATTATTTTTCCAAAATGCTTATGATGTATGGCATCTTTCTCTCTCTCTTTAAAACACCTCTGAAGTTGACATTTGATTACTTTGGTTTTTTATTTAACAGCATTCTGCCTTGCTGATGTTTTTCCTTGACTGCCATTTAAACTGATTTGTTCTCTGGAATTAGCTCTGCATTTTTTGGCCTCTGTAAAACGATACCAGGTAACAGATGAACTTCAGTGATATCATTTAAGGCAAACCCCAAAACGGTTTGGGTGGGAAGGGACCTTAAATCCCACCCAGTGACACCCCTGCCATGGGCAGGGACACCTTCCACTATTCCTGGGTGCTCCAGCCTGGCCTTGGACACTTCCAGGGATCCAGGGGAAGTCACAGCTTCTCTGGGCACCTGTGCCAGGGTCTTGCCACTCTCACAGAGAAGAATTTCTTCCCAAAATCCCATCTAAATCTACCCCCTGTCCTATCACTTCATGCCTTTTCACAAAGTCCCTTCCCCAGCCTTTTTGCAGGAGGAATCAGTGATGTTGCTGCTTCACAGGCACAGTTCTTAGAAGAAAGGAAGTGACTTCTCATGGCTCCTCCAGGTCTGATTTCTGGTCCTCTTCACTGCATTCCATGTCACTGTGACATGAGCAGAATTCTTCCCCCTTCAATTTCTGGAATAAACTATTAGACTCCTATGTGGTTTAAACACACTTTATGGAAGAGTCTGAAAGAACAAAGTCTCATTTTCCCCCCTGAAGGGTTAAAAGACATGGAGCTAGCACATGGTGATCACTGAGAAACAACACTGTGAACCAACAGCGCTCAGCACAGCAGCAAATGGGAGTCACAGGCATTCGAAATGATAAATCCTGCAGGCAAAGGGTGGTGAATTCATTTACTTATCTTCAACCACACAGCCACACAATTCAAAGGAGCTGGCTGGGTGCTGCTCAGAGCTGTCCTGGCTCCCAGCCTCTCCTCCTGGCCCTGCTCAGAGCCTTGCAAGAGTGAGAACCCAGGCTGGGAGCGGGCTGGTGGTGCAGAGATGCAGGGCCAGGACAGGCACAGAACCAAGCCCATGGGTTTCATCAGCATTTCACAATTTCCAAGAGCATTTCACCCCACGGGGCACATTGGGCAAGGATGTTTTCCCTGCTCTTATCTCCGTGAGACGTGGATCTCATCATGGCTGGTGCTTTTCTCACCCACAGGAGTAAATCAGCACAGGAGAGGCCCAGTGATTTTGTGATTTTTTCCTTGACTCCAGAGGTTTTCCTGACAATAGTTTAGGTGGAGTACACTCAGCATGAAAATCAACCCCACTCTGCAGTTCACAATGCAGGCTGCGTGCTGTGCAATTAGGAGCAAACATGGAAATGAAGTGGAATATATATATATATATAGATATATATATATATGAGCTTTTGTAAGAAATACCCTAAAAATTCCTAGACAGAAGCTTCAGGACAAAATGGGGTGTCATTAATTATCCAAACTAGTTTTCACTTCGTACACACACCCCCCTTTATATTTTTTTCCATCAGTGGGAAAAAAATAACTTCATGCAGCTTTAAGAGGATGGCCATTTTTATTCCAAGCAATAAAAAAAAAGTTATGGTAATTCCCTGGGGAAAAAAAAAAATGCAAAAATATAAAAACCCCCAAGGTTACCCAGTGTCACAACTTGTAATCTCCCCCTGCTAGGACTCGTACATATTTAAATACTTTAATGCTGCTTCAAAGAAGAATGCTTCAAAGCAGAATCAAAGTGGGAATATATTTTACAGTGACAGATCTAATAATAAATTGCTGTTTCTGCTCTCCACTTCCACAAGTGTCCTCAACTAAAACGCGAATTTATTTACGACTAAAAGGAGCAATCATTTTCCTTTGATGCAGGGGCAGACAGCTTAGAAGTCTGAACATCATATTCAAATTACAGCGACTGCAGACGAGCATTCACCAGATTTGCCAAGAGTTGCTCCAGAGCCACCTCCAAAAAAGCTGTTCCCAGTTCCTGGTGCTCAATGTGGCTTGGGGTTAAGGTGTCTAAACCTTCACACTCGAGATAAAGGCTTCATTCCTTACTACATTTTATTTCTTTCTAGTCTAAAGAGGACCCCTGGACAGTCCCCATCCTGTCCTGTACACCAAAAAATAAAACTCCTGGTGCTCTGCTCCATCCGCACCTTTGCGGCTTAAGCGAAGTCAAACACATTCATTACTGACTTAAACACCACAGAAACTTGGTACAAAAGAAGCCTAAAGAGAGCCACGTGCAAAGACAAATCCAAAGGGAACAGCCATTCCACGCTGCAGGAAGGAAGCCTGAAGGGAAGCTGAAGTTGGGTGCTGTGAGGCAAAACCAAGAGAAATCCCAAACCAGACCCCCTGAGAGGGGCAACCCCAGCACCTGAATGATTTAATTCAGCACAGCGCACACTGAGTTGCTCTCTGGGGGCTCCTGACAACTTTTGACTCATCACAGACGTCCAGATGTCCTCTGGATGTCTAAACCAAGGGAGAAGAACCTCCTGCCAAAATATCTGCAGCCACACAGCTCATCAACACCGAGAGAGCATTTGACAACAGCTTTGCAGGGGGCTGTGGATGCTTTTTGTGGGAATGCATCAAGAAGCAGAAGGAAAACCCAATAGCTTGTATGAAGTGACACAAAATCTCAGCTAGAACAGAGCTGTGGAACAAGGGGATAAATGTTTCCTCTGTAAGGTGACACCAGGACATAAAGTCTTCCAGACTACCAAAAGCTCATACTGTCCGCATCCTGCTTGTCGAGTTAAAAAAAATAAATAAAAAAAAAATCAGGATCTTGTATTTTCTCATCTTTGTCTTCCCTCTAGGAGCTCCTTTGGAACAGAGGAGCTGCAGGAAGGCTGCACACTGAGCAGACATGAGGGCTTCTCCTCCAGCTGGGGCAAGGCAGGACCTTTGTGTCGCGCATCTTCCCGAAAAATCTCTCCCACAACAGCAAGAACAGTCTTGTTCTGCACTTCCTCTCCATCCACTCCCAACTCCATGGGAGCCACAGGCACACAGGTATTTTAAATGAACAACTAATGTTCACAGAAACTGCAGCTTAGGTCATCAAAGGTTTTGAAGGAGCCCAAATTACTGAACTTCCTGCAGCGTGTGCCTGTTCCCACATGTGTATGACAGAGAGGAGGAAACAGCTCTGGAGAAAACAGGAAAAGTTCAAACTTGCACACACACACACACACAGGGCCTGGCAAGGGCTTATTTTTAAAGCTTTCCCACATGAAAGAACCTCAGCAATGAAAGCAAGTGAAAACAGGAGTTTATACTCTTAAAATATGGCCAATTATGTAGGTTTGAACAAACATAAAAATGATTTCTAAGGCATGGCAGTATTTGAGAGTGGCACTAAACAGAAGATGTCACTTCTAGAGGCTCTGAAAGAACAGTCAAAGTCACAGCAGTGGGGAGTGTTGAACAACCCAGACACTCCCCAGTCCTTGGAGCAGAAGGATTTCTCTCCTCTGCACATCACCACAAATAACAGGAGATTACACCTGGAAATGGAAGGAGGGGTTGGGTGACAGATTTGTGGGCTTCACAACCCCATCAGCAGGCAGCAACAATATCAGAGCAGTGTGGGAGGGCTCAGGACAGATAACAGATGGTATTTAAATCAGAAAAATCCCTCACTGTTAAAGCATTTCTCATGGTTCATAACAGCACGAGGCAATTTTCTTTTAAGGGATGAAGGTGGACCAAAGAGTGACTCACAGGAGCGAACACAATGGGAGGATGGTTTGAAATCAGAAGAATTCACTTTGATTCAAGCATTCAGCTACATTTGATCTGCTTATTATACCAACACTGAAGCACCAAAGCAGATTAAAGGCAGTTAATTGAGCATGGAAAAAACCACTGAATTTGCTGAATCATAAAATTCTCACTGTAAAAGAGCATTCTGATGTAAACTGGATTTCCTACTCCAGATGTAAAATCTAATTAGATTGTTTCATTCTGCATGTTACAGGGATGGACTTACAACACACGAACAAAAGCCACAACGAGTAGAAACACATCCTATTTTGGGAACTGAGGCACAGACACTCCTAAAAGAAGCAAGTCCCTTTCTCATGTTATTACCTGGCTAGTTCCTGCTGGAGAATCAGAGCAAGAATTTCAAAAGGCAACTAAGACATTACATCCATTATTGCCCCTGAAAAAAGGGAAGTGACACTACAACTGCAAATCTTCTAGATGCTCTTAGAAGCTCAAGTAATTAATGAGACCACTGGGAAACAGGGCTGTGTTAAGACCTGTATTTTGGAATCTGGCCAAAATCAACTGTTTTAAATAATCATCGTCAACTTAATTGAGGAAAAGATGCTCATAAAGCAGAGTGAGAAGCCTTCAGACATAAGGGGGTGTCTGATTCTCACAGCTCCAGAGCTGTGTCTCATCAGCAAAAATTCCAGGAAAGGGTGGGAATGCAATTGTAACACTACCTGGGTGTAAAAAAGTGTGAATAGACTTTTATAGCACACATGGTAAGTCAGTATTTTAGCAAGAAGTCAAAAAGGCTGAGGATACCTTTTATCCTTTATCTGTGTCTAGAAAAAGAAATAAATTTGGGGTTGGAGCTGGATAATCTTTGAGGTCCTTTCCAACCCAAACCATTCTATGATTCTCTGAAGTTATTTAATGGTAGTTATTATTACAGCTCTCACAGAAAGGCTTTTCTGTGCCCAGGAATTTCTGGGCTTCTTTCACAACTGATTAAGGAGTTTATGGAAACATCCCCCTGCCCTGCACATGAACCAAAACACCAGGAATAGGAAAACCTGGATGCTGTTTCCTGCTTCCAAGTGGAAAGCAGAGTGCTTATCACTCAGCATCCTCCATCTCAGGGAAAAAAAGGCCTCAGGGTATCAGAGAGGGCACTTGGAATAGCCCAAAAATTCCACCAGTTTGGCTTTTATGCCCTGAATCAGCTCAGTCAGGACCTTTTTAGCCTGTGGATCGTTGTGTTTCTGGAAAATTACAGCCTACTCAGGTTTTTCACTGGTGAAATGAGAATATTCATGTTTTTATGAACATGAAGATTGAAATAATTTCTCTCCCAACTCCTGCAGCCCATGTCATTTTGCTTTGGTGAGCTGTGGTGTAACGTAGCCAAAACACGTCCAGAGGCACAAAAAGGCCACAGCCCATGTTTTCACTCAGCAGCATCCACTGGGCTTGTGCTCTGAGGTGGAGGAATGGGAAGCACCAAGACAGACTGGGCTCATGGAACATATTTTGCATGAGAAAGCAAATAATTCTTGTTTGTCCTTAAAATCCATATTTACTTGAGACAGTCTAATTTGTCTTTGCTGGAACTCGACCACATATCAGAAAACAAGAGACATTAGTTCTCTCCCCACATCTGGGGCAGTGCTGCAGTTACTAAGGACATCCTCTCAGTGGGACAATTCCCTTTTATTGCTGTTCCAGTGGCTGCCTGGGCTGAGCAAACAAACCCATCAGCTGTCAGTGTAAGGCCAAGAGCAGCGACAAGACGTTGAGCTCTTGGGAAGGTGGAAGTTTACAACCTCAGCAGCAGCATGCAAAAGCAGAAATTGGTTTTTGTTTTTTTTTTAAATGCTGAGATGGAAACAAGAACCACCCAATGGTATTTCCAGTATCTATTTCCAGTGTCTCTTGAGTATTTGACACCAATTTTCGCCTTGAAACTCACAATTCGAAAAGGAGAATTTTAGCTAAGAACCTTTGTGTCTCAAACACGACCCAAAAGACACACCAAGGATCTCCAGTCCATGGGAATTGGCTCTGACAGGACCCATTCCCTGGAGTTCTGCCTGGAGCACCAGGGCAGGCTGCAAGGAGCCCTTGCTCTTGGCTTGGGCTTCCACAAGTGGTGGTTTTTGCCTCTGGAACTTCCAACCAGACACATTTTCCACAGGCAATTAAATAATGGTGAGTGAGCTGTGGGACGTGACGTTTCATTTTCAGTGGCTGGGCAAAGTAACACAGGAGCTGCAGGCAAGAGCATTAATCTCCTCCAGATCCTCTGGGCTGCCAAGGATAGCAACTCATTCCTCACGGTGCTAATGCTGCTCTTCCATCATTTCTGGGCACGCTGCACCAGGCAGAGCCGTGGCAGTAAATGTACACATTTATATGCATTCACCCACAGATTATTACATTGTTCACAGGGAGGCTGTGGATGAGCCAGGAACAGAAAACAAGATCAAGGATGATGTATGTGTTGGTGGGAAGACCACCTTATGAAATGGCATGGGGGTGAGTGCCCAACAAAAGTCACAGCTGGAATTTATTCCTAAGCACACATCTATGAAGTTCCAGCCTGTTAAAGCAGGTATGAGTCCTGGGAAAGAGGCAGCTTCTTCCCAGACATCCTGCCCAGGGTCAGAAGAGCAACACTTCCTGAACTGCTGAGGGAATGCACGCAGGTGTCTTTAATTCATGTACAAAGAGGAAAAATTTTCATGCTTGGAGCAAAAGAAAAATGCCCACATGTAATTTTTATGCAGATGAAAGGATGTTTTAGCATATTCCCTCCCACACAATCCATCCCAGCGCTCTTGGCAAAGTCAGGCTCCCCCTCTGTACAAACAAGCCCTTGCTCACTTTCAAAATCCACTTTTGATGCCCACACAAAGGTATCCTTCAGACTTCCACCCAGCCTGTGCTCCATGTGCTTCATCCCTGCTCCTCTCCCAGCAATCCCAAGCCTCTGCACCATTCCCACTCCCTTCTGGCTGGATGAGCAATCTGCCCTCCCCAACCCTGTGCTGAACCTCCCCAAAGCACTTTAGGAAGTTGTGGGAGAAGCAGCTCCCAAGCCCAGGAGGAATAGCTCAAGTTTTCAGCAGGCATCCCTAAAATAAGCATTCATTTCCATCAGATTTATATATTTTTTACATTATTATGGAGAACTCTTCAACTGTTCCAAGAAGAACGGTCAGGGAAAAGGCTTATTCAGCTTCAAAGAGAACTGAGACAGCTCAGCATGTGCACAGCAGGCTAAATATGTAAATATGTCATGGAATAAGCTAGAGTGCAGCACATGTTTTGGTGAGAACTGTTCTTACCGTATGAAAACCAGCTTGACCTTTGATGGGGCAGTTTTAATGACTGCAGAAGCATTCTGGTGGCTTCTTCCATACAATATCTGATTGTTTATCTGTTAAAAGAAAACGATTTTCATGTAAGTGGAGGAGTACACCTTGTTCTAATTTATACCACCAAGACTTCCAAGTTTACTGTGGGATAAGGAGATAAGACTCAAAGAAAATGTGGTCTCCAAATCTTGATCTGTATAAAACAGGAACCAATGCAGAGCTAATTTACTGTTATTAGTAAACCACAAATGGGAGAAATCTCTTTTTTTTTTCCCCACAGATCCCTTGAATGGGTTTTAAGGATTATTCCCAGATTTTTGGACAACAGCTTGATCTGAGGAGAATCATACAGATGTGACAGCAGCACAGATGTTTAAGACAGACACTCCTGCACTTTGCCTGCAGGCTCAGGCCATTTAGGAAAACTGGCTGCTGAGATTGTGCTGACTCCTCAGTTCTGCTGAAAGAAACAGGAGTGGGAGTCAGGGAGATGAAGGACAATTTAAGGACGTGATGCTGCATCCCTTTTGCAGCGATGGATCCCCACCTGAGCACAGCAGCAGACACCAAGCCCTGCTCTGGACACAAGGAAATGCTGCAGCTTTCAGGGGAAAACAGCCTGGCCACGACGTGACCCAGGTGGGCAGCAAGGCCATGGCACCTGGACTGGTCAGCAGTGGCGTGGCCACAGCACCAGGGCAGTGACCAACCTGTGCTGGGCACTGCTGAGGCACCTCCAGGCCTGGGGTCACTTTTGGAGTCCCCAGTCCAAGAGGGACATGGAGGGGCTGGAGGATGTCCTGGAGAAGGGGCTGGAGCCCCAGGAGAGGCTGAGGGAGCTGGGAAAGGGGCTCAGCCTGGAGAAAAGGAGGCTCAGGGGGGACCTTGTGGCTCTGCACAACTCCCTGACAGGAGGGGACAGCCGGGGGGGTCGGTCTCTGCTCCCAGGGAACAGGGACAGGAGGGGAGGGAATGGCCTCAAGTTACAGCAGAAGAGACTTAAATTGATTAGAGGGAACATTTCTTCACTGAAAGGGTTGTCCAGCCCTGGCAGAGCTGCCCAGGGTGGTGGTGGAATCCCCATCCCTGAAGGGATTTAAAAGCCCTGTGGATGTGGCACTTGGGGACATGGGGCAGTGGTGGCCTTGGCAGTGCTGGGGGAACAGTTGGACTCTGTGTCCTAAAGGACTTTTCCAATCTAAACAATCCTATGCTTCAATACTGCAGCTTTTTCCTCCCACTCTAAATTTACAACATAATATTTACATTCACATCTGATATACCAATGCTGCTTAAAACAATAATGACAACGGAGCCCAGGAACAATTTAGTCGTGATTATAGAAGGAATTTTTGTTACTGCAGATGTTTGTATTGGACTCTGGGTTTGTGATCTTAGAAGGATTTTTTTTTCATTCAAACAAGAAGTAACAGGCCAAGTCTCCCAGGCTGGTGTGATATGGGCTAGTCAGACACATTAGGAATATTCACAAATCTCATTTTCAGTGGGTCAAAACATGATGCGAGTTCATCAGTTAAATAAGGACAATGCAAGGACAAGAATAAACCCCCTAACAATTGATTACTGATTGGGATTGAAGTGCAAAACTTTTACCTACCAAGTCTTTTATTGTACAAAGAGAGGCCCAAAAAAGGTCTAAAAGGAAATAACACCACCATTCCTAAAGAATTAATATGGTTCTGTCTGCAGCTGCCATGGTGGAAAAGGCAGGGTGAGCAGCAACATCCTGGGTCATGCTTCATTAATCAAGCATCAATTTAAAAATCCAGTGGCAAAAACAAATGAATGCTCAGCTGCATTCTGGCTTCAAGCTCAACTTGAAATTTTCAGGGAGTTTGTTGACTTAATTTCTCTAAGTTTGAGAATAAATTGTTCACAGGGAATGCTGTACGCTTTACAAATTGTTTGGATTTAGTTAAATTACCATCAATTTTCCTAAACAGCTGACTTCTTAGATTAAAATTTATGGTCTTTACTCTGGCTAAATTAATCCTATTCACTACATGTATCAAATAGTCCAAAATTTAATTAGCTGTGAGCTGGGTCTCTAAGTTATAATTATTTAATTACTCCAAAATGAAAGCATAATCAAAGTAATATATCTCCACAAGGTTTTGGACTGTCCTACAGAGTTATTACACCCAGTATTAATTTTTCTTTTTTTTTTTTTAAAGTACACTCTCTTTTGCAAACTAAATTAATGTTCTGTTAGCTGCAGATACCACAGCAATGAGCAAAACACCAAAGCCTACTTAAATAAAACAAAACAGAGAACATCTAGGATTTCAGAAGAAACACCGTTATAAATCTTTCCAATTAAACAAAGTAACACATCAGATTAACCAAATCGTACTCTGGGAGTCAAAACCTATAAATCTGTGCTTCACTTTTTGCATTAGAGATGAGAAAAGAAAAGCAAAGCCTCGACTAAGCAAAAGAAATAAACTGATCTAAATGAACCTCAACTCTTCTTTAAATGTCTCTCTGCATAACTCCTTGGCAAGTCAGCAGAGCTCAGAGAAAGATAAAAACCTGCTGCAGGTATGAGGTCAGGTCAGCACACAAGTTCAGCCTTTAATGTAATCACACGTTGCTTTATGGCAGATTTAATCACAGATCCCCAAATGTACTGTTGCCTTCACCTACAAAAGTTTTGGTTTACAGTTTCAGGCACTGAAGTAGCAGAAAGTACAAACTCACTGAAATCCGAGCTCTTGAGTTCAGAGGAAAAAATCTCCAGGATTGTTTGCTTCTCAAACTTTAATTTGCAGAAGAGAAACATTAGATATGGATATTAAAAAAAAAAAACCCAACCCACACTGTTTTTACTACGTGGCAGTAATGGAAATCCATAAAATTAGTATCATCTGATTTTTATGAAAATCAAGTTAAATGATACCCCAAAGCTAGTAAAAATACTGGCTTAGCTTTCTGTAATAATTGTTTCTTTGTACAATGCACTGGGTTCCTTCTTACCACAGGAATTGTAGCATTTCAAGACACAACCAGACTCTCTGAAACAATGGGGAAAGTTTCAAAACCTATTTTTTTTTTTTTTTTTTTAATCAGTCAAATTTTATATATGGAAACCCCATAAAGTACACCAAGGTCGGGGAAAAACTGGAGAGAAAAACTAATTAGAATGTGAATTTCCCTCTCCTCACCAAATTCCTCGCTGGGCACATGCTCAAACATGTGCATCATCTAAAGTGATCAACAGACCATAAAATCCTTCTGGACAGAAAATATCCTGCTCTGAGCTGGCAGCTGATCCCTGCGGTTCCCCACCTGGGGAGTGTGGAGAAAGGACCTTGGGAAGCCACAGATTGCCTGTGCCCTCCTGCCCAGCAACCTCCCCCTCCCAGCTTTACCTGCTGTCAGCTTGAAAATCACCCCCCAGAGCCACCCTGGGCTGGGTAACCTGCACACAGAGCACACGGAAAAAGGATTTGCATCCTCTCCCCAAAAGGCCAAAAGGACACGGGCAGTTTGCCCAGAGAAGCTGTGGCTGCTCCATCCCTGGAAGTGTCCAAGGCCAGGTTGGACAGGGCTTGGAGCAGCCTGGGATAGGGGAAGGTTTCCCTGCCCAGGGAATGAGATGAACTTTAAGGTCCCTCCCAGCTCAAAGCATTTTGTGATTGTGTACTGTGATTCCACAACAAATAAACTGAGAATTAAATGCCAAGGCCCCACATCTTAGAACAGAAATGGCATTGTGAGTTTGGCTGGGGAGCTCATTTACTTGGGCAAAATACTGCTGTATCTATTATATTATTACAGCATAACTTCTATTTATCTAAGCACCTTAAAATAAAATAGCAATAAAAATGCATTTAGCACAAAAGCGCTCTGGCTTCGAGCTATGACAAAAATGGCAAAAAGAAATAAAATGTAATAATTGCCTCATGGGCAACAGTCCAGAATGGACAACAGGCAAACTTCTTCAGTGATTTTTGACTCTGGACACTGGCTTTTACTCTTTCAAGGGGTGCTGTGGCCTCTCACACAGAATAAAACACAGAAAGAACTGGGTGGGAAAGGACCTTAAAGCTCATCTCATCCCAATCCCACATCCAAACGAGCAGTTTCTTCCCAAATCCTGCCCCATATCTTCAGCAAGGGAAGGGGAGATGCCAGAACATCCCAACATCAGAAATTCAGCATAAGAGGGCCCTGAACAGCCTGGTTTATTAATAGACCTCAGCTGACTCTCTCACGGGGAGACGCTAATAACAATAATAATGCTAATAATGGCAATAGCAGGGTGGATTATTCAGTGTGAACAAAAGCTCCCAGCAGGACAGGCCCATGCAGAGCAGAGGAGCAGCAGGGCTGGGGGCACAGGGACAGCTCCAGGTGAGCCTGTGAGGGCCATGCTGGGCACAATCAGCCACAGGACTGAGCCCAGCCTAAGCAGACACGAAGCAGTGCAGACACCTGCACTAAACCAGCATGAGAGCAAGGCAGGAGCACCACAGATGGTTCCTTTGCCTGGAAAAAGAATGCAAAAGCAGAACTTGTGTCCTGGGGAAAAAAAAAAAAGGTTCTTCTGCGCAGGGACCAAATTCTTACCCAAGTAGTTTTCCCACATGTATAGAAGTAGGATGAAAGGACTTTCTTCCCTCAAAAAGCTGTTTTTTCTAGCCACATACCCATCCAAAATACATCACTGAAGAGGTATTAAAAAATAACCATCACAGGAAGGGTTTTTATGTGGCCTGCATTTCCCTCAATGTCAGGTTGTGAAAACGAGCCAGGATCGTGCCCCCAAAAGGCTACTGCTGTTTGCACAAGCTGAAAGTGAGCTGGTATTGCATCAGTTCAGCAACAAAAGATTTTATGAATAAGGAGCTGAGGCAGCCTGGCAGCATCCACCACCCTTCAATTGAATCCAATCAAACTCCAGTTCAAAAGGAAAATGAACAGGTAATATCTAGCTGTCTAAAGGGCCATCCCATTAACCTGAACTCCATCAAAAGCCACAGGGAATAATCTGCACACCCTGCAGTGGCATCCTCTGCTTTCATGGAGCAAGTCTGTCCAGCTGGGGCATCCCAGGACAGCCCAGAAATGCCAGATGCTTCCCAAGACGTGAATCCCTTCTCTTGCTGAGACAATCCAGAACTGAAAACTGAGGTGTAATTAAAGATGCAGATGCAAATGTACTTTGAACACGCAGTTAGGTGAGAACCAGGCATGAGTTCTGTCATCTCACTGCACATGGCTAATGCACAGCACATCCCTTTGTAATGCAGGAGGTTTGAATTCATCCTTTCCCATAAGGAACGTCCTCCTGCCCACTGGTGGCACATCTTAAATTGGATTGCAAAGATAAACAAGGGAGTTACTAAAGTCTCCTCGAATTTTTATTTTATTTGAATCTTGGCATTTTTGAGACGGAGAATCTCACTTTCCTTCTGCTGAAGGGAAAAAAAAACAACCCCATTTTATTTCAAACTTAACAGGGAATGAGGGCAACACCATCACTTTGGGAAATGCTCCTTATAACGTGGCTCGTCCATGCAAAACCCAGCCTTGTGATTAACATGTGATTAATCCCAGATGGTGCCTCTTTCCAGGACCTAACTTTAGATCCTCTGCTCGACCAGGAACTACCTATGATATGCAGAGGAAAACAGGGAAAGGAGTTCTTTCAATACACCCCAAATTTAACAATTTTCCATTTTTTGTTTGTTTTTTTTTTTTTTTTTTTTTACCATTAGAATCTAGTGTCAGGGATAGAAAAAACATCATTTTGAAGGAGAAAGCAATTTTCTTACCCTACCACACTATAGTCCAAACTTTCATACCTTTTCTCACACTTAAAATGAAATCAACTTCAGATGATGGTGCTTTTATAGCCAAAAAAAAAGGTCTTTCTTGTACTATGTGTATTGAAACCCCCTAATTACAGAACTGTCAGACAATGACAAATGCTTGGACAATTCTGACCATTCCCAGGGTAACCCCAGGCAGTCAAACTGCTCTTTCTCGAGTCAAGAAATGTGAAAAAATAGGTGGTTTTCTGACTGCACAGAGAGTTGCTGAAAGATCAAAGCATCACCACCCACAGAGAGCAGCAGGTCAGCAAATCCCTGCTCCTCTCTCCAAGGGGAAGATCCCCAGGGACTGATGATTTTTTTAAACCACTGAAGCAATCACGATGTGGGGCATCACTGCAGGTACCGCAGCAAAATGTCATTTTTTTGCTTTTTGCAACAGCCCAAAAAGCCAGATGAAGTGAAGGAAAAGCTGTGTTCTCAGGCTGAAGGTGAAGCAAGGAGACTGGAGAAAAAGTGAAGACAAAATACTCCACTTGCTAACGAGCTCCCTTGCCTTGTGGGTGAACTCGTGCCAGACACAACTAAAGAAAATAAGTACTTTAAGTTGCAACAGATCAAAACAGATTACAGCATGAAATTTATTTTCAGGATGGGGAATATCCCTGTCATCTGTAAAAACACATATGGCAACGTTGAGGGGGTTTTGGCTTTTTTTTAACGTAAAGTGTGAATTTCCCTGTAAACCACACATGCACTCCAAGGATTGATTTACTGTCCCCTTCCTGCTTTTCAACAGCCCCTCCCCACGCAGAGCTTGTGAACATGCTGGGAGCACAGACTTTGCTGACAAGACATTGCTTTTCACAGGCCAGTGATTTTTGTTTCACTGCAAACACATTTACCTGCCAAAGGCCAAGTTCTCAGTTGGCATAAATCAGCACAGCTCCTCGCTCAGCCACCTAATTCCACTTGCAGGCTTTAAATAAAGGTTCAAGATGCCTCTCCCTCCCTAAAACGGGACAATTTCCTCGAGGAGTTCATCCCCAAAGTGCATCCAGGAGACAGTTTTACCTCCAGGAGTTCATCCCCAAAGTGCACCCAGGGAACAGTTTTACCTCCAGGAGCTCATCCCCAAAGTGCACCCAGGGAACAGTGTTACCTCCAGGAGCTCATCCCCAGTGTACACCCAGGGAACAGTGTTACCTCCAGGAGCTCATCCCCAGTGTACACCCAGGGAACAGTGTTACCTCCAGGAGCTCATCCCCAGTGTACACCCAGGGAACAGTGTTACCTCCAGGAGCTCATCCCCAGTGTACACCCAGGGAACAGTGTTACCTCCAGGAGCTCATCCCCAGTGTACACCCAGGGAACAGTGTTACCTCCAGGAGCTCATCCCCAGTGTACACCCAGGGAACAGTGTTACCTCCAGGAGCTCATCCCCAGTGTACACCCAGGGAACAGTGTTACCTCCAGGAGCTCATCCCCAGTGTACACCCAGGGAACAGTGTTACCTCCAGGAGCTCATCCCCAGTGTACACCCAGGGAACAGTGTTACCTCCAGGAGCTCATCCCCAGTGTACACCCAGGGAATAGTTTTACCTCCAGGAGCTCATCCCCAGTGTACACCCAGGGAACAGTGTTACCTCCAGGAGCTCATCCCCAGTGTACACCCAGGGAACAGTGTTACCTCCAGGAGCTCATCCCCAGTGTACACCCAGGGAATAGTTTTACCTCCAGGAGCTCATCCCCAGTGTACACCCAGGGAACAGTGTTACCTCCAGGAGCTCATCCCCGATGTGCATCCGCCCGTCCCGTCCCGCGGGGCCGTCGGGATTGATCCCAACCACGAAGATGCTCATCCTGGAGCGGTCCTTGTTGCCAGCCAGGCTGAGCCCCAGCCCATTCTTGTCTTTCTCCAGCTCAATAATGTGCAATTCTCCCGGGAGATCTGCATATCTCTGCCTGATTTTTTCTGGGAAGGTCAAAACGTAAAGGGAGTTAGAACATAAAGTGAGTTCCGTGCAGATGTTCGACAACACGCACAAATATGCCAGAAATTTATGGCTTCTCAGCAAATGAGTGTTTTTAACAGAGGTCTTTTCAGCACAGGCTCTAAAATACCGTTTGCTCTGTGTGTATCAGTCACGCAGCAAAATGCAGCATCAGCTGCAAATCCTGTTCACATTAAACCCACACTATTTTAATTATTTGTACAACAGCCCGGTTCCAAACCAAAACTTTCCTGAAAGGAGGGTAAACAAGGAAATTCCAGAGGCACCTTTACCTTACAAAACCTATCAAATTCAGGAAACTCTCGTAAAGTTCGAGCTGGTTAATTAACCACTGCGGGAAACTGAAGCACTTAATGGCTCAAACATTACTGCAAGCTCACATCTCAAGGTAAAACCTTCTGCTTCTTCCTAGTGACTCAGGAATCTTCTCAGCACGACTGCTGATTACACAGAGCAGATGTCAGTGACAATGGAGATGAGTGATTGCGTTTTTAAATGCAGCCTCACCTGATATTAAGGTAGTTATTTGTCTTTCATCTGCATTTCAAGCATCCCTGTGACAGAGCTCGATATATTCACAAAGTTATTCAGAGCACACGGCGTGGCTGGGGATGCTGACAGGTTAATCTGAATGTCTTTTCACCACTGGCATGCAAACATCTATCACCATTGCTGGGGAGGGCAGTTCTTTCCTGTCTGCTCTCCCTTTTCAGATTTTGAAGCCAGTTTAAACCACCACCTGCACCCTTCAGCTGGGCCACACATTTGAAAAAGGCCAGTCAAAGGATATCCCTGTGGCTGGGTGTCACCTTTAGCACAGAGCCCAAGGTGAAAGAAACTGCTGCGTTATGCATGAAAAGGAGAAATAAGGAATATTATATGGTCAACCATATCCCTGAGTCAGCAGCAGGAGCTAGATCAATATTAGCTACTACCACTCTCCTGGGAAAGTATATTTTATTTTAGTAGTATGATTTAACTGCTGTAGTGAATGTTCCCATGACAACGAGAAAGAGGGAAAAGCGCTGGGGAAGGTGAGAGGGAGGCAACCAAAAGTGAATAAAAAACTGCTGAGAAAAAAGAAGATGAGGTAGAGATGTTCCTTCCACAGCCCCTGTGCTGTCAGGGTGATTTAGCTGAACATGGGACATTCCCAGAGGCTCTTCTGTCCAAGGGCCCTTCCTGAGTAATTGCTCCAGCTGCAGCAGCCCCTTGTGCCTTGGCAGAGCCCACTGGGACATGGAGAGCAGCTTCCCATCTCCAGCCCCAGCTGCAGCCAGGAGAATTACCCACACTGAGAGCAACACAGGCACCAACCAGCTCTCCCCTCCTTGCCGTGTTTACAGGCTGGCATTTTCCTGCCACACTCAAAATCCCCAGTGCCTGAGCCTAAAATCCCCAGGGTGTATGGTCAGGGTGAAATGTTATCCCTGGAAAGCTGCTAAAGCCCTACAGAGGTCTGCACAAAATCAGAACATCACCAAAAAAAAATATAAAAAATTAGAAAGCTCATTGTTACTCTCAATTGTATGCCCCCAAAAATTCATGTAACCGTGTTAAATGGCAATTCCATGTAGCTGCGTGGTTCTTTAATGTATTTCTTAACTAACGGGGTCAACATGTAATTAGAGGTGTGGTTTGCTACACGGATTTGGAAACTGTTTTGTCTTCTTAGTAATGGAACAGCAAGTCAGGAAGGGTCTCAAAAATGGTATTTCTAAAAGCAAAGGAGATGCAGCCACACCTGGGTTGTTCCCAGCACCGAGGTTTAATTTCTTTGCCCACCAGGCCAAGTCCAGACCTGAAGAGCTCCAAGACATTTGCTGCCCGCCACAATTAGACAAATAACTCATTACAGCACAGCAAGGAGCTGCAGCACACCCCAGAGCAGGGCACCAGCAGAAAAGGGTTTTTCTTATCGATTGCATTTTTGTGGCTAAAACTAAGACTTGGAGCTGGAGGGCTGCTGTCCATTACTCCCTGCCACAGCTCCCTCCACTGCTTGTTGTACATGGGTAACACATCTCGCTTCTGTTTGCCAGGAGCAAGGAACATGTCTAAAGCATAATTTGAACAACTCACAGCCGGGTGCACAGGCAGGAGCTGAAGGAGCAAGGAACACACACACATTTAAATGCAGCGCAGATGAAGCTGCACATCTTCAGAGGCTGCCTCAAAGCTCATTCCTGGCCTGTCAGTAAAACCACTTGAAATTCCCCAGCATGAGCAGCCCTGCAAACACACATTGCTCCAGCCTCTGCCTGCAGACAAAGTGCCTCTGAGACCGAGAGTAAGTCTGTAATTCCACGGTGTTTCCTCCCCAAAATGAGTTGTCTCACATGGGAGAAATGTTGGCAGTTCAGAAGCACATGTATATTCCTTTCTGAGCTGGGCTGAAACTACAAGTCAGCTTTAGTCCTTCAAAAATCAATAGTTTGGGCAATTGCCTGGGATGGGACAAAGCCTCACTAAAACTCCTGGTCTGCCCACTTTGAGCCAGGTCTGGAAACCTGGTGAGCTGAATCCCAGCTCTGTGCTCCAGCTGTGCCAAAATGCTCCACTGTGGGAACAAATCTTTGGGCAAAGAAAAAATTGATCTGTGCAAAAAGCAGAGACCAAATCCAGGATTGGTCGCTTTACTTGCTAAGGGTCGTTTTATTTGGGTTTTTTTTAAGTGTCTTCCCTGTTACGTTACTTGCTGGAAAAAATCCTTACTTACAACAGAAGGAAGCCTCTGTGTGAACTGAGCCCTGGATTCTAAATTATCACATTCATTTCCAAAGTAACTTCTGCGTGGTTTGCAATGGCTGAGGTGACTAAGAGGTAAAACAGAGGGAGACCAGGGAGGGGGGCAGAGGATGCTCCGTGCCAGCCCCATTTCCATCCTGGCAGGAGGCACTGCTGTCCTGGAGAAGAGACAAGTAGAGACACCCCTGCTTTTAAACTCAACCCTCTCCTAGCACAGGCTGCCTCCTCCCTGGCTAACAGAAGGTTCTGGCTCTCCCCAGTCCCGCAGTTCAGCCCTTGGAAGGGCTGTCCTGGCCAGGCAATAAATGACAACAAATTCCCAGCGGTGCTGCCTTACTCATCCAATCTGCATACAAATATCCTCTGGGCATCCAGCTGGCTTCCTACAGCACTGTCCTGGTAGTCTCAGTTTGCCTCTTAATAAGGATCTCACAAGATTATTTTGAACAAGTATTTACTGCTTAAACAAACCTGCATCTAAGACATCTTCTTTTTAATGCCTTTTTCAGCTGTTTTTTCTCCCCTCCAGCTGGTATCAGTTTTCAGCTCCCTGCCTAGGGTTGGGGAGCCAGTTAGCATCTGCTTTTGCATAGAATTCCATTATCTGCCTTCATTACCAGACACTTTACACGAGGCAATTGTAATTCTGTTGTTGCTGCATCACACATGGGACACGGCAGCCTCTTGTTTTGGCACGACACGGGGCTGTTTCCACACTCGGTGACAATGTGCCCATCACAACTTCTGCAAACACACCTCACCGGGGATATGGCACCAGCTAACACTGCAGCCAGCTTCTCTTAAAAACGCCACACAGATGCAGCGTGAGCCAAAAGCAGGAGTGAACGCTTTAGTGATCGCTCCTGCAATGATGTTTCCCCGTTATATTAGCAGACAATTACATTTCAAAGGGAAACCCTGGAAATGGAAGACAACTGCTCTCAAACAATCTACTGTTATGCTGCTGCATATGTTTCCCTGCCTCAGCCACTATTCCCATTATATTAAATGGAGAGATAAAAGAAATAAATGGGGACAGTATGGTCAGGATATTGGAGTTTGCATGATCTAGTGCTGCAACAAATACACAATTTATCTGCAACACCAGAACCAGACACCACTTCTCAGGAAGGCAAAAAGGCTCTTTAAATGACAGATATATAAAGCACTTGCAAAGGGCGGAAGAGCTTGTTTCCCAAAGCTGCTGAAATCTCCAGTTAAACGAGCTGAAAGGGAAGAGGTGTTGCTTTGGAAAACGGTCTCTGCCTGATGTAAATGAGAGTCCATCCAGAAAAGGTGAAAAGAGGAAAGAAAAGGCTCTGGATGACACAGTGAGGTGATTTGGTTTAGTATCAAATGCTCAATATTAAAAATGTCAAGGCAAAATACAAAGAAAAGGCGAAAAAGACCACAAAGAGAGACAACAGCTGATATCTGAATATACAAGGTGATGCTGAGGATTTTTCATGCCTCTCATGTTGCCTGAGATCTCCATTAGCAGCATATGCTGGCTTTTGGAGATCTCATTTATCAGCCTGTGCTCGTTCTAATGCTTTTATCTCCCATTTTATCCCAGAGCAGAAAACCTGGTTACAGCCCTGGCCCTTCCCAGCACAGCTCAGGCAGCAGCACCACGGCCACTGCTCCTCGCTGGGTAGGGACAGACATCAGAATGCAGGCAGCATCCACTGCACAGAGCCAACCTTGCATATCAAGCAACCAATTCCCTTCTTGATTTCACTACAAACATTAAAAAAAATTAATGTAGGAAGTCCCTTGGAAGCTAACCCTAGAGCTGTGAGGGCAGCACGTCTAATTTACTGATTACAATTTACAAGAACCTAAATAAGCATATTGAAGGGACCATAATTGAACAAATGGGGTTTAGAATTCTCCCACTACTAATAATATAATAAGCTTATTGTTTTAATCTTCCCACTAGTCCTCTATTCAGCTCCACGGAGGCAGACAGTTCCCCAAACCTTATCTCAAAAGTGATGCACTCATCTGTTTTCATAAGCTTTAAAGAAAAAACAGAGTATTTCTGTAATGCTTTTCTAAATTCCATTAAATCGGTGCAATTCTTGTCTTAGTGACCAGCAAGCACGAGAAAAGTACGGCAGTTGCATTCAAAAATCTAAATGGAAGGGACAGAGATCCTGTTCTCACCAGTCCCCTTCCCTCAGGTGATGAGAGAGGTTCACCCACCCTTTTAAGGTGTTATCTCCAAACCTGGGGGCAGAGAGAGTTCCCCACCTGACCCTGAGGCTCAGCATCCCCTGCAGTCTCCCTCTGACATCCCTTTGGCAGCACTTTGCCTCGTGTACACCATTTGGAAATAGTTTACCAAACCTGAAGTGATGATTTGCAGAGAAAAACAACATTCAGCATTCCTATTTTCCCTCTGGCAGACTTCAGCTAACTCTCCCAGTCAAGAAAAACAGCTCCACGGCCCCTTCTTCCCCAAAATACTGTCAAGCCAAAATACCCTAATGTTACTTTAAATTCCACGAGGGAGAGAGCAGGCACCAGGTGCCACAAACAGCCCAGAGGAGAGCTGCACACCCTGACAAATACAGCTCACCCGACCTCAAGTGAAAAACAAGCAGGCATTAAACTCTCCTGAGACAATATTCTCACCCTAAGTGGAAGATTCCCTCTTTTCCTCTTGTTTTGTGTGAAGGATTCGGGCTCTTACTTGGGATCTCCAAGTTTCTGCTTGCTGCTCCCTCCAGCTCAGGCTCCAATTCCGTTTTGCTCCTCTCAGCTCACAGAAGGAGCAAACTTTCCACTTTCCTGCTCTCCTTAAATCCCACCTGTCCCTCACATCACTTTTTACAGCGGAAGGTGGAAATTTCTGCTGGTGCTCCTTAACCCATCCAGGAAGAAGGGGATAATGAGAGCCTCCACAATCCCATCCAAGTACCATTTCAGCCTGCTCCCTGAGCAGGTGGCATTTAGAAACTGTTAACCATTGATCACTTCTTCCTACAACCAAGGGAACCATCACATCCCCAAAGACAACGGCAGAGAGAAAAGTGACTGAAAACCAGGGTAACTGTGGTCCATGATATCAGAGAGCACCTCCAGTGCTTGCACCATTTTGCGGGCCTGATATTTCTGGGTCTGAGAGATTTTAGCCTGCTAGCCTGCTGACTTTCTCCCAAGGAAAAATTTCTCAAGAAAGCTTCTTCTCAAAACAATCCTGGCAAACAACTCTCCTTTCTCCAAACAATCTTTCTCCAGGTTGTGTTTTGCTTTTCTAGTTCTCAAAACATTTTAGCTCTAGTTTAACCAATGGGATCAGAGAGGTGTCGTTCCTACTCACCAATCATGTTAAGTCTGTATCAGAACACCTTATAAAAAGGTAGTAAGAATTAGACAATAAAGCCTTTTTTCTATGCTCTTTGCCTTCTGAAATATTTAGAGTCTCTCATCCTTTTTTTGGTGTCCTACAACGACACCATTTCACACCAACATTTCACACACACGGAGTTTTAACCAGCAATTCTTTTCCTTAGTCAGGCCCAAAGCTTCATGCTAAGGCTGCACCTCCATTACACACCATTTAAGCCCTCCAGAGATATTGTGTGTTTTTGTTTAATTAGATGAGAAGGCCACGATGAGTCTATTCACGCCCATGCTCATCCGGGATCTTTTAAAAGGAGATTTAGTGGAAGTGTGGTAAATAGAGCATCCCCACGCTAATAATTGGTGATTAAAAGGGAATCTGCCTTCCCTTGCAAACAATCCTTCCACTCCTTTGCCTTTCAAATGATGCATCAACCCCCATGAAAGCACTTGGGTTTCCTCAGAAGTGACCTCCTCTGGGTGCTGTGCTGTGGCAATCAGTGACTCACTGGAGCTGAGCTGGGAGTGCCCCTGCTCCAGCTGATGCTCCCGAGGTCCTGCAGGCTTTGGAGGAAAGCACTGGCAGTTCTGGGAAACTGGGTGTTTCCTCCAGATAGGAGACACGCTGCTGGAGCATCACACTGCCACTGCTTGATTAAACACAACCAAAGAGCAACAAAGACTCTTTTCTTTTTGTCCTTTTGATAAAATCCACTGTGAGGATACAAACGGTGATGTGTAAAAATTTCACGTCCTGGTTATGCCTGGGCCACAAAAATGCCAGACTGAAGGAATTTTGGAGTAATTAAATCCTTAAAAATGTGAGGTAGGCTCCAATGACAGCTGCTGTGGACCCTGTTTTTAAGAGAAAAATCCCATTAAAAGACTCTAACGTAAATATCCCAATGTATTTTGTGGCACTATGCAGCTGAAGTCACTCAAAGCCAACACCCTGCTCGGGAGCATCCTGGAGATAAGGCTCAGTTATCTCAGCTGCAGCTCCAGGAGGACACCCGTGCTCCTGTCTCACACAGCTCCCTGGGAAGCCTGGCTGTGAGAACAGGGCAGGAACATTAGGAAAGACTGCAAAGTCCCAGGGAAATTCCAGCGGTCACCTGGCACTGAGCATCAGGAACCGTGAGGATGCACCAGCATCAGATTCCCACCGGGACAGACGAAGCTTTAACGACCCCTTTCACAACCCAGTTTTGGGGAATATCTCCCAACTGGGACAGAAATTTCTGTCCTAACCTGCTCTCACAGATCCTCAGGATCTCAGGAGCTGGGAGGGACCTGCAGGGCTCATCCAGGTCCTGGCAGGAGCTGGTTTTCTGTCTTGCTCCTGCTCACTTTGCTCTGGTAGGATCTACGACCCGTTCCCTACTTTTGGGTTTGAAAGCTGCTCGTTCATTTGATGTGTCTGAACGTCGGGAATTCTAATCCATTGCTCTCCCCACTTGGTCTCAATGCAAATAAGTTAATATTGTGAACATTTAAATTCTTCCTCCCCTGACAGGAATAATGTAAGTTGATCCTGACAGTGTTTCATCCTTAATAATGATGCTCCCACAGAGCGACTGGCATTATCTTGGAATCTTTCTGCATGGAGTCTAATTAAAGAGAACCATGTCAGACTCTTGTCAGAAATGGGGAGTTTGTTACCTAATGAAGACTTTTAGGGGACCAGTGATAAGTAACTGCAAGAGGCAGCACAGACAACACCTCTCAAAAGTCGAGCTGATGAGACATTTCTTGCTTAGTGATTCATTTAATTCGATTAATTTAAGAACCTGCAGTAAGAGCCCAAACCTCCTCCATCTAGAGTGGGACTAGAGAAATTTGGATTTAATAGTAAAGACTTTTTGAGCAGCAAACACAGCCTGTGCAGATGAGTCCAAAGATCTACAAAACATTCTTCAAGGAAGGTCTCCAGTGGAACTGCCACGCTTTGTGAAATGCAGGAAAAGACTCAAACAATGTAAAACTTCACATAAAATCAGAACAGTTGCACTAACAAGCCATAAAAATAAAAAAAAGACTAGGGAGCTGGTTGTGGAAGAGCAGGTGAGGAGGAGGAAATGACACTGGGCACTGGGATAAGGGATGGTGGAGAGTCCCAACCCTCTCTTTGCTGCAGCAGCACAGCCCTGTGACACAACAAATGCACGTCACAGCGACTTGACAATGACTACATTAAACTTTTGGATTAAAAACCCCCACCCCAGAAGTCTTAAATTTGCTTGCACAGCAGTTTTTAAATATGCTGTGATTAAACAGATTAAAGCTGGATGAATCACTGGGACTGTAAAGCCCAGGAAAATGCCCATGGAGCTGGGCTGGGAACTACAGAGAGAGCCTTAACAGCAAGAAGCCCCAGAGATGATTGATCATGATCAGCTACTTCAGCTGTGAATTAATTCAATGGCAATCTTAATGATAAATTTTAATCCTCTTTACTATTTTTAGGTTTTAGTTGTTTTGCTGAAGATTGATTGTAACTGTCAAGCTAGTTACTACAAAAATCGATTTACTTGCACCAAACTATTGTATTAACATTGCACGTTCCTTTTTTAGGCCTACTGTGGGGATCTGGGTGTTTTAAGTATATATATAAGCTATATAAACATCTAAGGAAATATAAAATTTATGATACATTTGGTTAATTAATTAATCACAACAGATATTGTGAACAACGTTCCTTCTATGCTTTACATTTTTCCTAACAACATTTACTGCTTGCATTTGGACAGAAACGGGGATGCAATTAAAACACAGACAACAGCTTTGTAATCAAAACGCTGCACACAACCATGGCAATTGTGATTAATGCAAGGAAAAATGTCTTCACTGCCACGTTTTCCTTTCAAACTGGGATATTTAACAGAAGCATTGTTATTCTCCTGGCAGATCACGGCGGCTCTGTGGTGATCAAACCTGGTTTTAAACGGTCTAATTTCCACTTTGGTCTGTGCCTGGGTTTCACACACAGCTCGTTGTGCAGTGACCTCAGAGGAGGCTCTGCCACCCCGCCACGGCCACAAACACTTCCACAATTCTCCAGCTGACAACTCTCAGCTTCACACCCCCAGCTTTTATTCGCAGGCCAGCAAAGAAAAATATCCTCTCTCAGCCCCTAACAAGTTGCTCAGGTTTGATAAGCTGTTTTCATTCCCGCTGAAGGGGTTGTGGAGAGAAAAGCTCTTTGTTTCGGGCTGCTGAGGAAAAAGGCAAAAGCTGGATTTTTACTACGGTCAGTGCTGGGTCCAGATTCCTCTCAATTCTCTGGGTGCACACATACTTTAAATGAAAAAAGCTATTCAGGAAAATTATGCTAATGGGTTAGAGTGTGCTCAGATCTCCGTGCAGATTGCCTTTTAAAACTTCCAATGCGTGTTAAAAGCAGAAAATGTTTGATTTCAATGCAATGCAAAGCCAATTTAAATTAAAAAGCAGATAAATATTAAAAGAGCTGCGTACCTAGCTTTTAGAGGAAATGAGGTTACAGTGAGTTCACTTATGGAAAAGACCTGACCAGCCCCAAATAGCTGTTCAGATGGTTTATATCTCTTTTTTTTTTTTTTTTTTTTTAATTTAGGCAGCTATCAATATTTTATTAGGTTCACACCTGCTTTGTCTTCCATCAGACTACTCACAGCTCCTCAAACATTTCCAAACTCCCTGACCACTTTTGAGTTTTGAGCTATCAAATGGTACTTGAGTCATCAGGCTCTGTTTAGGTACAAACCTGAGTCTCCCAATGTCACAGCTTGCCTTTGATTGCTGTGTTAAAATGAGACATGAGTGAAAAATGACTGCGACACCTGGCACTGCTGCAGATCTCTGTGCCTTGGAACAAAACAAATGGACATCTACAGTTCCACTTTGAGGTCTCTTCTGTTCATAAATGCACAATAATCATTCTTTTGCTATGTGCTTCCATCTCTTCAGCTATCATGTCCTGATTTATGGTGTCTCATGTGTTAATCACAGCCCAGCACTCTGATTTTAGACCATGTTTTAGCCCAGGAGAAGTGGAGATGCAGGAGAAGGTCCTTCCTCCCTCCTCTGTCCAAGTCAGCTCTCGTGCCAGACTCCTGCAAATCCCTTCCTCCTTCTTGGAGGAGGTTTTCAGCAGAACATTAGAGAGGATGACAAAGTGAACACTTCTCATGTAGATATACCATCAAAATACAAACTTCCAGGCTGAAAACACACTGCTGGATTGTGGCTGTTATTCCAAAAGAGAAAGGCACCAACCACATAAAGAATTCATTCAAAGGTCTCTTCTGAAAACGAGACAGCAAGAGTTTTAGGAAGAATTTTCAACTGTCTGATGTGACATAAATTGAAGATAAGTGGGCACCCAGTGCTAATGAGAACACAGATCTTTTTCTAGCACTGCAAGTGTTTGTCAGGCAGCAACTTCTGCATTTACAGGTGCCAAACTCCTCTCCCATCAGGTGAGGCAAGGGAACCTGGAGAGAGAAATGGATAACAATTCCTCTCCACACAAATCCTCCACTGAATAACGCTGTGAAATCACAAAGCAGTTGCATGCTCTCCCTAAACAAGCCATAAATCTTATTTAATCAGCTGTCCTGAGAGTCCATTGGAGAACTAATCAGGTTTGTGCTGCACTTATGACATCATAACACTTGACAGATTTGATTAAATAAAACAATATTTTATATTAGGAATGCTATTCTGATTATTTTTAAGCTCTCCAAAGGACAGAGCCTGGCAGACCTGTTTTCTCTTCCACAAAGGAGTAAAATGAAACTGCCAGGGTCAGACACCTTTCCTTCAACTAAGAGGTGCTAAGCAAGGCATTCATTTTTCTGCAGCAGAAAAACTGTATCACAAAGAAGTGAACGGAGTATTTGAAGAGATGATTGCTTTTTTTTTTCTAGTACCAAAACACGTTATTAGACAACAAATAGCTTCTCTTCTAATGTATTTAATGAAATAAAGATATTAATGCATTAAGCTTTGGGCATTTTTGAAATGAACACAATTATAATCAGGAAATTGATGATGTATGTGAGCAGAGACTTGCAATATGTCAAGCACTCTCTCTTTTTCCTTCTGGCAAAAGAAATCCATCTCCAAGGATTAATCCAGGAGAAGAGCTAAATGGATAAACTTTACTATATTAAATAGACTCACTTTTTCCACTCTGACTGGAGGAGGAAATCAACTAAGAGAAAGTTAAAAAATAAATGCCTGAGGGAAAAGTAAGAGTGGGGTATGGTAATTTTTACTGTAATTCTTTTGGCTTGATATTCAACTGGTATTTTTTTCCCCTCTTATGGAATTTAGCTTTCAAAAAAGATGATTCAGATGCATCCACAACTTACTCTTCAGCAATAAACACTTTCTTTTGGGTAAGCTGGAACTCTGTGGATCCTGCTTTCTATTTTATTTTATTTTTAAATTTACATGGCCCACCTGACCTCTGGGAACTGTGGCTCCACAAGTCTCAAGATGCTTCGTGTCTCTTCTGACAGATGGCCAAGCAAGACATCCAACAGATGGCAACCCACCAAAGAGTTGCCAGGTCTTCCCAATGGCAGCCCAGGGGTCATGCTCCAGTGTTTATTAATTATATTTCAGTCTCTTAATAGAAATTAAGCATAGTTCTAGTAGGGTAGCTAATTTTATTCTGTTTTTCTACAGGAACACAGCATAAGCAACCAACCCCCCCCTGCAATCCAAGCTCCTGCCCCCAAACCTCTGGACTGGCAGCAAATCTCATGGTGGAGCAGGGGTCTCAAAGGGGCTATAAAAAGTTCATGAAAAGAGGTAGGAGAGAAACCTGATAAATTCCCTGCCTGGGGGAAAGGCTCTGGGGTGAGCTCACACTTAATGAAGTCAGAGATTCTCTCCAGGGAAAGCCTCAGGAAGGCTCCAGCCACAGGAAAAGCTCCAAGTGGAGCTCACACCTTCCTCAACACCCAAGCCAGGAGAACGGGAGACACAAATCTGCAGGACTCCAAGTTCATTAGCTGCAGCACTCAGCACTCATTAAAACCCTCACAACTTTCCCCACCCCGCAGCATCCCTCCTGCACACACAAACAGCCACATCCTCCTGGCCCCAAAAGGCTTTGCTGCTTTTTGGGAATATTTTAAAATGCCCATCCAGCTCAGTGAAGGTTTACTCAGTCCACACTGCTGCTAGATATAGCATTTTCCCAAAACCACCAAGGAAAAAAAATAGTCCACTTTCCATGAAGTCTTCATTCTTCAACTCTTCTTCAACTCATCTTCTTCATCTCAACACTCTCATTGAAAGAAAGAAAAAAGGGTCCACAACTTATGTTCAATGTGAGCTCCCCAATCCTCACAAAATCCCTTCCCACCTCTCTCCTGGCCCTCACTCACAAGCTGCCTGTGCTCATCCTTGCACAGAGCTCTCCTTGCTCCCTCATCCATCATATCCCTGTCTCAGCCCATTTTTTCCCCTTCCACTCTTCTCCCAGCCCTTCAGGGAAACCTCACTAGGCACCACGCTGGCAGGCTGGTCCCTCAGTGGCTTTCTGCCCTTGAAAAAAAGTGTTTAAAAAACCACATCTTCCACACACAAAAAAATTTTAAAAATCACATGATCTACACTTCTAACAACTCAATCCTGAAATGAACACTTGCTCTAAAATCACAGCATTGCCTACTTAAATCCATCAGTGATGCACAACAAAGTGATACTGTATTAATCCTTAAATAATCTGTCATCTCCCTAAAAGAATAGCAGGTTACAAAATGGATGGAGGAAATTACAGAAATTACAAAACCTGTGGGTTGAAACCAGATTTTTTTGCCAAACACCTGAGAAAAAATAAATAGTTTCTGGCTCAGAACCTTGCATTAAGGTTTATAGTTCAGTGCAGGAAAATGTCAAGATCTGAAGGTCCAGGTTGAGGTGAGGCTGGCACAGGGAGCACCAAGGGAATCTCATCCTTTCTCCTTCCTCTGCTGAGGCTGAGCAGTGACTGCACCACAGCACAGCCACAGCTCTGGCAGACTCCAGGACTGTCACACACTGTAGTGATACAGGAGATCCACTTTGGTGATGTTTTAGCACACAGGGCGTGCTGTCTGCTCCCACAGCACCTGCAGGGATGGAGGCCCAGCAGCACAAGGCCTCCAAAAGCCATTTGGGAGGTGAAATCCCTCTCACAGCACAGCAGTGAGACATAACTTAGCTCCACAGGCAAGTGCACACACAAGAAAATGTCCTGTGCCTTCCCAGCCTCTGGCTTTTCCACTCAAAGCCCTCCCAGTTTGGGGTACGTGGCTCATCACTAAGTAACAGCACACTGCAGGTGTGGGAACTTATCTTCAGTATCTTGTAATATTCCCAGGATCATCACACCATGGAAATGATGATTTCTCACCCTAAGGAGTGGGAAGTCTGTACTTTTCTAGAGATACAGAGTTCAGGATGCTACACAAGCATAACATTTACGGGTTAAAAAATCCACTAAGGCTTACCACTCTGAAACTGCAGAAGAAACCCACCAGAATTTATAAATCTGTGATTACTACCATGCTTGCTTTTCACTTAAAGGGACACAAAATCCCTCTGAAACTACCTAATGCATTGAAACAAAACAAAAACCCCACTGTTCAAAGCACTTAGTACCCACAAAACAATCACAAATGATCTGGCAGAGTCAAGGTTTACCACTCCCAGCTTCAGACAACGTTTGTAACTCACCTGCAGCTCTGTCCCCTGGCAGTGGAACACTCATCACCTGAGCAGGAGGTCTCCAATCCAGCTGGCTCAGCTGCTGGGATGGCTCCTGGCTCTGTGCTGGCCTGTCTGCACGAGGCAGAGGAGCAGGGTCCTCCCCCCAGACCATGACCACAACCAGGCCCCTCACCTGTCCTGTGCTCATCTGGTGCCCTCCTGACTCACAAACCCCACTGCTCCACTCGACTGCCTTCCCCCTTTCATTCCCCAAACACCCCCAGGAGCTGATGGGACATTGACTCTGCCCTTGGACCTTGAGTGCCAGCTGTGGAGGGCAGGGCAAGGACAGGGCTGGCAGCTCACAGCCCCTGATCAGTGGTGCCTGATGTGCCACCTAGATGCTGGAAATCCCTTCCCATTCCCCAGGTGGCCTGGGTTAAGGGGTGTCTCCAGGGAGGTGCTGACCCCATGCCTCTGGGGAGCAGAGCCCCATCCCTCCCCAGCCACAGCAGCCCAAATTTGGTGTTTCCTTGATGACAGAATCATGGAGTGGTTTGGGTTGGAAGAGACCTTAAAGCTCATCTCATTCCTGCCATGGGCAGGGACACCTTCCACTGTCCCAGGCTGCTCCAGCCTGGCCTTGGACACTTCCAGGGATCCAGGGGCAGCCACAGCTTCCCTGGGCAACCTCAGATTATAACATTTCCTCTGACAACTTTTTGGGGAA
Source organism: Nicator chloris (assembly GCA_013400495.1). Taxonomy (NCBI): domain Eukaryota; kingdom Metazoa; phylum Chordata; class Aves; order Passeriformes; family Pycnonotidae; genus Nicator; species Nicator chloris. Next base: position 493,816 of record WAAE01025451.1, on the reverse strand, counting down.
GCACAAGCCACGATCTCCAAGCGCTGATGAAGAAACCAGACATGCACATCATCACACTGATTCTAAAGGGCTCATTCGTGCTTCTGGGGCAGCAGAAGGAACCACCTGCCCTTCAGCCAGCTGCCACATCTCCTCTGAAGCCAACATGGCAAAAGTGTTCTGAATTTGGTGATAAAATAGGGCTGCTCATCTGATGCAGCCAGCACACACACACAAAGGTATCTGCATATAGATTTCCTTCCTAATGTCCTCAGCTTGCAATCAGTTTTCAATGCACACGTGGCCACTACAAGGCATGAAGCAAATTTTCACAGTGTACTGTAGCCTGCACACCTAGAGATAAATGCTCTGGATTGCTCTTTAAATGCCACCTACCCTGATGAAGAGCAATTCCACACCTGCTCTGACTGATGAGCGGCCCCTAAGCCAGGACAGGGAATGAGGGAGAATCCAGTCTTCAGAGCAGCAAAAAATAATTTCAACTTTCTCCTGACAGTACAAGAAGTGATTCTGGACAGCTGCCTCAATTGCTGCAAAACTAGGTAATGTCTGTAAAGAATAAAATTATTGTCATTGGACATTTTTTTATATTTCCCTTCTGTTAGAGCCTTACTTCCACTACGTACTGGGAGCAGCTACAGCTTCAACCGAGCAGACCATTTTGTTACAGAGCTATTATGCAAATGATCTGCTCTGTATTCTAACTGGAAGCAATGCTGTGCTAGTCTGGGCAAGACATGAGGCACTGTGGAGTTTTCTTTTTCATTTTTTTTTCTCTGTGCACTGGAGCAACATTGTTTACGGTGGTAATGATGAAAGAGATATCTCTTCCCATCTAAAACTCAGGTTATTAGTCAAGAATATAAACACATAACCACCTTTTACGAGCTGGTGTCTGCCTTTCATTTAGCTACTTAAATATTTACATCCTTTCAACGTATTTTTAGTTGCAAGTCATTGCAGTGATATTAAGAGTACTTGGGTGAGAGGAATTTATAAAGACCTACTTGGATCATCCTCTCTTAGCAAGTTTGTACCTGTGTTTACAGATTTATACCACAGACATTATCTTCCATCTGAAATTCCTTATCTGCAGCACCGGAGCGAGATCAAAGATCCCACACAACATCAGCCACCTGCACCCAGCCCCAGACAATGTAATAACCTTAAAACAAAAAAATCAGTGTATTTCATGCTGAGCATTTCAGTGCTGTTCTCTGGGTACCTGGCTGGTGTTGGAAGAAAAGATCTTACCTAAGAACAAACGCAATCTCAGGCAATATTTAAAGATTAGATTATCCTTCATTGCAAAGAGCTCATTTGTTTATTATCACGTTGCTTTATTCTTGCTTTGCCTCCTTCTACCACGAAAATGCTAAATATTCAGTTTAGATTCCCAGCAGCTTTTTATTTTGGTCTAAAAACATTTACCTAACACATTCTTAACAAGCAAAGTGAAGAAAATTCAGCCATCTGTCTCTGCATTACAATAACAGTTATGGAAGAGTAGATTATTCTATACAGCAAGAAATTTAATGCTATGAATTCTTATACTTTAAGCACTGTGTGCTCCAGTCAGTTTTGTATACAAGAATGTTGAGCACTGGCATACACAGAAGCAAGGATTTATAAGCAAACACAAGAGAAAATATTTTAAAGATATTAAATGCATTCAATATTCCAATCATGCTATATGTCCATGCTTCAAACTGAAGGGAAAAAAGAATCTCTGCTCTCCCTGCTATTATTTCCTTTCTCCAGCACTTCACTAGTTCTAAATTATCACTAAAAACACTTAAAAACGACTTGCTGGAAACAAACACGACATAGAGAGAGATGTGAATCCTTACCTGGGAAACCCCCTTGTACCATTGCTGTACCAGCATGTACTCAGGAAATCTGCATTCCTGACAAACATTCAGGGCTGTAAGCAGCTCAAATCCTCATCACACACAGGCTCAGGGCTTGTCTTTCTTCTGACGACCTTGGGCCTATTTTCCTGAGCTTTTTCTCTCCTTAAGGGCAAACCGTCTGTCTGTTTCTATTACGAGATGCCATCAATTACATTAATTTCGGGCTGCCCACAAGCTCCCAGTTACATCTGCCAGCAGAGGAGAGCTGCCTGTGGAAGCAGGCAGGGAGCAGCAGATCCCTGGATTCCCACATCTGACCCACGGATGCTCCCAGCTGCTGTTTGTGCTCTGCCAGCATCCGAATGACATCTCCATCCCCACACACGAGTCACCCCCGGCGTGCCCGTGTGGCTGGCAGCTGCAGGTACCTTCCTGCTTAACGACCCACTGCGTGGCAAAGGAGCAGTTAATAATCTGCTTTACCTGAGCATCCTTCTTCCTGCCAGCTACAGGGGTTAAAAATTAATTTCTCTCCCACAAACGGCTTCATTAAATCCGTTTTTTCTCCGACGCTGCAAATCTTGCGGTTTCCCGACACTGCTATGTGCTCGTGGCACAGGGTTTGCTTGTTTTGTTTTGGGGTTTGTTTTAATGTCAGAAAACAAAACCAATCTGTCATTGTAAGCGGAAAAAGGCATAAAACTTCATCATAACTTGTGTTTTGTTGAAACCCCAAACAAGCGACATTAGTTTCACTGCAATGAATGCTGAACTGAAACACTGAAAAGACTCAAAATCCTTCATTTAGTAATTAAAAAAAGCAAAGATGAAATCTCTCTCTGAATTTATAAACATACTTAGTCATTTTGGGAAGTCCTACCAATTCTCTCTTCCAAAAGCTACATTTAAACCAACTCAAAATACTCCGTTATTTCGTTAATATCATTAATTTGTTCGTTTTTAAAGTTCATTGTCCTTCCTTTAGAATATGTCTCACAGCACACACACAGCCATCTGTTCAGTGCATTATGTCAAGCACACAGTAAAAAAACCACAAGAAGTCCCAGCTGCAATTTTACTATTACTTCATCAAAAATGTAATTTCCTCTCGCAATACTTCATCAGATGATAACTGCGTGTGATTCACAAAGAGAGTGAAGAAACCAGCCCAGGAACAAAACCCCAGGCGAACCCACAACCTCAGAGTGCAGTGGCACCACCTCCCTCATCCATCCCAGCAGCTTTGTGGCTCTGCCCAGCACGTTCTGGATCTGATGTTAGGGCTGGTTACAAACCCCATGTATTTGAGCTAATTATGGGTCAGAACTAGAATGGGAAAAGAAGATTAGCAGCACAGAGTCACATTAAACAGAGATTAACACAGAGCTGAGAAATGAAAGTCTCTGCTCTATTTGTCTAATCCTGGCTCTTGCCTGACCTAAGGAAACCCACCCTACTAAACACACTTGGTACTATATTTAAGAACATTAAATCTTGCAATTACTACTTCTGCAGTATTTTATTTTCATAAAGCTTGAAGTCTTTTTCCAAGCTACATCTTCCCCTCTGAGCATCATCTCTGTTTGCTGTTGATTGCAGTGACATCTATTGGAGAGGCAGTGTTTGGCTGCACGAGCTGCCTCCACTGGAGATCAACATTTTCAGGTGACCCCCCCCAAAATGAAAAGCAAAATGTTAGGATTGCTTTTCCTTTGTTTCAGCACAACTTTGCATAAATCAGGCTCCAAACAGCGAGACAGCCAGGAATTATGAGTGGGCTGGCTTTTACTGAGTCATTTGTTAATAGTCCTGGCCTTTTCCCAAAATGCTGATTGTCACGTTGCCATCCTCACCCAGAGCAGTGCACAGACACTTCCAGAGATCCTGCTTCTGCCCACCCCATGAACATGACCCTACCCTCAAAGGCTCAGCTGGACTGGATTCCTTTTTGCCCATCTTTTATTTTTAATGAAAGCCACTGTGCCTTGCTGATCACAGCACCTGGATGCTGCTAAAAACCTCAGGTGTGTTATGAGCTGCCCAATGCCAACCCAACCCTCCTGCACCCCCAGATTTATCACAACGGGGAATCACAGAACCACGGCATGGTTTGGGTTGGAAGGGACCTTAAAGCTCATCCAGCCTGGCTTTGGACACTTCCAGGGATGGGGAACCCACAGCTTCTCCAGGCCAGGGCCTCCCCACCCTCTGAGTCAAGAATGCAAAGTCAAAATACCAGAGAAGTTTTAAAATCTCTTGCTTTAGCAGAGAAACCACTGTTCCTCAAAGAGCATCTTGGGAAGATAAATCAGTATGCTTTCTTAGAGTTACATTGATTTCTACATTATCTGGAGACAAAATAAGAGGAAGGGGGCATTATTATCCCCTTATTAGATCCAGTTAAATATCCTTGCAGACAGGAAGTCTGAGCACAGCAGTAGCTTACTCCATTACCCAAGCCACCTTCCACAAAATTTTTATTACCCTCTATTTTTATTATTTTAGACTTATTTGAAACCAACCAGATCGATCTCAGTCAACTAGCTGACATAAGATTCCACTAAAAATGTAACAGCAATTGAAATTGAGGATTTCAAGTTCCTTCAACAGTTGTCCTTTCAGTTTTTTCCAGAATGGTTTTCCAGGTCTCTCCTATCTAATTTATGTTTGCTGCAACTTGGCCACGAAAGCATAGCCAAACTGTACAGGCAGGAATTCCCCCCAGGAAAACCTCACGAAACATTCCACCACAAACTGCTCTGCCCATCCATTTCCTCTGCTTCTTTTTACTACCAACCCCTCATTATGGCCATAAGCCACCACGGGGTGCACACAAGTCCATTAGCAGGTTCTTGGAGCACACCTCCAGGAAAACACACCAGTGCCTACTGATGCCTGCAGCACAGCTGCTCACAAGCACAAACAGCTCCTTTGTGTGCCCTCCCCACCTTTTACTTGTTTTGATTTTAAAAAAAAGCAAAAAAAAAAAAAAATCCCATTCACAGCCCGGTGTTTTTCAGATTTGGGAAGTTTAAAAAAAAAACTTGCTCCAAAATAGGCTCAAAACAAAACTCACACACAGGGTTAGAGCTGGGTACGGATAAAGATTTGGCAGTGTCACTGGAAGAAGAAACAAAATGAGGAAATACAAATTTCAACTTGCCTTCAAAGTCTAGGAAAAGCCATCTAAGAACTTGGAAAATGATGTTGGAAGTACTGGAGGCATGAAACAAAGGAGAAAAAAGCAGATTTGAAACTAAAAGGTCTTGGGTGCAAGAGTCACATTTGAAAAAAAAAACAAACAAAAACCAAACGACAAAACACCTGAAACTTTAAACTTCTTAAACCACAGAAACACGGAGAGCATGTCTGGGGTTTCTCTAAACCAAAAACTACCTCAGAGTTCTATACCCAACAAGGATTTGCCCTCTTTGGATCAAAACCAACCCTTGGAAAGAAAAGGGACAACATGTACAAGAAATTACTTTTGTTGTACCAACAGGTCAGCAACAAGAGCTGCAGTTTCAGTGGAAAAGCAGAAATCAAAAGGGAGCATTGCCAAAAGGCAAGTGGGTTTAGATTTTAGGGGAAATCAAATCAACAACAAAAGGTTATTCAGCCACTTTAAGGGGGAAACAGACAAAATGTGGAGACTCTGAGGCATGAGTCTCCATGAATATGGATGAATATGGATGGGACAGAAAGGGAAGAAAAATTCTCAAATATGGCAGGAAGACTAACAATGCTCTGCTTTTTCAGTCTGGGGAATGATGGAGAATGTGGAGACAGAAGATGAGAGGGAGGGCTGAAAGAAGTGATAAGCAAGGACAAAAAATGTCAAGCAGAGCAAATACAGTGTTTCTGGAGTTTGAAAGAAATTGATGAGCAGGTTCCTGACACTGCAGCTGTGTTAATAAGAATGCTAAAAAATAAAGTAAAATCCATCAGGAGCAAAGCAAGAGGACAGATTTAACAGCTGTCCCACCTCAAAATGCCCTCTAAGGCTTTCCATGCTATGACAGAGATTGAGAACTACAGGAAGCAAATAAAGGAGTGTGAATTTACCTGGGCTGACAGCTCATCTTCCTTTTGGATACCTTATCTTCTAACTAAGGAAGACAATAAATCCAGCTCACCTGTTGATATAGTTTTAGTTAAGGTTCCAAACCCCATAGAATTAGTTGGGTAAGTGGGTAAGGAACAGAGCAATGTGAACATACAAATGGGCAGCTAAGAAAGACAAGCTCTTGTCTGGGTTGGGATTTCTGGGAAAGGTGCTCAAGAACCAGAATAGAAGTTATGAGCATCAAGGAGTTCACAGAAGCAATACTGTACTGGGATTTGCAGAGAAAACTTTGTTTTCCAAGTGATCACAGAACAGGGACTCTGTAAAAGCCCATTCCACAGCTGCCAAGATGCTTAATGTCATTAAGTACAGTTGGATCATTTCTAACATGCTTTTTACTGCAAGGGCTGAGGCACAAACTTAGTTTAAGCTTCCTTGGCCTGTCCTTAGTTTTAATGGAACAGAATGAGGTGAGGAAGAATATATCTCTGTTTCCCAAGATTCATGGAAAAGATGGCTACAGCAAAACATCCAACTTCAGTCAGTAAAAAGGAAAGAGAGGAGATTCCCCTGAACAGATCTGTGTGCTGCTGCCAAGGCTGGTAGGATTGATGAATTTAATATCAGCAGCAGCTTTACCTTTTCAGCTCCCAGACTCAGCCAGCAATATCATTAGGGATGGCAGGAGAGCTAAAAAATTACCAAGCCCATGAATAAGGAATTACTTCTGTGCAAAGTATTAACTTAGGCCCAGCAAGCACTTGGATTGAGGCACATCCTAATTAGATAACTCAGGTGTCAGCCTACTTATCACACCTATCCTTTAACTGGGAATTAGAACTTCAATAAGGAGCTGGAATGAGTTTGTTACAATTGGAGCTTTACTGAGTCAGTTTGAGAGCTCCAGATGATGAGAAAAATCACTCTAGCAAAAATAAACCAAACTAAACCCCAAAAAAGCCCACAGAGAATCACAGAATGTTAAAGGGATGGATGGGACATTAAAGATCATCTCACTCCACCTCCTGCCACGGGCAGGGGCACTTTCCACTAGACCAGGTTGGTCAAGGCCTCAGCTCCCCTTATGCTGATTTGGTACAAAAGAGAATAAAGATAAAAAAAAAGAGGTAACTGATTTTAGAAAGTAATTTAAGACTCCTAATTGCAAGTTCAGTATTCCTAAATATTTTACTGCAAGATAAGCTATGGATAATAATATTCCATTTAACCAAAGCTGTAATTAACCAAAGTTGTGATTCAAAAGCAGCTGGAATCTAAATCATGCTGCCAGGAATTCTCCACTTGCACTGCTCCCTACTCCTTAGGTCCCTGCTCTTCCACAGAGTGAGCATCACCACAAACCACTGCCAAACCCAAGATGGGACAATTGCAGAACCTTTCCCTTGCAGAGTGCTACAAAACCAGGGGATCCTTTCTTCAGCAGAGCACCGAAACAACAAATCAACAGAATTTTCTTTTTAAAGGAACCCATCCTGAAAATCAACTCAGCCCTTCCTGTATCTCCTGAGAAGAGCTGAGCTCTGGGAGCCTGGCTGGGGACAAGAACCATCTAAGTTACAAACCAGGCTGAGGATTGATGCTGTGGCCACACCGAGCACCACTTCCCACAAGCAACAAGAGGCATGAAGGCTTATCAGCACCTGATTGTGTCCCACAAATGTGATCTGATGCAATGATTGGAGCACTACTCACCCTCTGCACAAGCATCCTCACCCTCCTCTTCATCCAGAGCAGCCTCCTCCGCATGATGCCTTTCGAGTGCTCGGTAAGGAGGTGGCAGCTTCATGGGAGGTGGAGCCCCATATTTTCTCTGATGGATTCAAAGACAAAGAGTTACATGTTTTGCAACCTCTGAGCACATGGAAAAAAAGAAAATCCCATTGTCTGTTGCACTGAATGTGCACAGACACAGCACTTAATTACAATGCTAAATTCTGCAGCAAAGGCTTTTTGTGCAAGAAAGCAGAGCAAGAAGTGACACTGAACATGAAGAAAAAGAAACTAAAACACAGTTGTGCATGCACATTTACTTGTTGATAAAATACTTGTGTACTGTCATAAAGATCAAAGTGTGAACATTAATCAAGGGTTAAAAACAAACATTGAATTATACATATAAACGATAATCTAAATGTATCATGTTTCTTATAAGCCTCCATAACAAAACTGCCTGGTGCTGATAAACATCAACATTTTAAAAATATAAAATAAGAACTCCATCCTCTCAGTCCATACATGAACATTTAAACATCACAGCCCGTCCGTATTTCGGCGTAAATTTAATAAAGACTTTGAATTATATCTCCCAATAAAAATTCTATTACCTCACATAAATACAGGCAGCTCCTATAATGATGCATATAGCGGCGCATGGCAGGAATACAGAGCAGGCTCTGGGGCTGGAGGCACTGGCTCAGCTCAGCACTTGGTTTTACAGCTCCGAGGAACTGGGTCCTGCCTTGCTTTGCTGCACTAAAAGATGCTCAGCTGCATCCCCTGCAAGCCCACTGCTAATAGCAGGATGCACTTTAGAGAGGGAACACCAGGGAGGAGATGCAATTAGAGCACCCAGGACTCCTTCTGTGGCTGGGAAATATGACACAACACCCAAACACATCGAGCCCAGGATAACGTTTGGGGTTTGTTTGTTTGTTTGTTTTTCACGGTGCACAATGAAAGCTGAACCCGGGTATTGATTTTTAAATTCTCCAAGTTGAATTTGTACAGAACGGTGCAAGTAGTGAGCTGCAATATGTGGGAAATTCTGAGAGGTAAAGATATCTGCCATCTCATCCATTTAAAAAATGTAACAGGAAAGCACTGCACTGAACACAGAACATAATAATAAATGGAATCAGTTCAATCCACCAGTAGCAAAGTGTGCAGTGAGAGCATTTGGAAGCACAACAGCTGTTTTCCAAAAGGATCTAACACACTTAATTGTGCCTCCCACTTTTTTTCTTGAATTTAGCACAGACAGAGCTGTGCAAAACCCAGATGATCCAGGAAGCAAGGGAGGACTTGGGTTCTACTTTACTGAGCAGGTAAAGATGGAAAATCTGCAGCCTCACTCTCACTGCCTATGACAAATGAGTCACTTTATTATCGCTGTAATTTAGTAATAACTTACAGTCTAAATGTTGACCCTTTGGCTTTTTAAGACCTTAAACATTTGTTAGAAAGTCTGTGTGAAATTACACAAGGCACCCAAGCTTACCCAGCAGTTTTCTATGGCTCAGAGGGACAAATACCTCTTATCCCTCCTGTCCCACTGAAAAGCCAGATGAGGAAATTGTGCCTGGCTACTCCATTACACCACACTTTTGTATCAACACAGAGGCAAAAGCACAGTTCACACAGCCAACCAGCAAGATAATGTCGACATCTGGTTCGTCCACTATTGTTTTAAGTGGTTTTATATAAATTAAAGTGCTCATTTTGAAACTAACAAATCAATAGAGGAGGATAAACGCCAACGAAACAGAGAAAAACCTTCAGCATTTGAAAAGATACAGGAAGAGGCAGATTTTTCCAGCTGGATGTGGCTGCTTTCAAACCAAACTCTTTTGTGACTCTCTGAAGACTGGACTAGAAATATCACTGATTCCCCACAGGGATGTGGACTAACAATCCACTAACAGCAACCCTTTCCAACTCCGAGACGGCCCCGCACAAGTGCAGTACGACTGCTTTGTGAGCCCATGTTCAAAGCCAAAAAGGAGCTACATATTTATGCACTGAAGCTCTTCTATATTCCACCCACCAGTTTACAGCACCAATAGATGAAAAAGGTCTGAAAAAGATTAGGCTCCCTCTTTAACCTCGGAACGCCGCAGAACGCGACACACCGGAGTGCTGGAGATTAAAGGCAGCACGTTGCCAGAGGATGAGAGCTTTTGAGATTAGAAATATAGATAAAAAAAAAAAACACAAGAAAAGGGGATTGTAAGTGCTTCATTGGAAGTATTATCCTCTGGCATGAAAGCATGTCTTCAACACCTTTTCTGATAACTGAGCCTCGCTGCTCCTGTCCCCGACAGGATCTGAAAGGAGTCTTACAAAAACTTTTGGAGGTAAAAGGGTCTTCTCAAGTACCCAACAAACACCAGACTGCTGAGTAGGATCAAATGGAAACTTCATCCTATTTGTAGTTAGACTGCACCAGGCAAAACTTATTGTCTGCATTAATTCTGTCTCTGCTCCTGCTGCTCTCACACCCTCAAGGTACCTGAACTACACTCCTCAGTCAGGGCAAATCCCACAGGAAAACACCAAGGCCACGAGAGTGATACAGCTGAAAATGAAAAATTAGATTTTTCCCTTATTCCCTTATTAACACAAATTCCCTGTTTTCTACCAAACAGAGCTTTTCTCTTTTGAAGCTGCTGTGAAGTTATTTGGAAGTCGCTGTGCAGTAACTGTCTCAAGATTAACCGAGCAGCCACAGATCCCCCCAGTCATTTCCTCATCTTACACAGCTGTGGGAAATGCAGGAGACTCTGTGGATTTCATCACCCCAGAACAGGATTTCACTGAATTTCAGGCAGCCTCATATTAGGGATATTATTTGTGTACATATTGCCACTTCTCTGTTTCTGCTGAACAAAGGGAACCAATTTGCCTCCACACGGAGCAAACCAGGTACTTCAGACAGATGACAGTGAGGAGCTGTGCTAAGTACAGGGTTTCAGCACCCAGCAGACACCCACAGAATAAATGTCAGAATATTTGGCAGGAATTTGGCAAAAACTGATAGAATCAAAGATATTTCAACAAAACACTTCAAATTTAATTTCAGACTTCAGAGGAAGCTTATCATGGAGTTAGAATACATGCTATTATACCATTTGATTTAGTAAAACCTGGGTACAGCTCTGAATGGAATAAATACCTTATCACTCTTATTTTCTTTGTCTGCATCCTGATCTTTGCTGACTTTGATTCCCTTAGGCTGGGCAGGAGAAACCACCTGAAAACCAATGTACATTACCCACATCAGACAGAGCATTACAGCTGCAAAACAAACATCCAAAATCAGGTCCTGACAATGACAAAGCTCCCCAGTGCACTCTGCATGCAAGGGCACTGCAGTGCAGTCTATAAATTACATTCTTTCACTGGATTGACTGAATTGCATTCTTACATCAAAAGTTTGGAGTTTCTGTGTGTACTTTAGGCAGGCAGAATTGGGGGCCTGCTCTTACTAAGGCTTTAAAAAGTTTCGTGCCTTGGCCTGAAAGATGAGGAGATGCCTCAAATCTCTTGGAAGTTGCTCCCAGGTAACCATTTCAGGTCCCTCTGGTGACACATTTCACAAGGAGCTGCTGGTGTGAATCTGACTCATTTTAATTACAGCTTTGTTCCTCTGGATAAGGGAGTTTATTGCTAGATTATGAAATATGGGCAAATTAAAATGCATAGGGACAGACTTACTACACAGGTGGGAGAGTTGAATTAACACCTAGTCAACAGATTTACATCTCCTCCATGTAAATCAGACAAATGAGGTTTCCAATCAGGCCAGAGAAGTAATCAATCAATCAATTGGTCTGTAACTAACTGAAAGGATCCATCCTCGGACACAAAAATTGACAGAACTGGCTGAAAGGAATTTAGCCAAGTTTAAAATAAGATGCATGTTCTGCATTTACTGAGTTTTGGAATAAAAATAGAAATAAACTTACTTTTGGTACATTAGCCAAGCCCTGGACTACGAACACCACAGGATTTCCTGCATTCTTGATGGCTTCTACTGCTTCCTCGTGGGTGGCATTCTGTAGGTCTACCCCAGAAACCTGACAAACAGTGTTTGTTTTTATTAGGTACAGAGCCATTACAAGGCATCACACACACTTGCAGGAGATTTGTGTATCTGAGGAAGGCATCAGGAACAGTCAAGAGTAATTATTTGTAAGGTATGGTGGTTTAAAGGAAAGTGTATCACTTGGTATTCATAATTAAAAGGTGGCCACATGTTGCCCAAAACAATTCTTCTAGATAAAAATGTAAGGAATAAGATTGTCAAAGTGTTATATAATGTTAGATCTAACTCTTTCAGGTTTTACCTGTTTGCAAACTAAACCTGAACAGCACTATCAGCTTGGCACCCCAGATTCTGAAGTATTAATTTGGAGAAAAATGAGTAAAAAAGAAATCAACCAGAGGTGAGAGGCGGGAATGACATTTTCCCCCACAGCACCTGCCAGAATCAGGGATTTATCCCAAACAGTGGTTATCAGTTAACTACTCTGAATCCACACACACAAAATAACAGCCCATAATTCAGTAGGAACCGTCTGTGTCCTTGCATATATTAAATTTATGCTTATAGATATGCTAGGACTTATTCCACATCTGTATGGGAGGAGGACACTCCCATTTTTTTCACTTCCCCCTCAGACACCAGGACACATCTTTTCTTAAATACAGAGGAGAATGTTAAAAGAGCTCCATAGTCAGACCTTAGAAAAAGAAACACCACCAGAGGTTTCCTTTGGTTTTCAAAAACACAGTGTTGTCAATACTTCATGAAGTGGTGGCAGTATTTTGTTCCACTCTCCACCCAAAGCTTTTTGAGTCAATTTTTATTTCTTAGACTAGAAAGGAAGGTTTATCTCCATTTACCTCAAGTATTTTATCTCCAGTTTTTAAAGCCCTTGTTCTTCCTGCTGGGCTGTCTTCCAAAACTTGTTTGATAAAGATCCCTTTAAGTTCTTCCCCATTCTTCAGGCGCTTTATGACAGTTTGTCCACCAACAATGCTGATTCCAAGAGACACGTGAGGGTCTCTGAAGATCTCAACACTGAAAAAAACATACGTGGTAGTTTCAAGAGCTTCAAACAGTTTTATTTTAAACTACAAATGCAAAGCCTTAAACAAATGTAAGCTCCTGGTCTTTCAAGAAGATTTAACAGAGTAAAGAGATAAAGTCAGAAACCTGAGAATGCTCTCAATGGAGTTGAGTTTTCACCCTGAGCAGATCTCACCCCACAAAAGGAGCAAAATCCTGCTGCCAATCCGTGCCCACTGGGCAGAGGCTTTATTTCAGAGAAAGTCAGATCTTCAAGTAAACACTCATCCTCTTTCAGCATGAGCAAAGTGTCTGGGAATGGGAAGCCCTGCAAGTGGCACGTTGGACAAATAATGAAGTATTTCATACAACTTTCTGAACACTGACTTCAGTGCATATTCATCAGCTCAAGCAGGAACTTTCTGATCATATTTCACTTGGGACCATAAAAACAATTCACCTAAAAATGTTAACAATACAACAAGGATGTGGCTAAAAAGCTGGCTTGGCAATTTGGAATCCTGCCACGGGGGTTTAGCAGGGAACCCGTGGCAAGGGAGGCAGCACAGCACTGTGTGCATTGTTCACACCTAATAGTTATTAAATGAGCAAGAACTTGCAGGTCATCCACAACCTAAACCAGCCAAGCTTTCCCAAGTCAGCTGTATAAATAGAAGGCAGAATTCTGCTGAACATCTGTTAAAAATTCCCTGTCTTCAGGAAAGCCCAAGGTACACAGGTACCCTAAAGGTATTGGCAGAGGAGGAGAGTAAAAAAAAAACCAAAACACCCAACAAGAACTAATGTGGCTCCCAGAAAAAAAGACAAGAGGTAAATGGGAAGGAATAATGTAATCATATGAACATACGTCCGTGGTGGTCCCCAGTGGCTGAAGTTTGGAGTTTCTTCTCCTTCTCCTTCCTCTCTCTCTGGTAATTCACTAATTTGGGGCAGAGGGGAGGGGAGGAACAAAAAAATAAAAGAGGCATCACCCATGCCAGGTCACAATTCCTCACATATTTTGTATCTGGCAGCGAGACAGCAACACCTTCTCACACTGCCCAGTTTAAAGCAAATGTACAGAGTCAAGAGACCAGACAGGAATTTTTGTATTTAGGTTTAAATGTACTTAAGGAATGCTCCAGAAATAAACATGATGGGCAGGCCAAATTTATAAGCTGCTCTGTGATACACAAATCTGCACTGCATTTACTCATTTGAAATGACTATTTAAGCAATTAACATTTACTTTCTGATAAATATGCTGTGATGCTTGGAGAGGGATATAAACATGCCAAAACCAGTAAGCAGATCATGATCCAAGTGGGAGAACAGATCCTGTGTGTTCCATTAAACCCTACAGAATAATCCTCTCACCTTATTGTTGAGCTGCTTTGCCTCTGAGAGAGGATTTCAGATAAAATTAGGGAAGTACTGAGGATTGGAATCAACAGCTTTACTACCCACTGGCCCCAAACTGGTGGGGAAAGACTGGGACAGATAAGGCAAATACCCACAGCCAGTGCCAGCTCAAGGTTTCTCAGCACCACTGGCAGGACCAAAGTTTCCTGCAGAGGCCTGAGAGCCCTGGCTGACCAGCTCTGCCCAAAAGGAAGAACAAAGGGAAGGGAAAAGCAGGAGGAGAGCTCCTTAAGGAGCCATGAGTTGAGGTTACATCCCCCTCCTCCAGGCCACATCCTCACCCTCCTCACTGTGGAGTGGTGGCAGAGCCATTTGCACATTTCTGTCCCAATACTCAGGGCAGGAAACATGGGAAGTTTTAAGGTTTTAAGCCAAACTCCATCTCCTGTAAAAGCTACAGACCTGGCCCTCTATGCCTATCTGAGCATTCCACACAGCCTTTAATCATGATTCAGCAGAGTAAAGCAAGAGGACAGTTAAGATCATTAAATGAATGTCTTTCAAAAGCTGGAATCTTCCTCCCTACCTGCCTGATGCTGTTCTAGGCTGAGCTAAGGTGGTTACTCTCCCAGATTCCTGGTTCTTGGGAAAAACATAATTCTCCTCTTTTAGTGCTTCCTTTCCAATTGCTTCTGAATCAGCAGCAAGCTCAAGTCCTCTGGAGTCACTCTGAAGCTTTGTCCCTGTAGAAAAAAAGGGGGAAGATGTGAATTTTGCTCCCTCTGAAGAGGCACCCACCAATTATTTCACCCTTGGAATTAAACCCTTTATCCCACCAGGTTCCAAATGTGTTCAAGGCCAGGTTGGACAGGGCTTGGAGCTCCTTCCTCCCAGGCAGGGAGTGCCACTTCAGGCAGGTTGATAAATTCATCTCTCTGATGAATCTACCAAATCTAACCATCCACCTGTGGCCATGTGACAAGGAGAAACTTTGCCCCTGAGCACAGATCACAAACCCAGGATATGGGGCAATTATCTACCACAGAGAGCACTTGCAAATTTCTTGTGCTAAAGTCACCTCCAGAGCCTGTCACTTTATTTCTGTATTTATTTATCACTGGCCAGATTTGGAGGGGGAAGCAAGATTATGAAGCTGAAATCCATTTAATGCCAGACTGTCTTGAGCCTGCAGAACTCTCAATTTGAATATTTTCTCATTTGAAAGCATTTGTGTTTTGGTAAAAAAATATTAGATTTGTAACTACGAAATGATGAGATAAAGAGAAACCCTCTTACAAACCTAAATCCATCTCAGTTTTCACTTCTGACTGGGTAGTTTCAGTATAAAATATGTCTTTTTGGTAGCTGCTGTGTGCTGTGGTTCCAGGAAAGTGTGACCTTATAGCAGCATTCTCTTCACACTTCAAAGAGAAGAAAAGAAGTAATTAAAGTTAGAAAGCAATGGTATTAACTTACACAGGGGTATTTGACAGGAACATTAATTTTTACAGCAAACACACACATTTGCTCAGCTACATTCATATTTATTCAGGTAACTATGAAATACTAACTGCTCATTTAAATACTAACTGCTCATTTATGCACTGCATTAAGAAGAGTCATGAGAAATGTTATATGCAGTTGAAATATAAAGCAACTGTACCTTTCTCCTCACCTCTAATTCAGACAAAAATTTCTTTACCCTTGCTCATTTGTTTTTTATAAGTAACAAATGCATAAATTTAATATTGTGCACTCTGGTATAAAACTGTCTGTAGAAACCTCATTTTATCTGTTTTACACATAGTGCTTAAGGGGACAAACCAAACAAAACCTGAAATTCTCTGTGGCTGTGATGTCAAATCCTTTTCGACTCCATTTGTTGTTCATATAAAAGCACACACACCTTGGGAGCTGGTGCATGGGAGGCTGATAATATCACTTTTTCATTTGGTAAGGGGATGAACAAAGAATCAGAAGGATAAAAAAATTCTCAGTACTTGAGAAAGATGGATAAATAAGAGTTTTGCCATTTACCTGAACTTGTCTGCTCCTACTCATTTATCCAACACTGTCCTTGCCACAATTCCTTCCACCATATCATTTTTTACTCAACTACACAATCTGGCTGGAGGAACTGATTTGGGTTTAAAAAAATGAGGAAAGGAGGGAGTTTCTTTCACTGAAGCCCCTGGACTATCAAACCCATGAAGTGACATTCTGCTGTTACTGTGAAGCCACAGCTTGCAAAAAACAAACAAACAAAAAACAAAAAAAACCACCCCCCAACACACACAAAAAACAAAAACAAAACAAAACCAACCACCAAAAAAACCAACATACCCACAAGTTTTTGGGTGAAAAGACAAATTCAGGATGCCTGTAAACACACCAACCGCATATTTCACTCCAGCAGGTAAATACACAGACAACAAGTTACCTAAAAAACCTTACAAAATGTACAAAAGGATAGACTGGTGTCTGCTAGAGGTACACAGGTAAATAAATCAGTTAAATTCTAGTAATTAAAACACTAGAGAGAGTCCTGAGGGTTTAGTTTTGGAGTCTGCCCTGAAGGATCTGTGCTCAGCATGGAGAGTAGCACAGCATTCCTTACCATTTCATCTTTACTGAATGGATATTCCAGGGACTCTTTGGGACTTGGGCTAACACTGGATCTTAAATCTTGTATTTCAGCAGTCTCCAGTTGCTTTGCCCATCCTTGTGTATCCAGGCTCCTGTCTGAAGGTGTCTTCTCTCCACCTGATGCATCATCACATTTCAGGAAGCCTGAATCCTCTTCGTACTCCTCGTCCACCAACATCTCCCGTTCCTCCTCCACGTCCTCTGCTCTGGCTTTCAGAAATTCACACATCTCCCAGGACTCCTTCCCATACTCATCATCCTGCTGAGAAAGCTGAAAGGACCTTCCCAAGGCCAAATGGGGCTCATCAACGAGCTCTTCTTTAAAAGGCACCTCATCTCTGAAACCCTGCAAAGATCATTAAAGGAATAGAGATTTTTACACCGTGTTTCCTTCCCACTCTTTTAAAGCTCTGCTTTAATTTTTGCCCAGTTAAAAGTACATCCTTATTTTAAAGTGCAGATCTTCTACCTTTTGCATTTTCTGAAAGCAAATAGACTCTCTGACTTATGACTTTAACACCAACAGTAGACAGGGCAATTATTTTTTTTCCAATATAAAGAAATTTAAGTTGCACAGCTTAGATATTGCTGCAACCACTTGGAAAAACCAATCTGGGCTGAAGTTAGGGAATGAAATTATTAATTAACACTAGAACAACCACAGAAAAAAGTACATATAAATTGAGTTAAAGCATCTCTGTGCTTCAGACATATCTGCTGTTGCTTCAGGAATGCATGAACATTTCTTAAAATGCTATCAGCTAAATAAACAGCCTAAGAGTTTGCTTATGAAACAGTGTCAGCAACTGAAAAACCCCCAAAACCCCCCAAATAAAAGCCACACTTGCTTGTCCCTACCTTGGATATTCTATCCAACTTTTAACCTGAGGCAGAGGGAAATGGATGACCCACACACCCCCAAAAAAGGTATATAAATGACTGTTCACTACCTTCCTGTTTTAAGGAGAACAGTGCTCAGCTTTCTACCAAACTCAGAGCAATGCTCAGCTTTCTACCAAACTCAGAGCAACAAACCAAAAAAAAAAATAAAACAAACAAAAAAACGGAGGGAAAAGGCATCAAAAGCCACTCTGAAAGATCTCACTCAACAGTTCTTTTCTGGGATTTGTCACGTGCTTCCCCAGCTTCCAACAACTCCTGTTTATTCCAAATGGAATGGGGTGCTATTCATTGGCTCACAGTGAGTCTGCACAGGCAGCTGGGATTTTATGCCCAGCACTTACCCCAGAGTTTTGCCACATGCTGAGAGCTTTCCCCACTTTTCTTCAGGCCACCAAGTCTCTGTGGCCCAAAGAAGCCCCAAACCCAACTTTGACACCCTGAGCCCCCAGACTCCGAAACCAATGGACAGATTCAGGGCTCCTTCCTCAAAATGTTTTTGTTTCTGCTTCCTGCCCCTTCCCAGACTCCCCACGGCACTGCTCCATTTCTGACCTTCGGTGTCAGGATCCTGTTTTGTTACATTTGTACAAACACAGAAGGAAAGCCCCCAGACACTGCCAAGATGTTTGTATAATTCAAGTGAGAGGCAGGAGCATAAGGAAGCAATGCAGCCAATAGCTGGCATGAGAGCAGAACACCAGCAATCCAGAAATTAGCCTGTTTTATTAATTTAACTAGTATTAAATGCCCCTTTAATCCATTTGATCTGTGTACCTCGATCTCGCAAAACACCCAGTCTGAAGAAATCCTAAATCTCTCCATTTTCACTTCATTTCCCTTCGCTCCTGCAGCGTCCTTCTCCCAGCACTTCCCCAAGTCCAGGGCACATAAATCAGATGTCTCTGCTCAGAACCACACAGGGTTTGTGTCCCTGGCCCAGCAGTTTGCTCTGTATCCTCCCTGACTGCTGCACTGCAGCAGCAACAGCACAGGGAATGCTGCAAACACGACACTGACGTCCGCTCTAGCAGCAAAGATCCTCAAATTCCATCATTTTAAGGTTGAAATTCTGGTTGCCAGTGCCTCAGAGTGGGAGCCACCAGAACACACCACTCCTGGCTACCTGTGTGAGCAGGTAAGGTAATAAATGGATGGGAATTTTAGCTACTACCAAAGCTGTCACACACGAGGTAAAACAAAATGCAAGTAAATTCCTCTGCAGGTGCTTTGTCCGAATTGATCGTTCCAGTTTCAGGACTTTAGGATAAAATATTTTCTTTAAAAATACTTAATGCCATTTGTTTTATTTAGGAAGTAGAAAACCAATCTGAGCTGGCAGAGGACAAATTCTCTGCAACCCTTCCCACGCCCCTGGAAAACAACAAATGCCATTTTACATTGTGAAAATCAGTAAATATCATTTATCATCCTCCAGGCTAAGTTCTTCACACTATACCCACATCTACCCTGTAATACTTCTTTTGGTGCTTCTAATCTACCACTGCAGCATTAAAAATAGGTTTGCACCCAGAGACAGGTACACATATTCAGCTACACGAAAATCTGGAATTTATTTTTCTTCCTGTGTTGCACTTCTGGATGATCCTTGATGTGTTGTATTTTCTGGTATATAAAAAAAAAATACATTTACCAGCACAAATTTTGCAAAGCACTTGAGAACAGATGAAAGTTAAAAGATATCCACATCCCTCTAGCTCTGCACAGGTGAGAACTGCAATATTATTGCCTATCACCCTGGTATCTGAGTGTCTCACTATCTTTAATGCCACATCCTCCCACAATAAA
The DNA here is from genome assembly GCA_013400495.1 of Nicator chloris. NCBI lineage: Eukaryota > Metazoa > Chordata > Aves > Passeriformes > Pycnonotidae > Nicator > Nicator chloris. The sequence continues at coordinate 474,369 of WAAE01025451.1, read as the reverse complement.
CAGAATTATTTCTCAGTAAGAAAGAGGAGAGTTGAGGCAAGAGTAAAGAAATCACTCCAGACAACATTAGAAGGCTATGATGAAGAAAGTATTTCAAGAGTGCCTTATACTCTAAACTACTTTTTTGGTTTGCTTCATTATAATTAAGAGCATTCTGCTTCCATACTTTACTTTCTATGCAAAGCTGAGCCCACCACTTCTGATTATAATAACAACACAGCATTCCTATTTCATATCCAAGGTAACCTAAGGTATTTTAATGACATAATAAATTTGATAAGGCAGTCTGGGAGCTGCATTGGTAAGTGCTCCCAATGCACTTGGCACAATTTGCTGTTAGAGGCTTTTTCAGAGGGAATCCAATACTTTCAGTCTTATCTGAAAAACACACTGTATTTTTTTACTTTAAAACATCATTTCCTGCCTGTACAAACTGGAGTTCAACCAAATAACCAAATACCTGTGGTGCTTCAAGTATTACTGAGAAATTGGTGTTATCTATTGGTTCTGGAGACCCAGGGCTGCTTTTGATGCTGCTGGTATCCACACCATGCATGTTCTCCTCCTCTCTGCTATCTCCCTAAAAAGGTAATCCAAACAATGAGTCAGGAAAACTACAAAAAAAACCAAAAATTCACACATCTTTCAATAAATTAAAAGGGAGAAGGAGAACCAGCCATTAGAAAAGAATTGTAAAAATACAGAGTCAAAAATGGAGAAGATGAAGTCATCAGCTTTTATTCTTTGAAGATGTTGGTTCAGATGCACTAAAACCTATAGAGATGTGCAGGAAGGAAGGACAAATACAAGGATATGAACAACAAAATACCAATTTTTAGAAAAGGAAATAGTATATTTAACAGCTTTCCTAGAGTCCTGTTTCACAACTCCTCTACCACTTTGAATTACAAACACTGTCTATTAACTGGGGCTTTAATTAATTTTGCCTGGGTGCCCTTGATGAACAATACTGCAGCACTCCCCAGTAAACTACTGTTCCAAAGCCCTGATTCCAGAAAAGGGAAATTCTGCTTGAATTTACAGTCTTGACTTCAGACAGAGTGGGTTTCTTTGATGTCAGTGGAGCTCAAGCAAGCCCTCAGCAGTATCTCAGAGAGAAATGGGCTCCAGCACACATTTAACTGGGTTGCTGAAGTGCTGGAACCACGTTACACCCGTGCACAGTGCACATGGGTCTGCCAGGCACACCTCCCAGTTCCACGTGGATGTTCCTGAAGGAGGAACCTGAGGATGCTGGTTTTCCAGTCGGACCTTTTGGACACTGAGCTGCCCATTTGCCAGAACTTTTGGCCCTCTCAAGGCACAGCAGCTCAGTTGTTTCCCAAGTGCACACGTACCCTATGCTGAATTCTCCCCACGAAACACAACCACCCACATTTACACACGCCACGGGATGAAATAAGAAAAAAAAAAATAGTTAAAATCAGTTCTTACCACTAAAGGCTTGCAGATTCCAAGGGAAACTCTGCCTGGGGGCACAGATTTCAGCACTTCCACTGCCTCTGCCAAGGTGGCACCATCCAAGCATTTCTCGTTGACGAACACCAAGCGGTCACCCGGCAAAATCTGCCCCCCGCGCTCGGCCACTCCACCTGCCACCAGGGAGCTGATCACAATGGCTGTTCCTGCTGGATCCAAGGGATCCTGGGGGGGAAAAATCAGCAAAAACACCCCCACGTGAAGGCCTTGAAAGATGGTGTTTGTTTGGAGTGCGTGAAGAGCGCTCAAGCACGTTCATCCTCTAATGCTACGGGGCTGAAGCCTGGTGAGACGTTCAGAAAACACTGCTAGCACTGCCAAGGCTTGCAGTGAGCAAAAAGGAAGATATTCCATCACTTGCCTAATCCACTAAGAAATGTTAAGATCTGAAAGGTGACCGATACCCTGCCTGCCCTCTCCTTACACACACAGACACAGCCAGGCCAACCTGCAAACAGAAAAACAACAACACTGGCAGCCTTCCACCAGCCTCCATCCAGCCTGGGACGTGCTAATGTCACAGGAAATAACCACTCTGCGCATCACCCGAGGGCTTCAGGGCGGCAGAAATGATGGCAAAAGAAATCGCTGCAACGCCAGAAATTTAATTCAAAATACTGAGTTCAAATGAACCTCCCAAATATTGAAGGAACAGCAGTTTATGTGTTGCTGTGTTACTGCAGCGTTTCTGCTTTGTCAACTTCACGTGACAACTTAGAAGAGGCATTTTCTCCACCTTCACAGGGAACAGGAGACAGCAACAGAAGAGTAACTACGATTATTACTGAAGGCAAGGAACACTGTAGTGGTGGATACAGAGAGTGCCAAGCACAAAATATTACACACGTTGTAAACTGATGCAAAGATATCCACTTCACTTGAATATTCTATCCAGTATTAGCCTTTGTTTTGTGTCCTGTATCATTTCTATCATGCCTTCACTAATTTAAAAAATTCTTCTCAATTCAATAAAACTATAAATTATTATGTACTGGCAGAAAGATATACAAAACAAATGTATGGGGGGTTGATTTTTCTTATTTAATTTTTGGTTCCTCATCTGTTTTTTTAAGACTGCAATTAGCCTTTCACCCCCTTGGCTAAGGGCTCATAAAGTTCAGAAATGCTCCTTGCATGCACTGAGTCTCCAAAGGCACAATCATGCACTATTCTTCCCTCAGGACTTGCATCTTATTCAGGGCATGGGAGGGATTAAAAAAAGGGCCAAATTCAAATCACAAAGACCACCACGAATTCAGCACCTCAGTGTTAATTTGAAAACAGGAATGCTTTCTAAGCTCTTTATTTTTATATGACTATACACTGCTTTCCAAGGGCACACGTTTTTTAAGGTATGTGCAAACATATGAGGCAATGCCTGCAATATCTGTAAAAGGCTGAAATCAGAGAAGTGAAATTAAGAGTTCAGCAGGAAGGGCCACGCCGGAGCTGAATTCAAGTAAATAAAGATTAGCAACAATTCTCTCCTGTCCTACTGCTCGATCCTGCTCTTTTACAGTTTTTAATTTTGCGATTTATCCGCAGTGCACACAAGATGTTTCCTCAGGAGTGTCACGTCTCGGCAGCCAAGCCCAGCAGGCTCCCTGTGTTTGCCTCCTGTGCCAAGGTGCTCGTGCTGCCCCAGTGTCTGTGCCCAAACCTGCTGCACCTGGTGTTGAGGGAGGATTCCCTGAGCTTCCAACAGCATCCCCTCAGGAGATTTTCAGGAACGAACCAAAGCCCAGCAAGTTCAGGAGAAGAATCCAAAGGGATTCCAAAATGTGAAGGAAAAAAGAAGAGCTTTGCTTTAAGTGTTGAATGTGGAAAACTGAAGTTACTGCTGCCCTTTGTTCTTGCCAGCAAACCCCAACCAGCCCAAGGACCCTGGAACCAACACAGACTTCTAAGTTGGTTTTAATCTGGGGGTTTGCTCCACTGCAAATTAGAAATAACCTTCTGGACATCTCTGCAGACCCAGGATCCAGCCCAGACAGCCCCTTCCCAGCAAGCAAGGCACTGCTCACATTAGGGAGGCCTTTCTGGAGAACTAAACCAGCAAGTTTTCCTATCATGGGCTCATCTTGCCGTGGCCAGGGAGGTTTATGCTGGTTCTCTGAATGGGTGAATGCTCTCTCAGCAAAACGACACCTTTGCTGACACAACAGCTTTTATAATATGACTTTTGCTGGCTTAGCTATATTGATAAAAAATGAACAAAACAAAGCCAGAGCTCACCCCTACCCATGCAGATAAGCTGACAAAATTCTGTGAGTGAATGACTGGCCCACTAATTACAGTGCTGTCTGAGGATGGGGGAGAACCAGGTTCAAATCCCTGCTCTGTCTGGTCTAAATCAGTTCTTTTTTGGGTTCTGGAGCAGAACCACTTAAGCAGGACATGGGAATCTCACCATTATCTGTTTCTATGCAGGGTCAGTGGCCTAACTACCACATTTCGGATGAGAAACAGTCCTGTTTCAGCTCATCACTGAAATAAAAACAGTTTTGCTCAATAAATCATCATGTTTCAGTAACAGATAATTTAGCTGAAAAGAAGTGTTCCAAAAGGAAGAGAGTCCCTGCAAAGAAACAGCTCTAGGCAGAGACATTTTGAGGACAATGTGGTTATTTTTCCTGCTTCACAACACATACTAGCACAAGCCATGCACTGCAATTGCTTCATGAAGAGCAGCAGAAATCTTAAAAAAGGGGGCCCATGTTAAAAACTCTTGTCCAGGCAAGTAGAAAACAATTCCACTGCTGATTTCAAGCAGAGGGAGCTGTTGTACAGGGAGAGAAGAGCAGGATAAGCTGCACAGTGAGAGCTCAGCAGCAGCACCAGCAGTGCTCAAAGCCTCAGGGTGCACCAGTGGCTGAATCACAATGTGATTGCCACGAGGAATGCAACAAAAACTGCACAAGAAGGCACAGACCCACTTTCAAGCTGTAATCCTGTATCCATATTCTCTCTGTAATTTTATGTTCTATCACAAGGGTGGATTGAGCTGTGCATTCCTTATCAAAACCAAAGGAACACTGGGGGTTTTTTTTAAACCTTGCCTTACGATTTACCCTTGACCCCAAGTACACTGTGAAGGGCACCTGCTAAAACAAGACAGCAAACACCAAATTCACATTTTCTAAATGGTGAGTGCAACTGGGCCGTGAGGGCTGTTGTCTTGTTTTTGAAAGAAAGCAGTGCTTGCAGCAGGATGAAAAACAGATCCTTTCCTTCGGCACTAAGTGCAAAAGGTATAGTTTGTATGTAGTTAGTACAGTTAAAAGGCAAGTTCACTCCCACAGTGGGATTTCAGGGCTGCCTCCATGTTAACAGACCAGCCAGAACCATTCCAAGGTACTAAAGAGCACCAGTATGACTGCACACCTACCCTGAGGCTCTAGACTCATTTTACTTGGCTCACAGTGATTTTTAGTCACCAGCAGGCACGACCAGATTTCAGCCTCTACTTTAAAGTGAAGGCTCCTTTACTGGGATGGAGTTTGCAACTCTCTCCCCAAACCCAGAAGTGATACAGTTCCAGTATTTCAAGAAATTAACACCTGGCTTTGTATCAGAGCACAAGGGGAGTGCAGTGGACAATCCCACGCCAACTGGCCACGTTAAAACGAGCACGAGTCATACAAACATTAAGATTGGAAAAGACCTCCAAGATGGTCATGAACAGGCCTTGGCACATTTAAAGAGGAACTTTTGCCTTTCCTGAAGGATTCCTTTACACCAATGAATCATTTATGAACAACGAGGAGAAGAATCGGGCTGCAAAGCAGGGCTGTGAGGAGACAAACCCCCTGAACTCAAAAGCTCGTTTTTAAGAGAAGAATTACATGTGAGAAGGTTTGCCACTTGTGTAAATGCTGAGAGCTGCCCCCTGCCATGAAGCAGCAGCAGCAGCAGCCCAGGACAGTGGCCTCCAGGTAACCCTTTGAGGAACTCGTGTGCTGGAGCTGCTGTCCTCCCCTTTGTGCCCGAGCCAGCCACGGATTCTATGAACTCATTTAAAATAGCCACAATTTATTCATACTTAGCACACCATATATTTAACTATGCTGAACCATAGGTTTTCCCTCCCCCCACGCCCCACTCTTCATCAAAACCCACAAATGTTTCCCGGAGCCCAGGTGTCAAATTTTTCTCCTTCTTCTCAGAGCCTCATTTGTTCTGGATTCATTTAGCAGTGCAGAGTCAGGCAGGGGCCACTGCAGTTGCTGCCTCTGGGATCCCTGGGTTCGGGGCAGTAAGAAATCCCTTAAAAACCTGAGCTCTGCTCAAATGTTAAGAGTCCCAGGAGCTAAGAGAGTCCTAAGTGCAACGCTGGAGCTGCAACTTTATTGTGGCTTCGACTGCCAGGGGCACCAAACATGGACACTCAGAGGGCCTTCAGAAGCAAACCTGCAGACAGAACCAGTGCAGCTGACCTCTGCCCACGCTGCTGGGAAATTAAAGTGATAAACCAGGCTGGCTGCTCCCTTGTCTCTCCCAAAAGGTGAGGTGTGCAGCAGCCAAGAGAGGGCACTCCAGGCCAGCCCAGCTCCCACCACCGCAGGCATTCCCTGCTCTGACAAGCCATCCCCATCCATCCAGCCAGCCCCAGCAGACCCTCCCCGGGCTGAGGATGAGGAGCACTGAAAGTACAGCTCCGCTGGATGGGAGCAGCTCCCACGTTTGCTGGGGTTTTGTTTGTGTTTTGCTTTTTTTAAAGGCTCTTATGAAAATGTAAGACAAAGCTGCGGGTGACTGACATTCCCTGTGCAAAGTCACTCTCACTTAGTTACAGGCTATATTAGTTTTGGCATCACTTGAGATCTAAATCCAGCTAGCCTGACTTCCTAGAATATTTCAGCTTTCTTCAAGCAACAAACTGCCTGCTGCCACAAAAACACACATCCAAAATAGCGTGGCGAAGGATCCCAAAAGAAACAGTTTGAAGCTTTTTTCCCCCCTTGTGCCATTTTTTGATTTATCTGAACATTTTTACAAGTGCCAATTTGTATACTGCAGGTTTCTGTGAGGGAGCCAAAACAAACACCTCGGAGCTCAGAGGTCAGAGCAGCCCAGCTTCATTACGTTTTGCATGGGACCACTTCCAGGTCTAACACACATATCCATATTTAAAACTCTTCAGTGAACGAGATACCAGGCGGGAAGACTCTTAGACACAACACTTTTGATGCTGAACAAGGAAAAGACACCCGTCAACAATGGAAAGAACCAGAGGCATTTTATGTTTGCCTCACTATTATGTAGAACAAAGGTAGAAGTACACATGAGTAATGTACCTGCATGCTCAGCATTGTGAAATTACTCAAAATACTCATCCATGCTCTCATTTTGTGAAGTGCCTGTGGTTCCTTTTGCAGAGCCACCCTCCACAGTGACCCCAACAATGCCAATGGGATGCAAGAGTCAAGACTGACAAGCACCCTTTTTTGTGCCATTTCAAAGCACAAAGTGCCTCCCAACAGACAGGGAAGAGAGGGAGAGGCAGCTGTGAGTGAGGTCTGATTCCCTCCTTAGGGTGGCCTCACTTTAGGGTAGAGACTCAAGGTCCAAACCTTCTGTTCACTCACTCCAACATGTTTACAGCAGTTGGCCGTAGGAACTGCCAAAGGCACTCTAAGGCCTGGAAAAACGTCCCTGAGGAAGTGCTCAACTGGTTTTCGTTAGATCCATTGCATCTGAGTGAAATTTGAAGCATTTCAGACCTGTTTCTGCCTCTTCCACTCGGATTGCAGTCAGCAGGACTGCTCAGGAAGGAGATTACACAACGCACAGCCTCTGGCTGTACCAGAGAAACAAACTGCAGGCTGATGTGCTGAAGCAACACAAACTTAAATACAGAGCGGTATTCAAGGAGGAACGCTGAACTTTGCTGTGATGTAAGGCAAAGCACTGGAAATAAAACATTACTATTTATTGATCTGCAGTGAGGGAATAAAGCAATGAATTTCAGAAGCTCTGGTGTGCAGCCGGCATTAATCAAAACTTCTGTTGTGGGAAATGTCAGCAAAGAAACAAGAATTCGCAGGGAAGGGGAAAAAAAACCCAACCAAAACAGAAACAAACCACACACAGCCCCACCCAAAGAAGGAGAGGGAACAGCAAAATAAAGAGGAGGAGGTGGCACAATGGCTTTCCCACACCAGGCTTTCATCATCTGGGCTGTGAAATCCTATCAGCCTTCTCCAGCAAGAACGAACACGGTGGCCGGCGGTGACTCAGAGCCGCGTGGGTCTGGCAGGGCTGGAGAGCACAGCACCGTCCCCACCCCTCTGCTGTGCACCACGGACCCCAGGGAAAAAGCCAAGGGAAGAGACCTCACACACTACTGCTCTCCCCAAACAAAAAGATCAAAGATAGGCACCGGCTCTGGGCGTTTTCAGTGTCACCCTGCAGTGGACTCAGGTGCCCGTCGCTATCTTTTAATTTATCAAACTTCTCAATCCATCTAAGGTTTTATCCGCCTTTCATATTTGCTCTCGGCAGAGCTAAAGTCTCAGGGATTACATTCATTAGACTCTCTTAATATCTTAGACTCTCAGACTTTCCAGCTCCAGAAAAAACACAGAGTGCTGACTGCAGGGAAAAGCCACAGAGATAAGGAAAAAAAAATCCCCGAACTCATAAGGAAGTGGAGGAAAGCCACTGTGTGATGAGATAAAGAAGGGATAGAGATGTGTGGGAAAGAAGAAAAAAATACTAACAAGCCAAGGGAAAAAGTATAAATGGTATCACCTACACAGCCTGTGCTCAGTGTGCCTTAACACAGGTTGTGGGTTTGATCAGCTTTCAGATTCAAAGAATTGCTGAACTCAAAATCCAACCAGAGAGCCCAGCAGCACTTGCACCAGTGAGGTGAGCTGGCCTCAGCACTGATAAAAGTCTGTGCAAGTGCAGGATGTGTTTTTACACATCCAGGGCTCTCCCCTGCATGAAAACCTTGCTTCACAAGCAGCAAACACATGAATTATGGAAGAGTTGCTGCAGAAAAAGCTGCAAAATAAAAGTGTGGACAGAGGACGGGCTGGGTTTTATGCAACAAGGATCAGCAAACAGTGACTTGGCCCAAAGAATCACAGAATCCCAGACTGGGTTGGGTTGAAAGGGAACTTAAAGCTCATCCCATTCCACCCTCTGCCATGGGCAGGGACCCCTTCCACTATCCCAGGGTGCTCAGAACTCCAGTCTAGCCTTGAACACTTCCAGGGCTGAGGAACAGGGTGGATGAGGGAGCAGACAGAAGGGCTGGCAGAAAGGTTGCAGAGAATTTTAGGGCTACAGTGAGTCACATTGAGAACAGACAGAAAATCCCAAGTGCAACAGGACTCCTTGCATTTGGGGAGCAGCATCTTCCAGCAGGGTGAGGTACTACGAAAACAGAACACCTCATAACTTCCATGAGTTTTCAGAATGCTTCGTGCTCATCCATCAGCACCAACATACACCTCAAATCTCATCATTTCAGAACAAATTTGGAGCTGTCTGGGCCGAGCTCTTCCACACCCACTGCTCCATCACCTCCACATGCCCACTGCCAGGCCAGCACAGCTTCCTCCAGCCTCATCCACATTACCTCAGCCTGCCTGAGATTTACCAAGTGGTTAACAGGAAACCCAGCTACAGTTTTGTCCCTTTAAATTCTCGCCTTCTCTCGCAGGCAGAAGACATCTGTGGAATAATAATGAATTTCTTTGGTTTGGGGTTTTTTGTTTTTATTAAAAGCTATTCTTTCTAGCAGGAAATGAAAAAGAACAACCAGATTGGAGAATTTGGGGGAAGAAGGGAAAACATTTCTAAAGGTTAATAGCAATAATACTGCTCAGCATTTATTTCATGGATATGCAAGAAAGCAAAGAAAAACAGATGTTCTCAGTAATGCTCCAGTTTCTCTGCAAACTCAGGTATTGTCCAGAGCTGCTGCAGCTCACAGGGACAGGAGGGATGATCCTACAGTTTGCTCTACAAGACAGCAAAAGGAGGGATAAGGAAAATCTCTGCCTTTTACTGAGTGCAGGACAATCTGGGGATCAGCACGGCTTTGTGGAAGGCAGGTCCTGCTCGACCAAAATCTGCTGCCCTGGGTTTAGCTGGGGTAACCCATGGCTGAGATAAGAACACTATGATAACTGAATAAAGCAAAAGGTAATAGCAATGCTAACACTAATAAATATAATGAAAAAGGACACAACAAAAAGAGAGAGAGGAATAAAACCTGAGAAAAACAAGAGAGGCACAATTCTGATGCCCGGCCTGTCCCTGAGCAGTGATTCACCCCTCCTGGCCAAGTCCCCCCATTTATATACTGAGCATGATATCCTGTAGCATGGAATATCCCTCTGACTAGCTCAGATCACCTCTCCTGGCTTCTGGTGCTCCTCCTCACTGGCAGAGCATGGGAAACTGAGAAGTCCTTGACTCAGAGTAATTGCTACTTAGCAACAACTAAAACATCGCCCTGTTATCAACATTGTTCTCATGCTAAATCCAAAACACAGCAGTGCACCAGCTACTAGGAGGGAAATTAACTCTATCCCAGCCAAAACCACAATCCCTGCTTAGTGGATGAGGGAAAGGCTGTGGATGTGTCTACCTGGAATTCTGTGAAGCCTTTGATGCTGCTTCCCACAGCATTCCCCTGGAAAAAGTGGCTGGGAATGGCTTGGATGGCCAAGAAGGCCAGTGGTACCTGGCTTTTGTCAGCACTGGTGTGGCAGCAGGACCAGGGCAGTGCCTGTCCCCTGTGCTGGGCACTGCTGAGGTACCTGGAATTCTGAGGTCACAACAAGAAGGACATGGAGGGGCTGGAGCGTGGCCAGGGAAGGGAATGGAGCTGGGGAAGGGTCTGGAGCAGCTGAGGGAGCTGGGAAAGGGGCTCAGCCTGGAGAAAAGGAGGCTCAGGGGGGGCCTTGTGGCTCTGCACAACTCCCTGACAGGAGGGGACAGCCAGGGGGGGATTTGGGATCTGCTCCTGGGGAACAGGGACAGGTGGAGAGGGAACGGCCAAGTTGCTCCAGGGGAAGCTCAGGTTGAATACAAAGAAAAATTTCTTCCCTGAAAGGCTGTCCAGCCCTGGCACAGCTGCCCAGGGCAGTGGTGGAATCCCCATCCCTGGAGGGATTTAAAAGCCCTGTGGATGTGGCACCTGGGGACGTGGGGCAGTGGCAGCCTTGGCAGTGCTGACAGCAACAGTTGGACTGAAAGGTCTCAGAGGACTTTCCCAACCTGAATAATTCTAGAGATTCCTCCTTAACTTCTCATTTAGAGTGACTGATGGGCCCCCTCCAGCCCAGTGTCAGGGAATACCCAACCCCTAATGTGACTTCCTGCCTCCAGATTCTCCAGATCTCTTCCCCATCAAGCTGTTCCTGTGGGTCTGTCTTTATCTTCGTGTGAGATACACAGAAATCTCTTTGATTTCCTGTTAAAGTGCCTCTGCTCTCCCAACACATTAGTACTGCAGCACTGAGGTTTTGGAATCCACTAATCACGAACACCTCAGAATCTTCTCCAGGAATGTGCTCAACTGCATTCACCAGCTCTTAGGTCCTGAAAAGTAGTTTTTAAGCTGAACTCCAAGAGAATTTTTCAAAAAGCTACACTGAATTCAATTCATGACACACTATTAAGAATTATTTTACACATGAAGCAGCTTAATATGATTTAGAGGATGTAGAACTTTCCCATAGGGGGAGAGAAGCAAATCCTCCGTGAGATGAGTACCAACACAGTTGGTACTGAGGCTTACAGAACTTTGATGTTAATGAATGTGGATGGGTTGTAGAGATGGGAGAAAAGCTGCCTTTATCAGTTTTCCCAGTACCAAGCTGATAGCCATTGTAAAACTGCTTTTTAATACAGCTGTGCAGCTTTTGCCAGTAAGCCACAGGTTTCCATCACATGATCAGGTGAAAATGTGCTTAACAAAGACGTGAATATGCTTCTTTGTTCATAACAAACTTATCACAAGAACAGACAAAGCTCAAATTATCACAAGAGGGCAAACGTTTAGCCAGCAACTTGTCAAAGCATTCCAGCTTGCATCTCACTGCTGAACAGACCAAGAAAGTAAAAGAAAAAAAATAATATAATCGACTTGAATACCACCTTCTACAAATAAGAAGTCAGTTTGCTTTTTTTTGTAACTCTACATCTGGAGCCTGTTTGGGGCATAAAGAAAAGAGGAAAGATATTTGGAGACACTTAAATTGCTTCACTTCCTGCCGTGAATGACTATGCAGTGATTTTGTTAGAAAAGAGAAAACAATTGTTTCCCATGCTCCCTGGGAGAAGGACAAAACACAACCTGCTGAATGTGCAGCAAAAGAGACTTCAGTTCAACAGCACGAAAAACTGCTACTAATAATAAAGGGAAGCCAGGAATAAGGCAGCTGTGGGGTCCCTGTTGCTAAACCACAGGAAAATCCCCAGAGCACTGACCCAGGCAGCCCAAGGCAGGCACAATTCACGCTGCTTCTCCAGCTCAGGGTAACTTGAAGCTCCTGAGTGCTGAAATGCCTCTTTCTGCTTCCATGGATCACTTGGAGCAGGTGAGTCCATGAGTTCCTACAGCCAGACAGCTCTCCAGGGCAGCTGGACTGTGGCAAAGCAAGCAGGCACTGGGGACTTATCTCTCAGCACAGACAGGGAGAAACAGCATCTCACAGTCCTTCCCAGGAGTTATGTAAAATGTCAAACCTCCCTGTTCCACCCCTCACCCTCTCCAGTTTCATGCACTCTGAAACAGCTGCTTTAAAAAGACTCTGACTTCAAAGCACAGTAAATTAAGCTCCACATAAAGTCCATTCAGCTTTTTGTTTAATTTGATAAAAGCTCATCAGACCATTCAAGTTACCTTCTGGTCAATACTGCCTCGAGAAATCTGCAATTCAGCTACCTGTGGTTTTTCCAATATTTCTGTAAAACATTACTGACAGAATCTGTTGGCCTGCAATGCATCAGGTATCTGGTAAACACTGTTTCAGGGCTCAAAGAACCTTCTATCCCTCTGGGATCTCTTCTTTTTCCCTGTAAGTGTTACAGTATTTTTCTTTCCTCTTGCTCTAATTCCCTGGGATCAGAGTCGTTTTTAGACAGCATTGCTTCTCTATTTTAACCTGATAATGTATCTTTCAGTTTCTTTCTAGGAAAAAACGGATTGCTCTCAAAAGCAATGGCTTAGCTCTTGACTTGCTGGCCAGGAGGCTGGATGGGGCTTGGAGCAACGGGGTCTAGTGGAAGGTGCAGGGTTTGGAACTGGATGAGAGTTAATATCCCTTCCAACCCAAACCATTCTGGGATTCTATGATTAGTTCCAGGCTAGACAGATTTACTGTTAAGCTGGATACTTTCAGGTCTGCTGACAAAGAACACGAAATACACTGAATGCAGCCCCTTGCACCCCAGGTGATCCCCAATCACTCCAGCAGCAGGGTCCCTCCCTCACCACCCCAGCACACTTGGCACTACCTGTGCCAGCAGCACCACATAAAGGTTAGTGAAGAGGTGAAAGGCAGAGCAACCTCTCCAAGTGAAACGAGAAGGAAATGAAGGGAGGCAGAGTGTGTTACTTCACGGAGGAGTTGGCCAGAAGGCTGAGCAGCACAGCTTTTTCATGGCCAGGAGACCTCTGCAGCCTTCCCAGCAAAGCACCACCAAGAAAAAGCAGTGCCTGACCTAGGAGCTTTGACCAGGTCCCAACACAGTGATGACCAAAGAAAAAAATAGAGAAGATTTCATTTTAAGATGTCTTCAGTGTCTCTTATTTAAATAAAAGAAAAAAAAATCCAGTGAAATCCATCATGTCAAGAATCCACAGGATCAGCTTCCTGTCTACCTCCCCTCTCGCCAAGTACTGACCTTGCTGCCAGCAGAGCAATAGTCTCAAAAATTTTAGATTTCCTACAACATAATTACAAATTACAACATTCAAAGGGGGAAAAGGGTTTTTTTAAATGCACACAGAGACCACAGGAAGACGAAGAATATCTTATATAAATAGCAACAGGGGTAACTCTACCCCAAAGTTTTAAGAACCTTATTAAAAAAAAAGGAAGGTGGCTCTGTTTTAAGCTTTTAAATCCCTAAAGACAATCAAAAGAAAACACAGGACAAAGTAGAAATACTATTGATTATGCATAATTGGTATAATTAATTTGTAATTAGTTCATTAAAATATATAGGCATTGGAATTATGCTTGTACATTTCTGGGAATATCCTGCAAGTCACTTGGGATATGCTTATCATTTATTTGATAGATGAAACATTATTAGAAAGACAGCCCATTAAAAATTAATATGCCGGAGTAATAATTTTCTTGATCTCAGCATTCAGTTTTCCACGTACTCAGACTCCTGCCTCACAAAGAGTTTTTATGAATTCTGTTTTCCAGAGCATGACTTGGGAAGCACAGCATTTAGGACAACTGAGGCACAGCATCCTTTATGCTGAGCATGCAGCCAGTTTTAAGAAACAAAATGGCAAATATTATAAATTCTATACCACAGGAGTGTTCAGCACAACGTCTAATTCTACACTCAAAATTGAGATGGAAAGGTAAAAAAGCTTTGTGCTTGAAAACAAGTAGGAAGAAACTCCCAGAGCACTGGGAGCAGCCTGGTCTGTAATTGCTGAGCATTCTTGTGCTTCTGCAGCGTGTCTGGCATCTCTCACTGTCAGAAATGTATGAGCAGGACTGCAGGGCTCCTGAAACACTGCAGGGAACAGCCCCAGTCCCACCCTAGGGCTGGGATCCACCATTTCAAAGGTGTTGCTCCACCTTTGTGCAGGGGAAGGTGAGGTGGGGTGAGCATCACCACTTTTTAACCCTGACACCACTTCCCTGTTCCCACTGAGCTTCCTGAAGTCCTTCCAGCAAGTGTCATTTCAGCCAACAGCTACAGAAATAATTGGATCTTCAAAAACCCAGGGTAGTCACATCACCTCCTCCAAGCTGGGTATGCAACACCAAACTTTCCTTAAATTTCTGTAATGGACAGAGCCAGTCCTTGTGTGTTAGCTACCAACAGGCTTCCTGCTCAAAATCTCCCCTTCAAAAGCATTTGCCTCCCCACCCTACCTCCATCAACACTGTGGCAGCCCAGAAAGGCTGGTCACTCACTGATGATGATGATGGGCCATGGGAAGACCCATCTTCACTGAAAAATACCTAAAGAAAAAATATTAAAAATCGTATTCCTCAAAAGGAGCAAAATCAGCAGTGGATACACAGCACAAGCAGTATCATTTGCCACTATAAGGCTTGAATTTTCTCTTGTAAAACAAAGAGTATGTGCCTAAAAAAACACCTTTCATGTTTTAAAGAAGGGTCTCCAGGTCCTTTAAGGCACAATTAAACACTGCTGTAATTCTGTGCTTCCCAGCAAATCTGTGTTAAGAATTCCAAACACTCTCCCAGGAACCACACACAGTTTTTTTTTTTTTCTCCTTGCCTCCACTGTAGCATGGACAATTATTTATTTTCTTTGCCTTGCACTCAAGGATGTGATGGATGTATTTACATAAACACACGCACAGCCACAGATATCTCGCCATAAAAATTAATCTGCAGATGATGAAAAGTGTAAAAGATCTAAGAGGCAAATCCCAAACAAAAGAACACACTTTATACACTTTATACATAAATATCTCGAAATTATAAAGATCTGAGATTAAGTGGTTTACCACTCATTTAGAATTGATTAGAATGTATTTAAATTTAGCTGAAAGTACCACAACATTGCTCGTGTATTTGCATCTGCGAATAAGTAAATAAAAAGCCTGCTATTAAAGCCTTCATTAATTCTGATTATATGAGAACTTAAAAGCAAATCTGTGTATTACTGCTCTGTAAAGACTCCCAGCAACTCTAGAGTAGAGCTGGCACTGCAACACAACATGTGTCAGCTAAAATGACTAACAGGATCTATTTTCAGTGATCTTAAATCGCACTGGTAAAATATAGAATTAATGGGTTTGCATAATACTTCAAATATTTTTTTCCCTTCTAATTCATTCCCAATTCCCACCTTATTGTATCAAAAAGTGAATTTTATATCACTTGACATTTATGTACAACAGTTGAACACATTTCATTAAACTACAATGTTTAGGCAGCACTCAGATGTGATGTGTATATTATTATAGAGTGATGCAGCTATTTTATTTCCTTATAAATACGATGACTGGAGGTTTAAAAAATATATCATGTTGACTAGAAACATGAAGAACATTTCATTCTGACTACAGACTCTGAGAGTTTCTACCTTTTTAATTGCAGCCAGTGTTTTTGAAAGAAGGATTCATTAATTTTGGTAGCATTTCCCTCCAGTTCAAGAATTGTCCGTTAATTTCTAAGGAGTTTAACAATTAAGAATATAATCATCTCCAACTAATACCCAAGAACCTTCGCTTGCCACTCTCACAGCTGAAAAGTCATTCTAAGTTAGAATGAAATACAACGAAAAAACAACCTTGTCAAACATTTAGTCATTAAACTCAGAGTTATGGGGTGGAGCTTGATCAAAGATTTTGCACTTTTTCATGTCCAGTAGTCAGAGGTTTAGAACCCTCCATACTTTATAGAGTTGGCCTCAAAATACACTACTTATCCCTTCAGTTTCTAGGCCCAAGTGTCAAGTCCATTACTCAGTAATCAACACCACAAAACATTTTCAGGCACCATGCAAGACAAAAGGATCAAAGGGATTTTTGGCGTTTAGTTGTACAGAAAAGTATACCTGATAGTCTAAGATGCTGAATCCTAAACCATTTTTGTCTTTCTCCAGCTCAATAACCTTCACATCAGGAGACCATAATGCCAATTCCCCTTCTTCCTCCTCAGGATTAAAGTCTTCCTCGGGCTTCACCTGGAAAAGAAAAGCTCTGGTCCAAACACCATTCTCTCAGTTCTTTACAAACACTATTCCTTCGATACTTTGATTATTAATGGTGCACACATGCCCTCAAATGTGACCTTTCATGGAATTAAAACTTCACTGAGCATTATGAATAGAGTTTTCTCCAGCTTGCTGCCTTGAGTACTCCCCTGGGCACAGGCCTACATGTTTTGAGCATCAGAGCCCAACCTGGCACACAAATACCCATGTATTAGCCTAATTAATTGTTAGAATATTACTAACCTGTTACATGTTGATGAACTTCAGCTGTCCCATTAGATGCATAAAGGAAAAATAAACAGCATAAAAGATTTAACCACAGACAGCTAATAGAAAGGCCAGACAATCAGAAAAGATGAGAAGCCAAGCTGTAAATACTTTTGCAAATAGGAGCAGCCACAAGTGTCAAGCTTTAGTCTGAGACTTTAAAGGTCTTGCGAAGGAAAGAAACTTTTAAGTTTCAATTTTTTTTTTCCCAGTTCTATAAAAACCTACTCAGAACATGGAAGCAATCAGCTAATGGTGGCAAGGATGTGATTTAGTGTAATTCAGAGCTCTCACTCACCTATTAAGTGTGGGGATGATGAATGGGATGTACAGTCAGCAAAGCAGCTCGGTGATTTACCCACCTTGTCTTCCCAGGACAACGAAGTTTCTCAAGACCAACCCGTGCAAACCCAGAAAGGCACGGACTTTTCCCAAAGTTTTTTGGGAAAAAAAGACTTTTCCCACTTTCACAGGTGGGTGACAGGAGAAGTGTTACCTTCTGCTCTGGAGGGAAAACTGCCACGGGGGGCTCGTCCACCCAAGACTCGGTGCCGTCACCGAAGAGGCGCCGGCAGCACACCAGGGTGAAAGGGGGTGGCACTTCCTTCAGGAAGGTGACAGCCTCACGCCGGGATTTTCCATACAGCTGCACCCCATTTACCTGCACAGTGGGAACACGCATCCACACAAACAGAATTAAAGGATATCCACCAGATTATTTTAATTAATTATTTTTGTGCGTACATTTTTCCCTACCTGAGCGTGAAACTGATTTTACCTGGAGATTCTGGCACAGCTTGCACGATTTTATTCACATATGCTTCTGAAGGATATATACATTACTGTAAAACTTCATCTCTAAGATCTTGTGACTACTGACTGCTGCATCATGTCTCTTCAGCTTCCTCTAACCCTTTTCTGCTCACCACTTTTCCAAGCATACAGCTTTCCCAGAATTATTTCTTTCTCACCTGTTTCTTCATTGGGGATCTTTTTTAAGTGTGAGGCTTATGTGTTTGAATTTAAAAAGACAAAAAATTTAATTTTCCCACAATATTTTAAGTGAACACAGGTTCTGAGCTCCGATCAAAAAACTGAAGTCAGAACTACCACAACTAATTTGAAAGTTTGGCTCAGTGACCTTCGAGGTGTTTTCCAGCTTTACTGATTCTGTGATTCTAACTTTGTCAGTTTAAAATGTAACAAAGTGGCTGAAACTTAGATCCTACAGAAAACAGGAAAGAACGTTTGTACAGTAAGAAAGAAACCAATTACAGTAAGCAATTAACCAGAAAGGCCTGACAAGGGCCAAAGCTTACCATACCATAAACTCAAGATTGTGAGTGATAAGAGATCATTGTTAATGGATGTTCTAAACCACAGACTTTGAAACAGAAAAAAATAGATAGATAGACAGACAGATAGACAGATAGATGATAGATAGATAGATAGATAGATAGATAGATAGATAGATAGATAGATAGATAGACAGACAGATAGATAGACAGACAGACAGATGTGCTTTAAAAATGGGATACTGTAGTTGCACTTTTTTTGAAGCTGCCCCATCCCTGGAAGTGTCCAAGGCCAGGCTGGACAGGGCTTGGGGCACCCTGGGACAGTGGGAGGTGTCCCTGCCCATGGCAGGGGTGGCACTGGATGGGCTTCAATGTCCCTTCCAACCCAAACCATTCTGTCACTCTGTGATTCTACTTCTGCAGGAAAAAAAAGACTGATTCATCCTCTTTCACCTATTTTATAACCTTTATATCCTGAGGGTTCCTCTCCTTGCACCACAGGGGTGTCCCTAAACACGAGGACAGCAGGATGTCAGCAGGTATCATAAATCACCTGTGTTAAGCAGCACTGCAGCCCCAAAGGAGCAGGGGTTTAACCCACTTAGTGCTCTGGACTCAATCCCAACACCTCGTGTGTTCCAGGGATTTCTTTTAGGGTGCCTCAAGCCTCTCTCACAACCAAATGTGTCCTCACTGCTGGAGCGCAGGCACTGGTTTGGGAATTCAGCACCTCATCCAAATCACTCCACAGCAGGAACCAAGGCACATCAAGAGGGGATAACTGAGGATTACCTTCAGTGGTTCCCTCCATACCCACACTGCAAAGGAACCCACATCTGATCCTATAAAACAGAGCATGGAAACGTTCACCAGACATGAACACAGCTCTGTATGTGTGCACTTGAGACAGAGCCTCTCCCTCTCCATAAACCCCCCAGATCTTGCTGATTAGAAAGATTCAATCTTACACAAGGCTCCACAGCAACCCCACTTCAGCCAACATTTGGTTCCTGATTTCTCCTATTTTCCCCAAACAAACTTTGTGCTTTTTGCAGTGTGAATGTATATAAATATACTGCTGGGAAACGCAGAGTTCCTCTCACACTCTACATCCCAGCCAAGCAGAAAAATCCAGAGTGGTGGAAGTGGCCTCCACCACGGCAAGACAAACTGCTCTGGGCTTTTTCTGCAAGAATTACAGCAAGTGCTGAGCTATCAGCCTCATCCATTAGTTAATTATTTAAGCAGAAGGATCTACACGTAAGGATTTTTTAATGCTTGGAGAGTGGCGGCGTGGTGGAAAACTCCCAGCACTTCTCAGCATCCCATGATGGATGGGGAAGAGCTGCTGTGCACCCCCCCAGCAGACCTGGGGACTCCCATTTCTCCTCCTGCAGCTGCCAGAAATCAGCCTCTGAGCAGGCAAGGTGCCCTACACTCACTCATTCAGCACATCAGCCAGCCAGCCCCCAAATAGCAGGGAAATTGTACAACAAAGGGGCACAAAAAAGCAATTTACTCCTAAAAAAAGAACACAATGGAATTAGCTGAAATGAAAGGTAGGGGAGGGGTATCGTGCTCTGTCACAATTCAAACACATCAATAAAAATAATCAACATTCAACCTCACTGTATACTGAAAAAAACCCCCACCAAAATCCTTGCTGATCATATTTCAATTCCCAAATGTATCAGGCCCAGGTAAGGCTGCTTGTTTGGGGAATGGGGCTGTCACTTTTTCCACTGCAAACCCCTCTTTAAGGGGATTTATAACTTGGCTGCAAAAACACAGTCTGGGCTAAACATGGCACTTACAGCTTTAGCCCCAGAGCACATTTTTATTTTGTTGGAGGTTTTACCCCAACGACAGAGTAGCAAAAAATTTACACTCACTAGGTCTGGACATACCTGTGAACTTATTTCTGAGTGCAGAGTAATACATAAAACTGTTAAATATGCACAATTAAAGTTTCCTAAGTTACTCTACGGCACTGCATTATTGCTTTTTGTATAATTTTTTTTTTTGTTTAGTGGCCAAGCAATTCAAACAACACTTCCAGCATTCCATTAATCCCTTCCTTCAGGAATCAAGATTTCCTCCATTAAGCAGTAAGAAAATGTTTTAGGTCTTAGTGATATCAGTATGAATTTTTGATGTTAGAGGGTGAAGGAGTAAAAGCAAAATAGCTGTACACCTAACAAATCAATCTTTCAGAAGGCCTAATTCTGTTTCCATTAAATGTTCTTTGCATCCACTAAAAAAAGGTTCAAATATCAAAATATTCCACAAGCAGTAAGAAATTAATGTCTTTTCACTTGCAGGCTGAGATACCAATGGATACACGTACACACACACACAAAATAGGAATTATTTTAATTTTATCAAATAATTCTTTTTCCTGACAAAATAGGTCTGGTGTGACTCTGATAACCCCAAAGCTGCCCCAATACCTCTTTATACAAATTCAAACAAACTGATGTATTTGCTCATACACACAAATATCTTTCAACACTCCACAAAAAAGTTTTATTGTGCAACTGAAACCACTGTTCCTAAGACTGCTGTAAATTTTTTAGGGGTGACAAATATTCAGAAAGATTATCCACCACAAAAGCTAAAGCCAAATTGTGCAAAAGACTGAGCCACAGGACTACAAATAATTCAACACAAGTATTATCTCTGCCCTTGTAACTCTTGATACCCATGTTAAAACATTTCAGAAAAAATATCCACGAAGTCACTGAGAGGTCACAAAAAATTGACCTTTTGTCCATAAATGCAGAAGGGAATAGTGAAGAAAATGAATGTGAATTCCAAAGCACAACTCTGCTTCCACAACTAATCTGGAATAATTCTATTGCACACACAGCAGCCAAGTTAGAAGTTAAGAGAAGCATTTTAAGAAGGCCAAACGAACAGGAAAGACGTAATTTTTATTTTTGTGGGGGTTCTGTTTTATTTTTTTACCTCCAGAAGTTCATCCTCCAGTTGCAGAAGACCAAGGGCTGCAGCTGGGCCATCTGAAGCAATGGATGATATATAATGATGTCCATCAAAGGTGTCCAGCTCAACTCCTAATCTCAGAGTGTGGATGGGTAACAGCTGCCAAAAGATAAATACAAGTAAATATTTAATTATAAATCTTTATCTACCACGATAAAAACAGATTGAGGATTCAGCAGCTCACCAAACTGAACCCACAGTAAGATGATTAAATGTTCACAGTGATCTCACCTGTGTTACAGCACAACTGTCCACAACTTCTCTTTACAAACTGTTTGCACAAATAAAAACAACCAGCCTGCTCTTTGGGGGAAAAGGTAATTTGAACTGTATTCTCAAATAATTAAACTTAGTGGGAAAAATACAGAGAGAAGTACCACCCTAAACGTGAGCTGTCAACAAATCTCAGAATGGTTGGGGTTGGAAGGGACCTTAAACATCATCCAGTTCCAACCCCTCTTCCATGGGGTTGGAGCAAAACAAAAATAAAAGAAATAGAAATTAAAAAAAAGGAATAAAATAAATTCCATAATTGCCCTAAAACCTCAGCACAAGATCAGCTGTCTTACTCCTTTGGGAGCTACCCTACTTTGAGGTAGAAGAAATATCCATGAAGTGTCCTCTGTAAGCAGTTACTAAAACTGACATCCTTTTTTCCTGCAAGGGGAAATCACTGATTTTGTGTCAGCCTTTTCCCACTGGGACTCCCCAGTTTGCAATTTTTCTCTAGGGAAACTCCAACCCTCAGTGTCTTAAGTTTGCTAATATTAGGAAAAGTAGAATTAAAGTGATACACTATCCAGACAAGGCAGAAGAAAATATGGCAACCTGGGGAGAAGAGATGACCAGCAGGAGCTGCTCCTTCAGTTTGGACATTTTCTGGCTTTTTATCACTGGAGTTCAAACACTGACTGTCCTGCTTCCCAAATTATTCTGGATATTCAAATAAAGAGCAATCCACTGTTCCACAGCATTCTTTCACAGCCATGACCATGACTTTATGGCCCTTCCCCACAAATATATAAATGCATCACCTCTAAAAATCTCTTTTCCACAATATTAACATAGGTATCTTGAAAAACTCTTGGAAGTGAAATTAATTTAAGATATGACAATTTAAATGAATTACACATCCATTTCCCTGAAACAAGATCACTACAGCAAAATCCTATGTGGGACAAAAGAGTTGTTCAGCAGAGTTTCAACCTCTGCTCCATTCTGTGCAATTAAGTACCCCCAAACTTGGGGTTTATGTGCATGGTTTGAGGGTGGTTTTTTTTGTTGTTTGGGGGTTTGGTAATGAACTGTTAAAAGGTTCATTTGCCTGTGCTATGAAAAGCTATTGGATCAGTCCAGGAGATAAGCAGAATATTGGCAGCCTTTTTTTTTTTGGAAAATATAGAACCACAAAACCACTAAATTCCTGAAACACAACTGGAATTGTGTCATGCCCTCCCAGGATTACTCTGCCAACATACACCACGAAGGAAACCACCATGTAAGCCTTACCTTTGAGTACTTCTGGAGCTCTGAATCGTCTTTAAAGGGCATATCCACATTCACAACCTAAAAATTGGACACCAGAACATTTTTCAACAGAGGGACAATAAAGACTTTACCAGAACGATAAAATTCTGGCAAAAAAAACCCAACTCATGAGCAAAATAAACCGTACTTAAACAATGTCACATTGATGCAAAATAATTTTAAACAAATGTTAGAAAAATCTTTCAGGCACAGAACATTTACAAGTAGGAATGTGGTGATTATGCACTATTAGCAGACTCCAATATTATCCTATTCCCGGAGCCCAAATGCCAATTTTAGTCAAGTTCAGTAATCCTGTGTAAGCACAAAATGCCATTATGTTTGACACAAATACCCACACGGACTTGCCAATCAGAATTTGAAAGTATGACAGCTTAAATTGTTACCTCGGGCTATAGTGCAGCCATCTCCCATCCAGACTAACCCACCAACTTCTGCTGCTAACATGGCTTGAAATTCATAACTTTAATTACCAAATGGAATGGAGAGTGGGTTATTTAAACCAGGGACAGGAAATCCTTTCAGTGTCTTTTCTTGTGCTGTCCCTCCTTAACGTAACAGATTTATCTGTAACCTTAGAAGGTTATTTATGCCGATTTTAAATGTAATTAAGACAAAATCATGGAATGGTTTGGGTTGGAAGAGACCTTAAAGATCATTTAGTTCCAATCTGTGGCCCAGGATTAGAATTTGGGACACTGAGGTTGAATGTTTAAAGGAAAGGTACACTTGGTAGACCTGAAAAAAACAGAGCCTTGCAAGAAATCAGGTAACTTTTCTTTGAAAACTTCTAGTTTAATATAGACTTTTCTTTTGGATTAAGTTTAAACAGGGCTTCCAGCATGTTGTTTTCCAGTACTGAGGATGTTTTTCCTGACAGATAGAGCCCATTTCATGCCCATGCATGGAACTAAAGGGATTTATGACAGGTAGCTCCTCAGCCTGACTGACACCACACCGTCCCTGCTCGGGATCTCAGCTCCTTCCACCGGCACCAAAAAGGACCAGCAGCACAGAAGCCACCATGGCCACCAACCCCTCTCTTCAAACAGATATTTCCACTCAAGATAAATACTCCTAAGAGAATCCTGTAGCCACCTTCAGGGTGAGTTCTGCGGGCTGAGTGTGACACAGGGACTGGGGTGTCACGGGCTGGACTCAAACTGGACATTGCTTCTGAACACAGGAGGGAGGCACAGGCAACCAGAAGCAAAAACTGACTTTCCAAATGGGATGCCAGGAGAGTTTCCTTCTATTATTCAAGAGGCCCCATCGTTAACATTTTCACTGCTGACATTTCACCGGCGGCGGCCGGAGGAGGATTGGGAATGGTTGGATTCACCAACTAAGCAGGATTTCGTCCTCTGTGGGAAGTGTGATAGTGCTCAGGGAGGTAATATCAGCCCCTGGAAATGTAAGGGTGGGAATACCAAGCAACTGAAGTGGGCAGCCCAACAGATTTATTGCACCATGTACGTAATCTCACACGAGCCTCAGATCTTAAAGGAGTGCTAATGGAAAGAAGGGAAGTGAGTTTCTCAAGGCAATTCTTAAAGCTACTTTAAATCTCCCAGCGAGTGACTGGAACGATGGCTACTCCAAGTAGTAAAAATAAGTGTCTCTAAATCAACTGGACAAGCATTGCAAAGACAAACAGGGCATTTTCTTGGTGGTGGTGAGAATTTTTTCAGGCTTTGGAAAGAACGCTGTCCGGAGTCTTTTATCTGTACTCCCTGGCTCACCCAGCACTGAAAAGCACAAGTGAATTACAATTTCCATCAACTCCTCGTGACAATTCATCAAAACAATCTTTGGCTAGGCAATTATTTAATATGAAGTGAAGAAATATCTACTAGACACTGGCACCACAAAGTTACACTGTTGAGAATTACTTTGTATTTTCCCAGCATGTTGGAAAATCATTCTTTCATTCTTCAGATAAAATGGTAAGATTCTTCTGAAAACAGAAGCTCTATCCTGAGCCCTTTTTTTTTTTTCATTCAGTGCCCAGTAAAACAAATAGATCATGAACGGAATAATAAAAATGCCATATATTTTAAGTGGCTGCTGTGATGCAGATTTAACAGGACAGCTGATTTCCTTAAATCACTGTTCCTGTCTCGTATTTATAGAACAATAGTATCTATATAAGCAGAATAATATAAAAGGGCAACAAATCCCCCAAGTCGTTATAACATACATTTCAGACCTGATGTTACAGGAAAGAAAATTTGATGTTACTGATCTGTTCCAAACACTGAACTGTTCTATAAACAGCCTGTAATGCTAAGCTCACAGATCTGTAATTTAAAGAAATAACATTCATGATTGTAGTTTATTGAAATAAAACATACCATAACTTCATATTCTGGTCCCAGCAGGTTTTCCCACTTGGATTTCAGCTCATGTGCTGGAGGGAGTGGGACTCTTCCTAAATATGAAAGTGAATATTAAATTTACAAGCGTATTGTACATTCAGAAGTACATTTACTTCTAAACATTCCAATAAAAATTCAGTGTAAATAAAAGATTAGAGGGAATAATCCCCAAAAGGGAAGTGCATTAAGCTGAGTCTATCAAACAGCACAAATCAAAAATGTCTTTCTTAGGAAAACAATGCAAAATGTCAGCTCCTGTAAAAGTGTGATTTATTCAGCTGAGAGGCAGAAGAGGTGATGCTTGGTGATGAGATGTGTGTTCTGTACCATGCAGGACTGTAAATAAATCATTCTTTCAGGCTGCAAAACAAATTTCACACGACTTCATCATTTGTTGCCGTAAAAACGCTTCTCACTCCAGGGAAACATCATCTCCCACCCAAATGAGCCCCCTTAAGAAGGAAAACACCTGACAAGATATTGCTGTTATCGAGGGGCTGTGTCAGCACAATGCAGGCACAGCCTTTATTTATACATTTGGCAGGTATAAAGCTTTGTCTGCTTTAATTAGGCCAGTAAGTAACATGAGCTTTCATATAAGCTCCAGTTCTAAACCAGTCTTCCGTGGGAACTTGGCTATCTTGACATTTATATCTTTTCAGCTTTCTTACTTATGCAACCAAGGCAGTTGGTTACAGTCCTGTAAGACAATTTGACAGAGCTAGACAGCAGAAAATGACTGGCTGCCCTGCGTTTGACCTCAGCCAGAAGCTCAGCTCACATATAAAGTTCCAAGCTGGAGCAATGTGTAACTGGTAAGAATCAAGCTCTACAGCAAATTCCATCCAGCAGCGACGGCAGCAGCATCTGGGGGCTGAATTACCAAAAACTGGGGTTGGTTGTTTTTTCTTTCCTCCCCTGAATGACTGCAGTAGTTTGTCAGATGTCTAGACAAGGCACAGACCGCTCGGCGTTGCTGCTGCGTCGCCCTGAAGTTCGGAATGTGAAGCACCAGCTCACGTTCTGCACACCAACAGTGAGTAAAATACCTCGTGGGGGGATTGTGAAGACACCACGAGGAGCTCAGAGCCCACCTAGGAGCAAAAGCCTGCACAAATGGCATTGTCAAGCTGCCTCTGCTTTCAACACCTCTGCAGACTGCAAAGATAAAGCTCTGCAATACAATCCTCATTACACACTTCTCTAACTTTGAAGTTTTCCACTCAATAAAAACAAAGATTGAAGTTTACTTCTACGACAACACAGCCCACCCCTGTATCTCTCCAGCTCACTTTCAGCCATGCCAGACAGGCAAATTCTGTCTGATCTGCACTGAGAAACCACGCTGCTCAGAGCCTAACAACTGAGATGGCACTTGGAAATATCCAGAGGATTTCCAACCTGCAGGCTCAAGCAGACACAGGTATCTGAGAATTCCAGCAATCCTGACAGCTATTTTCTGCTACCAAAACCACACCCCACCAAGATTAAAAACTTGGATTTGTAAATACAGCCCAGTCGTCTCTGAAATAAATCATCTCCTTAAAAAATAATGGGAAGACAAATTGTCCTAAAATTCTCAACTGCTAGTTAAAGGGTTTTTAACTTCATTTGAAATTAAAGTTTCTAATGTGTGACTTATTATCAAGCACAGGCTGATCACTGTCTTTACTTCTCAGCTGTATCAAAACCAGAACACCAGTGCATTCTTCTGCTCCTTCCATTTAAAGAAAAACAGAGGGACAGAAACTCCTGAGTCTCTTTTTCTCCCATTACAGAGTTACAACAGTGTGAACACACAGGACCAAAGCACCTGTAATCCCCTGTGCAGCCAAATATAGATTTTCAGGTTCACCAGGAGTAATGAATCTCAGGGTCAAGCTCAAAGTTCAGTTCAGCAACTGTAAGCTGTGCTCAGCTGGCTGAATACAGATTTTTTTGTCACTTCCAAAACACATTACCAAAATCTACAAGTTGTTCAGAGCAGGTGCTGGTGCACGTCTCCATTTGAAGTTTTCCCCATTCCTTCTTTCAAATACACTTTGAAGTCTCTGCTTGTAACTTCCTTAGAACTGTGGAAACGTGGGCTGAAGGGATTTGGATTGAATATATTCAATTCCAGTGGCATCACTCAATTCACTCACAACGTTCCTTTTTCCCCAAACAGCTTTTTCCACATGGCAGCTAATAGGAAATTTCTTTCTAGTCTCTCATCCAGCTGAATTCCTCATGACCTGACATATGTACCATGTCTTCTATAATGTGCAAGGCCTCAGAAACGAAAACACTTCCCAGGGACAGCTTTCATTAGCAACAACTTTTCAGCATATTTAGCCTGTCCTTCTGCCTGCGCTTCCAGGCAGTTTTTCATTTCTAATTAGCAAGCACGAAGAAGAAACCACAAACGTATTGTAAAAATCGTCTTTTCTGGTCAAAATCGTCAGCTTCTTCAAAACTGGGATCTTTTTTTCTCTCACAGCTTCCTCCCGCTGTCACAAAGTTACTACACGAGGGTGTGTGCTGTGCTCTTCTGCTTTTACCTGCCCTACTGCTGGGGCTTTTTTCCCCAGACACCTCTTAAGCTCCTGACTCCCAACATTGTCCCTGTGGGTTCATGGATTTGTCTTAAATTTCTCTGAGTACTTGCTGCAAGGCAGGATGGAGCAGTCCTGCCCAGCCTGCAGGCTTGCACAGGAGCTGTTAAATTCATTGCCTGCACTCTGCTAGCACAGAGTTTCAGGCCTCGTGCACTTTGCAGCCCCAAACCCCATTGCCTTTGTACCAGAACTGCTTAAGCATGGCTTTGCCTGGCCAGAATTACTATTTAATACCTCCCCAGGAAACACAATTTAATAAGAATTTCACACAACTGGGCTTAAAGGGAAGTAATACGCATTTTATAAAACATACCTTTTACATTAAACTTCTAAAAGTATTTCCAGAGTTTAGTCAGAGCCTTAAATTAGCAGTATTTACTTTAGCACCATTATAACGAAGTGCCCATCACCACATCCAAAATAAGCACCTATCTTTGGAATTTAAACTTGGCCATTAAATTCTGTTCCAAGGTGAAATCTCATACATCGTATTTCTGCACGAGTAAAATGTGCATAGAAGTCCCACAGTAAAAAAAAAAACAACTGGGTAAGTGACACAGGACAGACAAAGTGCTGCTCTTTTCCAGCCTCTGTCATAGCAAAACAATGCTTTGAGAACCTCAACTCTCAGCCACCTCTGTTCTGGCTTCCTGTTTCTGGGAACATGCAAAAGTCACAACAAAGGATGTCTGGTTACAAGGCTTGGACAGAAAAGTAAACCAGAATGGAATATAGGAACTGCTACATTTCTCTCGTTTCCAGGTTGTCTTTAATACTGACAGATCTTCAACAATCACAGCAAAATTGCTATTCATTGACAGCCGTAATTTAGAATCCTCTATTACATCTACATATCTTAGAAACTACAAGGCATAAGGATAATTTATGCTGACTTTAACACAAGCTGTATAAATTCACCCAGAAGTAGCTGTAGAGGAGCCCAGAAATCTGTGGGGGAATTGAAGGTTCTGGAAAGACCTCCAGCCTTGGTTTCAAAGTCAGCTAAAACCCAGAGCAGCCCATTCCTTTGTGACCTGCCCCAGTGTCTGAATGCCTTTTGTTTAAAAAAATGCCTTTTCTGAACTCCAGCTATCGGGTCTTTACATCCAAGTCATGAGTTCTGATGAAGCTACTGCAGTGTCTAAAGAGGAAACTGCAGCAAATGGGCTCCAGAGACGTGGTACAGGAAACCAGAAGAGTATTATGAAAATACTCTG
Organism: Nicator chloris; assembly: GCA_013400495.1. NCBI lineage: Eukaryota > Metazoa > Chordata > Aves > Passeriformes > Pycnonotidae > Nicator > Nicator chloris. Next base: position 445,648 of record WAAE01025451.1, on the reverse strand, counting down.
CAGAAGTCTAAGATGTGTGAGGGCAAGAAGATCACAGAACCGTCAGGCAGGAAAAGATCTCTAAGATTATCAAGTCCAACCATGAAAATGGGTATGACTGAGGTAACACTGATCAGGAAATAAATATGAATTCCCTGGAGTCCCATCTCCTGATGCTGCTCACTCAGCAGGCTCCTGCAGGCAGCAGAGGAGAATGATAAATAAAATCTCTCTCTGGAGAAAACTGCAGGCAGGACATCTCAGGTCATCAGTGCAGGACCAGGACCACAAAGAGGAATCACTTTCAGCTCTCCAGAGTTCATGAGAGTCATTCCTGACCACTGAAAGAGCTGCATCTCCACTGACTGTAACCTTAAAAATAACCATCCCAAAACAAAGGGGACCACTGCTGACTGGAAAAGGGCAAATTTTATGCAAGGAAGAAGATCCAGAGAATTATAGACCCTGAGATATCACAGAATCCACTCCCAGCAGACCTGTGGACAGTGCTACAATTTGGGGACAGGCTGAGGGGAAAGAGTTGGTTAGATCCAAGAGGCAGAGCTTTACTTCAGAAAGCACTGCAGGGCAAAAGCTCAAGGTGGAGTAAGCCATGATAGCCCATCACTGTAGGAAATGGATTAAAGATGGTAGCCTTTAGCCAGACTCAGAAGAGGCACTGCAAGATATCCTATCTACCTGCTTGATCTAGACTCTGCTGCTTTTCACTGTGAAGATGATCCTTCTGTTCTTGTTTTCCCTCATTCTTAGTGGCCACAGTAATTTCAGTCCCTACAGCTCCAGGGGACACAAAGATTGGAACAGTTGGCTGCACTGTGAAAACAGATGAAAAAACCCCAAATCATAGGCTGCAAAATATAGGAATTAGTAGCACCACCTCACAAATTCTTTTTTTTTTTTTTTTTGGTGGAGTAGCTACACAGGAGTTTTGCACTGGATTTTCCTGAATCTCTCGTTTTAGTTTCTTTCCATTCCTCCTTTAAGTATCTTAATTTTCTACAGTGCGCCCTTAAAAAAAGTGAGGATCATGTGGTGTCCAGTCCTAAACTGTTAAAAGAGGTAACTGTAAATTGAGTGAACAATAAAATCAGTTGCTAGAAAAAAGGAATTACCTCTATCTGCAGGTGCTTCTGAAGGAATAGTAAAGGAAGGTTTCCTTCTAAGCAAGGTGAGACGTACGGTCTGTCCCGTGTTTCGCAGTGCCTCTACCACTTCTTGGTTGGTAAAATTCTGTATGTTGACTCCATCAACCTAAAACAAGAAAATTGTACCAAATAAAAGTAACTGTGCTGCATCCTTAGGCTATGCTGTGGAGTACCACAGGCTGTAAGGCTGTTATTTAGTGTAGGAGCTACAGGGTTACTCTCCCAAGACAGCAACGTTTGCAAAACAATCTCATTAAATCTGTTACATTTCACTGATGAGAATTTATTTCCAAAATGCATTTTCAAAGGAAGCACAACAGTAATTTCTTCTTCCTGTTTTCACGGGGACAAGCACAAAACAGAATTTACTAATCTTATACAAGTATGCACAGATTTTCCCTTAATTTTTTTCTGCTTACCAAAACCAGCTTGGCAAGGACTGTGGACGAAGGGCCCAAGCAGAGTATCCAACCTGGAACTCTGTTCAGTTCATTATCACTGCTGGTTTTCTCATGGATTTCTAACATGCCCCACACAAGCCTCTACAAACAACTGTTTATATAATCCACCCTAAACAGCCCAATTCTTACATTATCAGATAGTTTAATTTACACCCAAAGTACTCTGTTCCTCTCACTGTCAGATCATGCATCAATAGGGCCTTTCCTGCAGATAAAAGGTTATATTAATTTTTGCTCTCACAGAGGAGAAGCTGACTTTGGAAGGTCTGGCATGGCACACATTTTAAAAGTAATTTAAAATCATATCTCTATAAATATTATCTCTTAAAACAAAAAGACTGTGGAATTCATTCCTGCTTGTGCTGTGAATGCAAAATTGGCTATTATTCAATTCACTGTTATTCGATGGTTTTTCCATTTTTCTACACATAAACCTTGGGCTTTTAAACCTAAATTGTGACCATTAACATTTTAATTGTATGCACACTACACAGCCATTAAGGAACACAAACAATGTGCCACATCTTGCAGGATCTTAACAATCCTTGTATCACATTCAATTCAAGTAGAAGTTAATGCTGCTCATCTTTACTGCAGGCCAAAAGCCAAGATTCTCCACTCTGAAACAGTTTAATCCAAATGCTTGCCTCTTTCACAGTTAACTACTATTTACTACTTCTTTGAATATAAAATAATACTTTAACCACAGCAAGCCAAAGCTCTTTTCTGTCACAAGTCTACCTAAACAAACACAAACCACCAAATTATTTCTTCTGCGAAGCAGAGGAGGTTTAATTAATTTTAGAAAGTCTTTACTGTGTTGTTCTTTAAACAGAGGTGTGAAGTGTATTAGCTCTACAGCAATATATAAGCACAGTATTTTACTTACAGCAACAATTCTGTCATGAACGTGAATTTGGCCATTGTGGTCAGCAGCACTACCAGGTATTATATTTTTCACAAAAATCCCTGAAGGTTCTGTTGGGGAGGAAGAGAAACGAGTCACTGCATTAACCTGATTTGCTTCTTTTCTTATTAGGAGTTTTAATTCCAGCCTTTTTCACACGCTTCCTTCTGCCCATAAAGTGATGATTCTGTAAACCACCACCATCTGCACGTTACCACTCCCACAGCCTGACACAAAGCTGAGGATCTCTGGTGGAAAAAAAACCAGCACTGACACAACCACCGGTACACTGACCTCAAAATTTTCCTTAAAATGGCTCACAAAAGGCCACCTCCTCCATGGATTCATCCTTGTGCTTACCCAGGCTTTAAACCACAATCACTTAAATCCATGCTGCGTTTGATTTCAATAGGACTAACTAAGCTAAAAGTAAAGTATGTGCTTAAGGACTTTGATCAGGACTTCAATCATCTTACAGCTGGAGAATTTAGTACTTTAAATCTTAATGAAAAAGGATTTTTCTTAAAAAAGAAAAGAAACATGGAAATCAGAAAAGCTGTCCTTTGTCGTGTTTGCAGCTTGATTATTAATTCTAACTCCCAATGTGAACAAGGAAATTAAAAGAAAGAAAAAGAAAAAAAAAAAACCCCGAAACACTAACACTTCCCTTTCACAAACTCCCACTAAATACGAGGTGCTGATCTGCAATTCCAGTGAATATCACGTCCCCATATCCTAGCACAGGTAGGAACTATTCATTTTCCCCACGGTCAATAAAGGGTATTTGAGAAGTGCCTATCCAACATTTCCCTAAATCCTGTACAACTCACCTATATCACACGTGCTAGCATATCCAACAATTGTTATTCCCAGGCTTTGCCCATTCTTTTTTATAAGTTCAACGTCATAGGTCTCAAAAAAGTTGTCATTATCCTACAAATAAAGCACAAGAGAGTGAAAAAATTCTCATAATTTCCCAGTGCTGTTACAACGTTGCAGGTTAGTTAAGACCTTTAGAAGTGAGAAGTGATTTTGTTTTTCCTTTTGTTTAAATGCAATGTGAATTCATTTGTAAAGTGCCTACAAAGCTGGCCCTGGGACGTCTGTGCAACTCTCCTCTGACCACTAAAGATCAGAAGTGCAATGCAAGAGTTCAAACAGGGAACAGTAAAGACACTGGTGAGACCAAAAGAGAAAAACAATCAAGCACATAAATCTGGGATTGCAAGAGATAAATTAAAATACATAGAGTTGTTTGCTTTCTGTAATCTGATACAGAGCAATGAGATCAAAAAGAAGATGATGAGAGTAAGGTCTGTTAAAGTGATGAAATCAAGAGGGATCCTGTCACTGCCAACAGCAAAAAATGGACTGGGAAAATGAAAAACATTTCTTAAGGGAGTGAAAAAAGAGAAGCTCAATCAAATGCTTGCCAAGTATCAGCTTTGGAAGGACCCATATTAAAAGCAGCCCAGAGTTCCAGCCATACCTATTTCACTTCTCAATGGAACAGAAATCGATGGGCTCTATCTGTTATCACACCCACCTCCCTCCACCAGCAAAGTCATTAAGCTCATTAAATGCCTTCCAACTCCCTTGCTCCATAAGAGGCTGATGGAGATGAAGATAAGTTTGGATGCTGTCACTTATCTGCAGTAAACAAGCCCACAGCAAGACCTGAAATGGAGCTGTGGCCTTGAGAGCCCGGCTGTTTTGACAATCAGAAAGCTCCACAGAATCAGCGCTCTGGCTACAAATATTTCTAAGTAACACTGCTGCTAGAATGCAGAATAATTGAAATGAAGTCCAGAAGAATCAAAGTGCAAAGTCCTAAATACAGTCAGCACAAGCAGGCTGCTCACACTGCTGTCACTCTCTTGGACAGTACAGATAAGAAGATTGTTTTCTTGTGCCCACACACAAAGTGGTTTCAGTTATTCTCTACGGCAGGACATTCAAAGGAAATTAAATATTGATATAAAACTGAAAATAACTAACCACCTATTAAAGATGCCTTTCTGCTGGTTTGCAAAAAAGAGAAAAGGAAAATACTTTCCATTCCAAAGCTCACAGCCGGTGAAAGTACTCAGAAATGAGAGAAAAACTAGATTATAGGGATAAATTCCATTATAAATCTGACACAAATTGAACGGTGGATCATTGAAATCATCATCACATTAATAAATACATTCAGATTAACAACTAATCTTGTCTTTGCAAATTTCTCCTGGCACCAGGAAGAGGAGTTTCTTCAAATCTACACATGAAGGCACTATTTAGTTCAGGAAATGATTTTTCCCCCTCTAAACTGCATAACAGGAACACAGAAGACACTGAAAAGACACCAAGAAGGAATCACATTTTAGAAAGGCTGCAGCCTTTACAGTGCTCAGGGTTGATCAATGACAACAGGAAGAGAGAAAAACAGAATTTTGTGGAGGAAACAAAACTACAACTACATTATTTTGCCCCAAATATGGGCCCTGGAAAATATGATCCAGTCAGGAAAGAAGGGCCTCATAACAATGCTGATTCCCTTGGAGAGCCTCTTCTCAGAGTGTTGGACAAGCCCAGTTTTGAGCCCCCAGCCTCAGGGATGCAGATCACCCCTCCCATCTCCCGGACACTGCCTGTCCTGCTGCCCTGATCCCTCCTGGGCACCCCCTGGGGAGAAAAGGAGCTCAAGAAGGACCCAAAACCCTTGACTGACACAGTCACAGCATTTTCCCAGGGATGTAAAACACAGAGCTGCCATTGCAGCGACTGTGCCCAGTGAGCAAAGAGGTGAGTTTGCAGCAAAGTGACTTCTACGCTGACCTTTAAAAACAGTGCTTCAGAAAAAAACAACCCAGCTCTCTTCAGTCATATTCAAGAAACTGAACAAGGAAGAAAAGGCTACTCAGATTCTACACCTAAATCGAAGCAGCACAGTAGCAGCAGATGGTACACAAGCACAGCTTTGTTTATGTTTTGAGACCTACTGTACACTTAGTGTAGCATTTGTTGATTTTAATTACTCAAAACTGAAAAGAATGACTTCAAAAACAAGAGACTTTGATATGACCATGATAAGATTTGCTAAAACAAGTTTCAAAATTTTTAGATATATTTCCTATCACAGGCAGTAGCGTAGACTATGAAAACATTACACTTATGTTTCATAAAAAGATGATTGTGCTGAATAATTCTGGTGTGGCCGTGGCTCTCTGGATTTCAGACTAGGGAAATTGACAGTCCAGTTTTAAATCCACTTACAAATGATTGATTAGAAAAAATATAATGAGCTAAGAAGAAGAACTGAAAGTACCACTTATCGATAATGTTTATGGTCTTGGTAATTAAATTAGCCACTCTGAAATAAATTCTGTAAAGCTGATCATTCCAATCCCAAGATTATAGGTATTAATAAGATACAGGAAAAAGGGAAAAATTATAGAAGGCAGGGCTATAATAATGACCACTTAAACACAAGCATATGATATCTGGAAACTGAAGAGAGGAGAAGCACTTTAGGGCCCAAGAATACTCCGTTCTCTCCTTCCTTTCTGATCACAAGCCACAAACACACTTAAAAATGTCACAAGGAAGCAGCAGATACTCACATTTCCATTTTGAAGGGAAGGTAATGTGCTGACAGGCCAGCTCAGGGGAGGTGGTGGAGCCTCCATGGCTTCACACTTGGGGTCCCTTGCCACGATCATCCTGACAGAATTCCCACAGTTCCTCAGCACTTGGGCAACTTGCTCACTGGTCATTCCTTGCACGTTGGTCCCTCCAATCTGCAAGATGTGATCTCCTGTCTGCAGCCTCCCGTCCTTCAAAACGCAAATAAAATGGCAAAAAGTGTTTCCAGTCCATCCATAAAGTATCTGTTCCATCACAAAACTGAAACTGTGCAGGGGCATCTTCACGGCCGTGAGAACCAGTGTGAGAAAATGGCAGAAAAATGACAGCCATGGCAACATTTTAAATAAGTCAAGGACTTGTTTGCACAGTTATGTGCTGTTTTTTCCACTGTTTTGCTCATTTAGGAGAAAACAGGCAGCAACAATGTTTTATAATCTCACAGATTGTTGTGTGTTCTGTTTCATAGAATACTCCTTGTCAGACAGGAGTTAGAATATAAGCACAGCATTTTGATTTAGGAGTTTTTATAGAGTGTTTCCCTTGTACTTCTATATTAGCCTGGCAATTTTTTTTCTTATGTGACCAGCTCCAACTCAAGTGAGTAAATCCACTGAAGGTAACAAGCCCCCACATAATCCATTTTTTACCTGATAATTATGATTCATGACCTACATCATCATTTCCCTCACAAGCAGGCATTTCTAGCACCCAGTTCTCAGCTGGTATTGATCAGCACAGCCCCACCACCTTTGGTGCATTGATTTATACAGCAATCACAGAGTTATTCCCAGAACCAACTCAAACTCATTTACAAACTCATCCAATTTTAACATGTACATGCCTCATTATTTCACATGTTCTTAATGATGTCTCATTCAGCTGAGAATGATGTGGTGAGTTCTTAGCTTACATGCTTCATTGGTAGCCAAAACACTTTATTCCTTACAGCAAAACAGGTGTTAGACAAAAATTAAAAAATACTCATTTATACACGGCAGGTTCAGAGGGAAACAGTCAAGAAAAAGCCAACGTTTTCCAGCAAAGCTCTCCAAATTTCCAGCTTTTAGTTCCATCCTGTACTAGAGGAAGTACTTTTGCCTCTCTCTTTTGTCTGCAAGGGTTCCAGTCCCCAGATATTGTAACTCAGCATGACCAAATTCGCTTCAGAGATCTGAATCTGTTTTGCTATTGCAAGTGTTCTTCTGAAATGTAGCAACACTCAGCACTGAGTCTCTAAAGGCAAACAATCAAAGGTGCAAACTGTGCCTGTGCAACTTCAAAAGGCTTTGCACCAAACCTAAGTGTCTCCTTGAACTGGTCAGGCTGCAAGGCAGGGATCAAACCCCCCTTCATTGAAACCCACTGAAAACAGGACGTTTTCAATCTCTAAAGTGAATCTTGCAATGCATTTATGTTGGTAGGGCAGATTTGCTTGCCTGACAATTCACTTGGAGAGTTTGTCCCTATAGATGTTGCAAAATGTGCCAAATTCTACAGGGTATTTGTCCTGCCCCAGACTGACCAAAGGCTGAAAATACCAAAAGTATTAAAAATACCAGGCAACTTTTCAGAATTTTTGCATGTTCGACAACGTTGCAAAAGCCAAAGTTTGTCTGAGAAACAACTTAATTTATATCAGGTGCTGACTTTTTGCTCAATCATACCTTCCAGGTATTTATTTATAAAGCACGTGTTGGCATTCAGACTTTGATGCTGCCAGCTTCCTTTTGTTTAAGTATATTAGTTTATTTTAAGACTGTCAAAAGCGGTTAATTATACTTTGCAATCAAACGAGAAGTGACATAATATAACAAATTACCCGATCTGCTAATCCCCCAGGAACAATTGTTCTTACAACCACTCCACTCGACTTTCCTCCTACAATTCCAAAGCCTAATCCTGAACCATCGTTAATCAGCTCAACGTCTTCAATGTGGCCCCAGTGAATCTGCAATTAATAAAAACAGGAGATTTTAATTTCGGACGATCATTAACGTTCCTCGCTTTCACGTGTAGCAGGAACGAGGAGAATTAATCAGACCAATTTTCTGCCTCCACCCCACATACTGGAGATCTGTGGGATTTTGTTCCATTTCCTCATAAGTACGCAGTGGGATTTCTCATCTGTTTTTAAACACACGTTTTTGTCCTCCACTTTCGGGATAACAGGATACTAGGAAAAAAGCTTGCCTAAGAAAAAGCAATTTTAGCATTTTCCTGCCAAAATGAAAAGTATCCTTTCAGTTTTTCATAAATCCAGAGTACTGCAAACAAGAGGGAAAAAACAGAGGCAAGGAGCTTGCACTGGCCCAGCTTTCACTCGGCGTTGCCCAAATTCTCATTTCTGTTATTTCACTTACACACTCTGAACACCCCCATTCAGCACTGAATTAATAGCACAGCACAATATTCTGCCATACTGGATTGGGAGCAAATTTCTAAGCTACACTGTACCATGACCTTATGTTCTACAAGACAATCTGAAAATAACAAAGCTGTTAAGCAACCCAAACCCAGCCAATGTTTCTGTCAGATTAATATCTCATACAGGCCCAAATGGAGCAAAGTAGGCAGATTTAAGTCTTCTGCGAATAAAGGATTTATTAGCATACTGAAAATCTTTGCCAAAGCCAGTTAAATATCATAAAAGAAGTTTAAAGACCCCCTTCAGAGATATATATTTGTATTTTATTTTGTTAGTCTGTTCAGTGCAGATCTTTCAATGAAAAGGCAGTTAAGATTTAATTCTTTAAAATTTTCAGTGCAATAAACAATATTGATTATCCACTAAAACCTTCAGATTTCACTACCTCTGTAATAATCATGAGGAAAATAATTACTAAGAGTAAGGAAAAGCACTGCTTTTACCCAGATTTTTCATCGAAATCTACCAGCATAATAAATTCAGATTCCAATATTGCAGTCCCTGGATTTAGGTGTGCAGTTTGACCGAATTCAGGGAAGCCACCTGGACCATATGGGTGGAACACAGATGGAAGTTCAGCCCTGGTTTATTACATGCCCCAGTGACAAGCTCTCCTTTGTCACAAAAACAAAAGGCTTCCCAATCACTGAAATTTGCAGATGGGAAAAAAAAAAAAAAACCCCAAACAAAACAAGCTGATAAATAAACAGGGATTGAGAGGTTCTTTAACACATAAATTGTGTTTGTTTCTTAAAACAAAGACAAGGCTTTTTGGTATGAGCAGTGCTGGTTTAAATTGGTTGGGCTGTTTCAAGCAGTGTCCACGGCAGGTTATGTTTACTCTCTTTTAAGAGGTAATCAGAGCATCTTTAATTGCTGAGCACAAGTAGGTTTTCAGCTGGGTATTCTCATAAATGCTTCATCCAGCCTGTGCTGCACAGACCCTGCTGATAAGAATATGGTGATCTACTAAAGCTTCTGCTATCCCATAAAAACCCAGGATCTGTTCTGTAACAACTCCATGCAGCTTTGCAATGGAAGCTCTGTGCTTACTGCACGGTGAGTCTAAATGAAATGTCATCACATATAAAATCTGATTAAAAGAAAGAAATCCCTCCATGTAAAACTTGCTAACACAAACACTTCAGAGCCACGGGGGGAAAAAAAAAAAAATCCAGCCCAGCTCAAAATCTGATTTTGACAGTATTACAACAACTCACAGTCTCAGGTGGATTTGCATCACTGAATAAGGCAGTTCTGCTGTTCCCTTGAAGTGGCTCCCGAGCCACCACCAGATGCAGGGATCCTGTGGCTTGCTGGAGGAGGGCAATGGCGTGCTGATGGGAAATGTTCTGATCCAATGGCGTGCAATTAATGGCCAGTATGTGGTCATTTTCCCTCAGTCTTTGATCCCTTAACAAAACATTGAAAGCAATTTTTTAATGCAGCACAGTGACTTCACGTCAGGCTCGTGTAACTGAAATGTGAACACGCAAAATACACAGTCGTGCAAGGTTAAATGTTTATGTGTTTTAAAAATCTGCTTATTAGGGTGCCTTCACCAGCTTACACACGACTTTCAATCCACACTGTTCTGAACTGCCCAGCCACATTTTGTTCCAGCTTTGTCATGGTACAGAAATTTGCTCAATTCTTTACTTCGCGTCTATTCAAAATTTAATTGCAATTCCCTTATCCTTTCTTGATGATATTGAACTACAAAGCAGAAGTTTTTTGTAGTTACACAATAAACTAGGAACTATTCTTCATTATGTTTAGCACTACATGATGCCATCTCTAAGAACCCTCAACTCAGGCTTTGATGCTGTTTTGTATCACTGTTTAATCTAAAGATTGATGTGCTGCATATTTATATTTTACTTAAAATTTATAGTATCAAGCTTCAGACGTGAAACTTTCTTGGAGCAACACACAGTTCAGTTGCTACCTTGAGATAATATAAATTTCACAGTTAATTCACCCCAGTGATGAATTTAGATTTGTGACAAGAGAGAAACCATCACTCATCTCCTTTGTTAAATATTCATTCTGAGCACGAGACCAAACTGTTACATAGACAGACACTGCCTTCAAAGCTCTGTAGGAATCCAAAAAAGTCTCCAGGAGATCTCGTCTCAGACGCAAAATGGGAAGCATGCTGGGGAAATTTATAAACTCCGAAACAATATAACTGCACATCTTAACTAAGGCATTTGAAACTTCCTTTTTGTCGTGCCATGTTTAAGATGTTTCCCAGAAATCACTTTCTTCGAGCACTAACCATATTTCAGATTCTCTCATCAAAGAAAGTGAGCAGCAGGTCATCAAATCCTAAAGTGAGATATTCACCCTCCTTTGACATCCGGATCAGTCCATCTGTCTCCACTTTGAAAGAGCCTTAATATGCTTTTCTTTAAGTGTTCTCTGGTGTGTTCTCTGTGGGCCCATCGCCATTATCATTCCAACCTCTCCCCACTCTTTTTGTCATCCTGTGTTGGCACTTCCTGACATGTGTTATTTAAAAAGTGACACCAGTGACTTGAAATCTAGACACATTTTCTTGAAACGTAATTCCAAGCGCTGCGTTTGTCTCATGCCAACTCTGGTGGTTTTACAATCACATTTTATTTTTAAAGGATTGCTCTGTCTTTTGTTGTTGGGTGAAAACCCACAGACAATACAGGAAGAAACTGCCTGAAGCCTCGATTCTATGATGACATCTGTGCAGGGATCTGTCAGGAGGAGTGGATCTAAATTTACACAGGAAACAAACAGTAAAACCAACTATAAATAGGGCATTGTCAGAGGCACATAAATAAAGAAAAAAGGGGGAGAAAAAAAATCTTTCAGAGACACAATGCATAAAAATTAAAATGGAATCTAACTTTTGTTTTCTTTGTATTCTTTTCTGAGTTTTCTTTTGTTTTTTTAATCGGGGCTCAAGATTCTCTAAAGTGAGTCATGACTTCTGGAAATTCCATTTATGAATGGCTCGGATATTCAAAACTCATCTGAAAACCCGATCCTCAAAACATGAGTCCCTTTTAGCTGAAAAACCAGAATTCAAGATAACCACCACCAAAATATCCCACCAGATAACCCAGACAAACATGTTATTCTGACAAGAGTTTTCAGCGTGAAGGTCATGACTTTTCCCTTCATGGAAAACACAGTTTTCCAACACAGTTATGAAGATCTCACCTGTCAGCTATGCCTCCTGGCTGGACTTCCTTGACAAAGATACCAACCTCTCCCAGGCTGGGATTTTTAAGGGCAACCACGCTAAATCCGAGACCTCCAACAGAAGGTTTATCAATCGTTATTGATTCTATTTGTCTTCCCTAATAAAACAGAAGATAAAATGATTTACTAATTTTCAATGCAATAGAATGAGCTAGCTTTAAATTTATGAACACTGGGAGAATTATTCTCCTCCTAAGACTAAACAAAGGCAAAGTAGCAAATATGTTATTTCTATAAAAGCTCCTCCATTTATTATTTTTAATATAGCAATGTATTGGATATGCAAGCACTCTGAGGTTCTGAAACCTCAGGGAATTTAAGAGCTGCTTTCACACTTCATTCACATTATGAGATGAATTCCAAACTGGATGAAAACTATGAACGAAGTGCTGTCTAGAGCAATATATTTGGGATTTCTGGAAATGTTGTATAGCTGAACTAAATTACTTGTCTTTTGGCTCCCCTTGCTTTTAATGCTGATTTTTAGGTGTGCATTCAAAAGAACTGCAGCTTCTAAATAAAGAAATTAATTTCCTCCCCCTCCCTGCAGCTTCACACTTGAAGCTAAAAAAAAGTTTGCTTTTGCAACTGCCTGTTTTTCAGTTCTAATAAAAGATTTTTGGGGTTGTTTACTAGGAAATATTACTGGGAGAATGCACTGCTATCACAGCTCTTTTATTCCAAATAATGTGCAGCCTTTACTGCTAAATCTTATCTCTGATGAGTTAATGACACACTAATGAGAGGAGTAATGCTCAAAATATTACAGCTACATTAAGGTAGTCAATTAGCAACAGTTACTTAATATAGAAAGGCACTACTAACCAATTAAATTAATGGTTCAAAATAACACAGAACAATACACTTGTGGCATAAATGCCAATCCCACATGGGTGGAAGTCTGCACCTGTACAAATTCTTAGGGAATTTGGTACTTCTGCATCTGTCTGGCAAAGTTAAGACATACTAAATAAAGAGTTAAATAAAGTATTACATGCTAGTTTTTTTAATCCTTTGCACTGTTCATGAAGTTGGTACATTTCCAATTTAAAATGCACTTGATAAACAAGTGCCTCCATCAAAACAAGTTTCTGCTGAAAATGTCCATTTTCAATTAAGTGTCATTAAATACCAAAAACGTTTCCTGGCAACTGAAATTTCCTTACTACGTTGGTGTGTTTGGTAGAAAGCAAAACAGAAAATTGGCAGTGGAAGTTAAAAAATAACAAAACAAGCCACCAAGCCACCTCCTATTGGTGACATTCCCTTCCACAGGGAAAAGCTCTCGGTACTCCTACTCTCTCCTGGTGAGGATGCACCACACTTCCAGACACACAACAACAAAAGCAGCGTGAAATGCTCCAAAATGAAAAAAAGTTTGGTTCACTAAACCTTAGAGCCTTACCTTTGCCATTTGCTGGATGATCATGTTAAATTCATTAACTCCCAGGTTTGGAGTGAAGGCTGATGCTTTGGGTCCAGGTGAAGTGCAAGGTGTCCCAGCAGTGACTGATTTGTCAGCAAACACCAACAGCCCCCTCTTGGTAAAATCAAAATCCACCGAGCGGTCAGGAGGCATGTAATTGAGCTGTTGAAAATGAACAAAGGTGTGGAAAAACTACTGAAAACAAAACAAGGGCTTTCCACAAATACCATTTTATGTGCAGTCTGCCAAAGGAGCAAAAATACCTGACTTCATATATGCCCATCCACACAGATATACTCACCTGTATAAATCAGGCAGTGTTAATATATAATCTATAACCAAGCTACCATATAAAATTTAAACTGTTCTTCAAGAGTTCCCTGAATGTTTCAGCTGTGTTTCCACTTCACTCATTTTTCTCTGTTTCTTTCATGATTCTCCCCTGCCCGTGCCCCTTATCCTCTTTTCACCCTGGTATTCCAGAAACAACACATGCAAAAGCACCAAAGAGGCTCTCAAGCACTGCTGCAACTGTTAGGGAAACCTAAACAGAATTTTGGCACAAAAATTCCAATATTTTGAGTCATACAGGCCCTCTGCAAAGAGAGCCTAGGGTACAAACTATCACTGAACATGTTATCACTGCTAGAACTTGCACTTCTCACTGATAATGAAGAAATGAAAAATATTCCTAGTGTGACGTAATAAACTGGAAAATCCCGTCCTGAATGAAGCTGCCCATGCTTAACTAAAATTTCAAGAAAACCCAGATTTTCCAGATACGAGAATTCTGAACATTCTCAATACAAACCCCACTATGTCTCAGTCACTTCTCAGATACATTTGCATTTTCATACATTTTTCAATAGCCTGCAGACGTGCATCCAAGCCTTGGAAGGAAGGGATGCAGCACCTACGGGAACTTGGGAAGGAGAGATAATGAATGGCACAGCCACCAGCAGGCCAGCCAGGCAGGAGCACCTGCAACACATCTGGCAAGGGACAGCCTTGTCCCCCCTGACACCCACCCTGCTGTAATTCCAGCTGGGCACAGTGACAGCAGAGTCAGGGATTGCTGCTGGTCAGTCCCTGGTTTTAAGCTTGCTGATGATTTTAACTTCACTGCAGGGTGAGACTTGTCCATGCAGTTGTGTCATGGATGCCCATGTCCACAAAATCAAGTGTCACTTGGCTTTATAAACCAATATAAACCACACAAGTTCCAATCTCTGCTGAAGCCAAGTTATTTTAAAACTCGCTTGGGTACAGCTGCATCAGGGCTTGGCAAATCTTCAGGCTGGGTTTTCTACACTTTACTTCCCAAAGCAGGTTAAGCGTTCTTGCAAAAATTAGCAGGAAGTAAGTGATGCTGTCTTTTAGGGAGAAAAAATGCTGCCAGTGAGCTGATAAACAGCACTTAGCTCCTGTGAAAAACAAAGGTTCCCAGTTCCAACACTGTTCAGGACTCCAAATGCTAGAGCTGATGTGTTTTGCAGATGTTTTTTTCCAACACAACCATGCCTCTCCTACATCCCCTTCAAAGCACGTTGCCCCATGACCTCTCTGCTGCAAAACCACTTCTCATTTCAGCAGTGCCTCTGCAGACACCAGCTCCACAGAAGACAAAAAGGCCCAACACTCACCAACACCACGTTACAGCTTATTAACGAGAGCGCGCTCGTTAACACACGCCTACACACCCTGATTCAAGTTCCCCTCGCCCAGAGTGATCACCACACCAACAACAGTAATTCTGCACTCACTTGCTCCTTCAGCTGCTTGATGGATTGCTGGAGAGTCAGAATCTGGTGGAACAAGGGGCTCCTGAGGGTGTTCCGGAGGACAGTCAGGTTTTCCTGGTGTTGGGAATCCCTTTTCTCCTGCAGTTTTGCCTGCAGCCGATCCAGGACCTGCAGCATCTGCTGCTGATCTGCACCACAAACGAGTCCAGGTTAGGGATGGAGATTCTCTGCTCAGTGCTCAGCAAAAGGAATCATTTTCAGATCACGTACCTGCTGCTGGGTTTTCAGGCATGTTGAGGGGTATTTTTGGAATTGCTCAGAATAACCTGGCTGAAGTTCAAAAAAAAAAAATCAAATTAATAAATGATAGATCTGAACAGAATAGTAGCATTTGATAAATGCAACAATACTAACCTAACTACAACGAATTTAATAAAAAATTTCTACTACCCCTGTTGTTTGCCCCAAGTATTTAACAAAGTTCTTGACATGGCCTCAAGCACATCCAAAAATTTTTCCTTGTTCCACGTGCTTTTTCTTTCACGCACAGGAGGGAATATGAAACACTCTTCCAAATATGAATAAAAATACAGGTTATGAGAAAGAAACTGAAAAGGAAAACTGAGACACAAATATGTTCAAGCAAATGATTTTGAATATTGACATTAAGGTTGTGATCTTCACAGATAAACATAGAGCTAAAATCTACCTGTTATTTAAAAGATACTTTCCACCTGATCATTTGTAGATAGTATTCTTATCATGATAGTTCAGCCCTGCTGGATGGCAATATAGGTGAAACTTTGTGTTTCTGCATAAAACAATGAAGTTCCCTCCTCTCATGGGACAGCACAGAATTAAAGCCCAAAACTGGACATATTAATCCTTATTCCAACACATTCCTGAGGAAGGTCTGTTCTAATCACAGCCTGATTTACAACTAGTGAAGGAAGCCTGCTCTCTTCTCCTGCAGGTGTTTGCTTTTCTCTTTTCTACAGACATGAATGGCAAAATATCTTTTATGAAGCTTTTAAGGAGTGGAATATCCTTTATCAAGCTCCTCCACAGTGCCAAATAGAACGGGTCTCCAACAGGGGCTGAGGCCTAGGTGGCACTATAAAAACAACAGACTTGCAATTAGCAGAGATGATAAATTTGTACCCTTGCTTGCATGTTATTAAGTTGATGTGGAGCCTGTCATTCTGAAATCTATCAAGGCAGCTCTACCAAACAAGATTCCTTCACTTAGTACAAGCTCCTCTGAAGGAAGTCAGCCATTTAACAGCACAATTTACATAATTTTAATTCTATCCATACTTTATTCTAAAATATATGTGTGTAATTTCAGAATAATATATTTGGAATTCTTTTGGAACAAGACTAGCCATATCCCTCTTTCTATAGAAAAGCTTTTTATTCATTTTTTAGTCTTGCAATTCAAGAGGAGCAAGGGTCACATGGTGAATGTGACACCAGGGTAAGCACATTCCAGGGGCTCTCTCCCAGCAGGACCTCTGATCCTTTCAGCTCTGCCTCTGATGCTATCTCTGCTCACACTGAAAACATCTGGAATTCTGGGAGGACACTGTTATATTTACCAAAACATTAATTATGCAGGTGAGTAGCTAACCTTCTCCTGCAGTCAGGTCGATATACCTAATTGGAAAAAAGAAGTGGATGGAGGCATGTCACAAACCACAATTTCAGATTTATGCCCCCTTTGCTGTGCATATCCCAGCAGCTTTGGCTCCTGCAGGAATTCCTGCAGAACTCAGTGGGTTTGTGTGGTTTCCACCCAGGGCCAGGCAAAACGAGTCGCTTTGCAGGACTCCTAACAGATTTAGGAGATCATTTTAAATCAAACTCATAGCAAGAGTTGAAGTGGCAAAGCCATACAACCCCCTGAAAGATTTTCAGGAATGCATCTGAACTTTTGGAAGTGCTGCAGCTTTATTTTCTTTTCCATTCGAAGTAAAACACTTCTAAGAGCACAGCAGCCTTTGACTCTGTGCTGAGAGCTGATTCTGAAGAGCAGATGAAAACACTGCTTCCTTACACACTCCTGAGTCTTCATTAAACCCAAAAGACAAAACTTAACCTCCTCGACTGAAAATACAGCAAGAACCTTAACAAATCAGGACAAAGAATATGGAAATTTGTTCTTTCTTCCCAGTTTAACCTCCCTCCATTTGCTTTCATCCTCTGTTTTTCTACCTCACATCAGCAGTTAAAAGAGGAAAGTGAGCAAACCAAAATGAGAAAGGGATGGAAAATAACTCCTGTGAGGAAAAGTGGCTTGGAACACCTTTCAACCAGCAGTGGGCTGAGGAAAAGATTAAACCTAGAGAAGAAATCCAGCATGGCAGGAAATAACGACGACTTGACACCACCATGCCCACCCAAGAGCCAAAGCCAAGAGGCTGGTCCAGCTCCCTAGCCCTCTTTAATGCATTTATTCTTCCCTCTCCATTTTCCATTCAGTTGATCCCATAGTGAGCTGGAACAGGGAGCTAAACACTCAGAAAGAATCCTTCACGTTTTGGTGGGGTGAGCTTTGTGCCCAGTCAGCTCTGAGCTGCCAGCACTGGCAGGAGAGGACTAGAGGGGATGGGGTGATGGGTCCACACCTCACAGCAGGATCAAACTGCACCACCAGAAACACCCACCCCCAACCCAAATTAGCCTCCAAATGCTGACCTAACCATCCCCAAAATTAATCTTTTTTCCTTTGCAGAGGGTGTAACAACAGCAATTATGGCAATGGGGACTGACCCGAGAAAACTGGAGATTTAAATTTAAGGAGGAGAATTATAGCTGAGAGATCTTGGCTCCATCGAGGCAGAAGTTCCCTGGAGAAGGAGGTACAAAACAAGAGGGAAAAAAAAAATATTAAAGAAAGTTTCAGTTTCTTGCTTGAGCTGCTCCAAGTGTCCCTAAGAGCCACTGCAGGCCACTTGTGCCAGTGGATGCCCAAGAGGATCTCAGGTGGTTGAATAACAGTTCAAGTTTACACAGCACTTTGGGGTTCCTCGTGATCAAAGCCGGCCTCCAGACAGCTTGCAATGCTTTTTTGTGATTTTTTTTTTGTGCAGAATGTTAAAACCACACTATTTCTTTATACTCCTTTCTTCCATAAGAGAGTGGGGGGAAAAAATTAAAGCAAACAGCTCCTTCTGGTGTGAAGGGATCCCTGAAAATATAAACTAATTTAGAGTTTTCAACTCATGGATAATTGAGGATAGGTCTTTTGGGCACCAGAGAAAGTCACAACTCCATGTATTATTGACCTCTACGTTTAAGAGCCCAAACAGTTTATCATTAAACATTTTCCAAACACATTCTAAGTCCAGGCAGAGTGTCAGCAAACAGCTGATAAATTAGAAAGTCCATTCCTAGGTGTTAATTTTGAAGAATGATCCAAAACACTTTGGTTTGTCCTGCTAAAATAATTTCATGCACTCCACATCCTGCTTGCTTAGCTCCAGTCTCCAACTTCTTTAGACGCTTATTTATCTTATTGGAAACCTCAGTTCAACATTTATGTCACAACTTCCAACATAACCATAAAATCATCGAGAAAATGATGAATTTCAGAAGGTTGAGTGTTTTGTAACCCTGGGACAGCATCCATGTGGGGTTCCACTGTCTTCACTTCTGAGAGCTGAACTCAACACATCCGAGGGAGTGGGAAAGCTTCAGAAGGTTTTGTACGAAATTCCAAGACTTGGATCTTCTTCAAAAGCAGCATAAGGAAAAAGGAATTCCCCCATGCTGGTGCCAGCAGAGGGTCATCAGAAGAGCTGAAAGGTTTAAGTCTTCCATTGCCATCACCCCTCTGCCAGCTGCCTGCCACTTGCATGGAGACACGGAGCACTCAGCCCTGGCACGTCCCAGAGCCAGAGGGGAACACGGCATCCCAACATCCCATCAGCGGCCTCGACAAACACCTGCCCTCCACAAAGGGCTGCTGGAAGGTGCAAACTGAGGGCTTTGCTGCTGGGGTCTGGAAGAAGACACAGTTCAGCCAGCAGAGATCATTCTGCCCATTTTTCCCCACCCATCCACAACCTCCTGAGCCCCATGTCCTTCAACGTGGCCTCCAACAAAGTGCATCCCTCCAGGAAAAGTCCGGCCTTATGGGATGTTCTCCCCAGTCAGCCTGGCTGGAAGCTTTGGGGATATTAAAACCCGCAAGTGGTGCTATTTAATAACTGCTACTATTTCTCAAAGGCTTCTAACACAACCAGCCACAGCAGCCTGCCACAGGAACAGCCAAAGGGCTCATCCCGATCCAAAGTCACCTTTCTGCACTAATGCAGTTGGAATTTTTCCTGGCCGTGTTATCATGTGTGACTAATACGGTGCATATCGTCCTCCTCATCAGAGACCTCTGACTTGGAAAAATTCAGTTTAAAAGTTGATAAAAGCAAAAGCAAGAGAAAACAGCATTTGTTAGTGTGATCTCAATATTAAATTGTCCTAACATGCCATCAGCTGAACTTTAGATATTCAAAATTTTATAGTTTACACGCCATCAAGTGACTCCATACTGTGACAAAACACTCTTCTAACACGTATTTTGCTGTCCTACACGTTATGCTCAGTTTTACTTATACTGGACAGGAAAATTCAGTCAGCCCAAGCGTAGCACATACACACCTTTCCTCTGAAACCACCTCTGCTCTGTGCAATGCTGCAGGATTTACAAAAATGCTGTCGAGCACACACCAACTGCTCCAGGCACTTGAAAAAAGGAAAAAAAATGCGTACTTTTTGAGTACCTGAACACACATACACCACACATCTCCAAGGTGCAGTGGGTCACAGCTAAATTTTGTTAAAAATAAAAAAAATACTGTGTGGGCAGTCTGAGTTTTACACACGATTAGTGACTACAGGAGAAGGAAAGTGAAGAAAACACAGCACTCTGCACCTGTGATTACCAGTGTCTGTGCAGATCAAGAGGAGCCTTACTCACTCTCCAGGCATGACAAATTCAGCAAGCAGAACCTGAATTCCCATGGACTTCACCCTCTAGGGAAGCACTGGTATGGGTTCTCTGTTGTCTAACAGAAGTTAGAGCTCATGCCAAAGCTGCTCTCCATGAAGCAAAAACATGGTCTCAGAAACCTTTTCTCATGGAAAACTCCTTTCCAATATCTAAATATTGTCATTCTCAATAAATCCTAGGTACTTCAATGACAGTGTACACAACTAACTTCACGGGGAACAGAGCAGTTATCTGGAATCACGCTGAACTTCCAAGGGTCAGAAATTAAAAAGGAATGCGGAAGAACTGTTTTCCCATTAACCACCCGTAAACAAAGTAAAAACCTGCTCTGCTAAGAATCTCTGGACTGACAGGCACTCGACTGGAAGTGTTGCAACAGGTGTGCTACTTCCCTCCTCTCCTCATCCTGAGCCAGTCTCCCCGAGCAATGGAAACTGTTTGCACAACACCAGGATGACTTCAGTGCCGTGGAGAGCCTTCGGCTGCCATCACGAGTCACACAGCCCTGCCCTGTCTTTACTGGGGTGTCAGGGACTTGTTGAGGTCCCTGGTGCCAGAAGGGTTTTCACATGAGGGTCTCTGAACGAGTGCAGGCTGGTAGTCTGGCCATGGCTAGACCGGCCAAGCAAGCTGCTGTTCACAGGTCTGGCTGTGGAAGCAGGAGATGGCTGGAAACCCTTAAGAGAATTCCAGGATGGGTCAGGTTGGAAGGAACCACAGCTGGGTCACTTGGTCCAACCTTCCTGCTCAAGCAGGGTCACCCCTAAGCACAAGGCATAGGAT
This sequence comes from Nicator chloris, assembly GCA_013400495.1. Classification (NCBI taxonomy): domain Eukaryota; kingdom Metazoa; phylum Chordata; class Aves; order Passeriformes; family Pycnonotidae; genus Nicator; species Nicator chloris. Next base: position 424,878 of record WAAE01025451.1, on the reverse strand, counting down.
TGAGTCCAGATGGTTCTGGAATGCCCCCAGGGAGGAAGACTCCACATCCTCTCTGGACAATCGGTTCCAGTGCTCTGTCACCCGGACAGGAAAGAATTTCATCCTCACATCCAGGCGGAACTTCCTGGGCATCAGTTTCTACCCATTGCCTCTCGTACTATTGCTTGGCATCACCAGGCAGAGCCCAACTCCATCCTCTTGGCAGGCTGGAATACTTGTTACAGATAAGCACAGGTTTTTGTCCCCTTTAGATATTTACGCACGCATTTCACCCGGTGATCCACACCGCCGTGTCCCACGAGAAATCCACTCCTGCAGCGGAGCCCTCGCACCACGCCGACTGTCCGTGCCCCCTCCTATCTCATCCCACTCCATCCCACCCCATCCGTGCCGTTCCCGGGGCGGACGCGGTACCTGCGGGCGGGAGGCGGCGGCGGTGGTGCCGGGGGCGGGATGCCGGGATGCGGGGAGCGGCGGGATGCCGGGAGCGGCGGGATGGCCGCCGGCGCTCACCTGGGCGGAAGCGGGAAGCGAGGGGCGATCCCGGCTCACCTGCGGCGCAGGAAGCCGGGGCGGCGCGGCAGGAGAGCCGCCTCCCGAGGGACGGCCGGGACTCGGCCCCTCCCGGCTCCGCGGGGGCAGCGCTGCGGCGGGACACGGGCTCTGGCCACCGCGGGAAGTGCAGGGCTTGCATCTCAGAGCCGGAATTAACTTTTTAGTCAATTTCCAGGTGAGCCTGACCCGCCAGCCTGCTTATAGATCACAGTTTGGATCCGTCATGCGGCCTCCAGCCTCCCCAGTGAAGGCAAACCGCTTGTGTAAATACTGTAGAAAAGCGCTTTTTTCCACTTATTTACAGCACATCGGTTTCCAGACTCAATGATACTCTGTGATTCTCTGTTTCCAACTCCATACAGAGGGGCTCGTAGAGCCGGCTTGGTGTGAGGGCTGTGTTCCCTTTGGACACAGGGGTGTAGATCCTCGGGTGAAGTGTGTATAATAATATGGGTATAACAATATTTTTATAATAATATGCTCTGCTCAGCCTCAGCAGCGCAGTCCCCACCACTTCACAGAAGGGAATGGCAAAAACCCATAGGAAGACAGAGATGGAGTGAAGGGATTGCAAGACTTCCCCCACAGCACCCCAAAACACCATGTCACTGTGACTTCCAAGACACAGAACGTTGTCCAGGATGGCGATAAAAACAAAATTTTCCTCCTGCTAGTCACAAAATAGTGAACAGGCACCATTTTAGTTGAAATTAATTGCGTGAACTGTGTGTGCTTTCTGTACATTAGTCTGCTTTTGGACTTCCTAAAATTACATACATTACACACATAAAATAGTCGAATTAAAGTCGATAAATACAATTTTTATTCTGCTACACAGTTTCACGAGGCCGTCTGCTGACCTTACATGGCCCTGTTGGTTGCACAGGGTAAGGGCTACAAGACGTTTGGAAATCAATTTCTCATGAGTTCAGATTGATTTCCCCTCGTTATGGCACCCATTTCGTTTCACTGAGCGGCAGCAGTTGCACCAGAGCGCGCGACACGCTGAGAACACACCACTCCATCCCCCTTCCAAAGGATTCCGAATGCTCAGCTTCCCAGCCCTCACTCTCAGTTTTAATTAATGTGGCGCTCGTGAGAAGTGACAATTTTCCTGACAGTGATGAACAGCGAGTGGTGTATTTATCCACGCGAGGGACGCGCCGCAGACAGAAGAGCCGGGCACTTTTCCCATCAGTGCACCTCTGTCTCCATCTCCGAGGGCCGAGTTCATCCCGGAGCGTGCTCCGGCCCTGCCCTTTTGCTTCCAGTTGCTGGGAGGAGTATCAATTTACTTTGCATACTTTGCCTGTTGAACTCCAGGCTGCCAATCCAGTTTACGCAAAATCTCCCAAAAAGCTGTTAGATGGCAATATTTCACATTGCTGGCTGAGCTCTTTGTCAGCCATCCACACGTTTTAAATCCATGTTTCCACAGATTCTTGGAATATCTGGGACTGGGACAAATCCTTCTTCGGTACTGACGGGCTCCAGACAAGTCACGACGCACCGAAATAATGCCCAGAAACCCCAAAAGACTTCCAGAAGGGATGGGAAGCAGTGATGTTCTCCTCAGTAGTGTTTCAGAGTTGCTTTTCTAGGTTCATTGTTCCCATTTTTAGGTCCCTACTTGTTTTTCAGGAAACACTTCTTGAGCAGATGTAAACTTGGGACAGTGGTGTTGCCTTTCCTGGGAGTGTTTAATCCAAAGGACCTCTCCATCTCCTGTAAACATTCCAGGATGCCTTAGCAGTTCATAAGTGGAAAACTAATGCCTTCAAATACTAGAGAAACCTGAAATAACCTCGACAGAAAAACAGTAAATAACTGTCATGGTAGTGAGAATAGAGAAAGGTTTGTAATCACCACAAAATACCTTGTGAAGAGCTAATGCTTATGAAAAGCTTGCCTGCTCTAGGAATTCAGTATTCGTTTAAAAATTGAAATAAAGAGCATTTTTAACAATGGAGTTCTACGGGCAAATAGGGTAAGATTTTCAAATTATTTCTTTAATTCGACTGCTGTGAGTGTGCTGGACACAGTGTCAGGACACCAGGCTCACCTGGATGACAGGGGTTGTGCCCGCCTGGGTTAACCAGGTTTGGAAGGTCACGACTTAAACTTCTGCTGGGCTTTTTCGACGTGTTTTTCAAGTACCCAGCAAACTCCAGACACCAGCGGGGACACCCAGAGGTGCGATTCCGCCGGGTGGGCCAATGCTATAGCGTGGGTGTTTGGAAGAGCGGGGAGGGTTCACCTCGCGTTCCTCCCTCACCCGGCCCCGCCGCTCGGTTCAGGGCGAGTCGTGCCCGCGATGCCAGAACCAGGAGAGGCCACAGCTCCGCTGCGAGAGCCGCCTCAAGACTCCCACGGGTCTCCCGCCATCCCCACACGGCCGCGGGCCCTCACACCCGACATCTTAAGTGCGGGCAAGCGCAGCGCCGGTGCCAGCGGCGGGCGCGGCCATCTTTACTGGGGGCGCGACCCCGCCCGTCCCAACGCCAGGCCCTGCGAGCGCCATCTTGAGTGAGGGCGCGCTCTGCCCTCAGCGCGGCCTCGCCCGCCATATTTAATGAGGTCACCCCCCCACCCACTCAAAAAAACCCTTAAGCCCCCTAAAAAGCCTAACCCGTACCCTCAGCAAGTCACGATCGCCTCAAGATCCCTCTCCGTTTGTCCCCGCAGCCAGCGTGGGCTCTCTCCGCGGCGGGGCCGCTCCGCTCCTCCCCGGGTCAGCTGACGGCGGCGGCGGTCCCGTCATGGCCGCCCGGAGCGGCGCGGCTGAGGCGGTGGTCTTGCTTCTCCTCTGGTTCGCAGCCCTGGAGGGAGCAGCGGGCTCGGAGCCGTCGCTCAAGTGCGAGGAGCTGCGGCTGGGGCAATATCCTGAGCAGGGCCGGGGTCGGATCGGTGGCGGTTGTTGTGGCGATGGGCCCGGTGTGAGGGGGAGGGGACCGCTTGTGGGGAGGGGAAGGGGCGGTGGGGAGCGGGAAATGCCGGGCAGAGCGGACGGGTTGTGGAAAACCTCAGGTTGGGAGCCCCGGGGGGGTCTCGGCTGGCAGGAGCGGGACAGGGCTCCTCAGGATGCGGGAATTGAGGACACGGCCTCACGCTGCGCCAGGGGATGTTCAGGTTGGACATCAGGAGGGATTTCTTCACAAAAAGGGTGATTAGACATTGGAAGGGGCTGCCCAGGGATGTGGTGGAATCCCCATCCCTGGAGGTGTTCAAAGAACGACTGGCTGTGGCATTCAGTGCTCAGATCTGGGTGACAGGGTGGGCATCAGTCACAGGTTGGACTCGATGATCTCAGAGAGCTTTTCCAACCTAATTAATTTTGTGATTTCTGGCGGTACTGTGTGTGCCCCAGCACATGCTTGGGGTGCCCTTCAAAGAGATTGCCATGGGATGAGAGAGCCCGTTCTGCCACCACTCCACCTTATTTATTATTTGCAGGAGCGAGACGTGGAGACTTTGCCATTTTACCAGGAAATAATGTGTTTCTGTGCCTTGCACAGCTCCGAGGAGCAGGAGGTGTGAGGCTCCTGGCTCTCCAAGGCACCTCTTGCCCTCTCCAGAACATGTTGGTTGATGGCAGCTGACAGTTTTTGATGATCAAAAGTGTCAAGAAATTAAATCTTGGAAAAGCTTGCTTCATCTCCTACTTTACTTGGCTGTGGGAGTTGAGACCTCTGGAAGTCAGTTTGTGCTCAGTTTGTTCCTGCACCAAATTCCTGGCGTTTCAGATGCTCATTTTTACGCGTTCGTTGAATTTTGTGTGTTCCTGTAGATTAAATTTTCTCAACCAAATGCCTCAATTTCAAGGCACTGTGGTATTTAAATAAGGGAACGAGACCAGATGAGGAGTGCGCTACCTTGTTGCCTCGAAATACAGAGGCTGTGACTGATAAATATTGTAGTTCCTTTAGGTAGTGCTGACTGCAGCACTAATTAAATGTGGGGCTTACGCGATATATTGGTGTATTAAATTGGATTAGCAGATTTGCTGCATGGTAATGTGCTGCTCCTCTTTTGGGGGATGGGTAGGCACCAACATCAAGGTGCATCTTAAATCCTCGGGGTTTAAAGAGGGTGGAATAAATTACTGTTAAACCTGTTGTAGTGTTTGATATGAAAACTGTTTTCCTCAATTACCCGAACATATATGTGTGATGAGCCTAAAATTGACAATAGCACACAAGAACCAATGAATTGCACGAATCACACAGCATATGGTAAGGATTTCTAACTTACATATTGATTAGCTACATTTTTTCAAGGAAGTGTTCAATTTACACATTTGTGTATCTACTTGATGAGCTGTATAAAAGATGGGATTAGTAATATCATTAGTCTGAAAGCCCAAAACACTTGTGTGGATTGGGTGCTTTACTGAAAATGAATAAATACACTGTCTCTGATTGGTACTTTTGTAAGTGAGGTTTCTGGTAAATCTCTTCAATGTACGTTACACCCTTTAGGCTCTGTCCTGGGCTACTGTGATTAAACCAAACCATTCCTGTCATACTGATTTTGCATATAATTATTAAAAGAATTGACACATGACAGAACAGCCTTCAAAATCTTCTCATTTTGATGGGTTTTTTTCTTAAGGCAACATAGTGCCTTCCGTCATCACCAGGTTTTGGTGCATGAGGCTCTGTTTTGAAAGCACATTTATTTGAAGTTCCGTTCTGACATATTTTGGAGTACAACAGAAAAATTCTTAAATTGATTACTTAGTTTCCTACCTGTGCTTAACTTCTTTGATGTTCTCAGGCATTGAAATAAACAGTCTGTGTTTGATAGCACAGCAAGTTTGTTTTATGTGCGCCCCTGTTTTAAAATCATGGAATTACAGAATAGTTTGGGTGGAAGGGACCTTAATCCTCATCCAGTGCCATCCCTGCCATGGGCACGGACAGCTTCCACTATCCCAGGGTGCTCCAAGCACTGTCCAACCTGGCCTTGGACTCTTCCAGGGATGGGGAGTCCACAAAGTTCATGTGTGTGCCTGTTGTCTTTCATATTTTGCTTCCTATAAGGGCTGAATGTTTTTCTTTTGGGATAGCGAAGGTTTTCCTTATAATTTCACACACTGGATGTAAATACTTTGCACAATGGATCCTTTTAAAAGTTCTTTCCATCATTTTGACATTGTGTCTCTGACTATAAACGGGCAGTCAGAGACCAGAAAAAGTACTGCATAGTATGAGATTGATCATAACTCAAGATTATCAATTGTTTAACTAATTACCATGTGATTGTATTTAATACACTGCACTTTTGAACAGAAGATAAGCTTCAGAGTAGAACAAGTTGCTGAATTAATTAACACTGTTTCTTTGCGTAGCATTTTTGCACACACACACACCAGTTTTTAGATTGTCCTCACAGTATTTGAATTGCTTATTTTTTCAGTATTACCTAAGTAATAAAAAGTTAATTTCTGGATCATGCTTGAAGGACTACGATTTCTGATCACTTTTTGCGATCCCTCACCCAGACAAATTAATTCAAAGCATCGAAGTCGTGTCATTGAGTAGAAGGTTTGGAGTCTTTGGAGTGACACTCAGAAGAAAACTGTGGCCTTTCCTGTATCAGTATATTTTAACTGTGCTGGGTTTCTTCTAATAACAGAAAAAAACTTCATTGCTTAATTTACTTTACAAGAAATAATGTGTATTTTTGTAACTGCCTTAGATTAGGCACATTGATCAGTAGCATCATGGAATGATTTGGGTTGGAAGGGACTTTAAAGATCATCTCATTTCACCCCCTGCCATGGGCAAGGACACCTTCCACTATCCCAGGGTGCTCCAAGTCCTGTCCAACCTGGCCTTGGACACTTCCAGGGATGGGGTATAAAATCTATGTAAGATTTTTTAGCAGTTAAGTCCACACAAAAATCTTACTTTATTTTCTGTCCCTGTGCAATACGGATAGACATTAAAAAAATCCATTTCTTGCCTGTGTGAATTACAGAAAAATCTGGAAAGAATGTTAAACCTGGCTTGCAGTTTTGTTGGAATTAACCAACAGGACTCACAAGTACAGAAAGCTGATAGAAAGTGGGTTAAGAGCTGAAATTTTTTCCTTTAAAACAACACTACGGCATTGGAGAGTGACTAATATTCTGGTAATATGTTGCAAACTTTAGCAAGTGTGACTTTCTGCTGTGATTTCCATTTTGATTCCCTTAAGACTCAAGAATAATGGAATAATTTGGGTAGAGAGACCCCTCAGGAAGTTCCATAGTCCAACCTCCTGCTAAAAGCAGTGTTGGCACTGAATTCCAACCAGGTTGCTCAGGGCTTTGTGCAGTCAGACCTTGAATACCTCCAGGGATGGTGATGGCATGACTTCTCTGGGCAACTTGTTCCAATATTTTTGACTGTTCTCATGATGAAAATGTTTTCTCTGTGTCAGCTTCAGATTTCTCATTGACTCATACTGAATCCAGAGTGGAAATTACAACAGAATTGGGGCAGGAATTAGGTTTGTATATTTTGCTTAAAATGTAACAAGGAAAAACTACAAGTTAGTGGTAGGACTGGCTTAAAAAATATTTTTAAAGAAGTACTTCTGTGGGAACTGTGCTTTGTATCAAGGCTGTTGCACAGTAGAACTTAATTTGTTTCACTTGCGTGTTGTCAGAAAACTGCTCTGAGTGTAAGCTTAATATCAAATAATTTTTTGTCCTCAGTTCAATGTCTGCCAGCACCAAATATAACTTGCAAAGATCACCTTGGCATAGAGAAAGTCTTCACGGGACACGAAGTTGGATTTTACAAGCCTATTGAGTGTCGCAATGTGTGAGTACTCTTTGGTTTTGAAAAACTGAAGTTTGTCCAAAATTGTATGATGTGTTGGCAGAAGGAAAATAGAAGTAAAATGGAACTGTGCACATTTTGCCCAGTAGTTAATCCTGTAATAAACACTGTAAGGATGCGACACAGGGTCATGGCAAGGGTTGGGAGGGACCTTGATGCCTGTCTCATTCTGCCCCCCTGCCATTGCCAGGGACACCTTCCATTAGACCAGGTTGCTCTAAATGTTGCTCTAGGGAAATCTGTCTGTCTGTACTTTTTTGTTGTTGTTGTTTAGTTCTGTTTGTGTCTTTCCTTTACCTTATTCTTTTACCTTTGCTTTACTTCGTATTTTAGCTTGGCAAAATTTTGCTCCAAATGCTGAGGCCACATTTCATGTGTGCTTAATATCAGCACAGTTGCTGGAAGGAGCTGTTGGGGACACCCTCCATCCCCTTCCCTGACAGGACTTCAGGGAGCTGCCCTGGGTTTGGGCTGCCTTGGTTCAGTTCCCCAGTTGGAGTCACACTACAGTAGCTTCAAGTGCTCGTGCCAGTGCAGGGATGAGGGTGACTCAAGGATAAAACGGAGAGGACAAAGGAGGGCTGGACAGGGCTGTGCTGCTCAGTGCTTCATGCCAGTTTAAAGTGTTTCTGTAGCTGCAGCTGAAGTTCTGTTATGCATGAATTGTAGGGGAGCCTCAGGATCTCTGCAATTCCCCCCAAAATCTATAAGAGAAACTGTTCTCTATTTTGAAACAACGTTTGTGTTTAATCCAATGCACTGTGTCTTTTAAGAGCCTGTTTCTGGTACATGAGTGATGGACCTCATTTTTCTAAAGCACATTGTGAGTGATGGAGAGCTCTGCATACCAATAAATGTTCCAACTGGCCAGTGCTAATGATCAGCCAGCACCTGTCACTACCATTTGTTTCCTCTTTTCCTGGGATTCACACTGGAACCTTTCTCTTTTGTCCTACTGGAATCTTTGGAAATAAAAATTCCAGTGATACTGGGTATTCCCTATCACTCTACTGGGCAGATAACTCTGATGTGCTACTTGCTGCTCAGTAATTTGCCTAACTCAGAAGTACAGCTCTGCCACTTAGTTTCATAAATATTTTCTCTGTATTTAGTCTTCTCAGCAGTCAAAGCTCAGCGAACTGAAGAAAACATATTATTACATCTAATCAAATTGAAATGCCAGCAAAGTAGACGTCAGTCACATTTTTGTCCAGAAACAATTGTATTTCAGTCCCATCTGTGATGGGGGCTGAGGAGAAGATGAGCTATACTAATTTAATGAAATTGCTTCCTCTTTAGATTAGATAGTAATTCTTATGTTTGGAGGGGTTTTTGTATACATATATTTTTGGTTTAGTATATTTTCTAGAAACACTTTTTAAAGGTTACTTTTCTTTACATTTATTTATTAAAATCCAGGTCTGTAGGCAGAGAAATGTCATCCTTCTTACAGTATCTGTTACTTGATCATGACTATTATTTATAATGAATAATCAATGATTACACTGCCAAAAGAACTTGCTGTGACTTTTCCAGTCCCACAACTGCTGGCATGGCAGACAGAGAAAAGAACCCTTTTTTCACTGAAAATACCTGCAAAATACAACTGTGAACATAGATAGAGTTACATGAGCATGTCCTTCATAATGTCCTAAAACCAGTAAAAAATGGCAGCATGATTAATATCACCATCCTTCATCTGTACACTTATTTAAAAAGTGGTCCAGTCACTGATAGACCTTTTATGAGGCACTTTGAATGTTACCTAAGTGTTAGAAATATTATTTTAAGCAGGGATCTCCAGCTTGCTGTTACAACAGTAGCCCTGCCTTTTCTATTGCTTTTTGGAGATTTTCCAGCATCGTACTGAGTTTTGGTAGAAACTGTAACTGTAGAAATAACTGCACATCATTTAGTCAGAAAAATAGTTTGAGAAGGCATCTTCCCATGGCAGGATTGCCCAAGCATGGGGACAGCAGGTGAATCTCCATCCCCAGCTTTTGTGAAGGACAATAATCAACAAGTTGTCCTTAGCCAAAACTGTAATTTAGTTTTGGCTAAGTTCTGGGATCCAGTTATTTTAGAGCAAGACCAGGAGATGTTACATGTTTGTGTGAGTGGATGTGTTCAAGTTCAGTTACCCTAGTAATAATTCAAAGATAAGCTTGTAAAGTTGCTAACGAAGAAGTACTGGGAGTCAGGATTGCTTAGGTTTGGCTTTAATCTGATGTTTTGGAGGTAGATCTTATTTTTTGGCCAAATTCTAGAATCCCCCAGATTGGCATCTATCATGTATTTTACTTAATATGTGCAGGCCATGATGCTGCAGAGTTGAAATGTCCCCTGTTCAAGCGTTGGAGTTCCAGGGAAGGAGGCCATGGAATGATCCTCTGTGAAATTCATGGGGTTCACTGTGGACAGGTCTTCGAGCAGAGCAAAGAGACCCTGGCAGAGCAACCTACAGCAGCTCCTGCTCTTGTCAACTGCTGTGGAAGAGCTGGGAGGAAAAGTTTTTACCATGGCAGCTGGAAGAAATGCATGCAGAAAAAATAAAGGTTAGGTGAGGCTGAGGAGCAAGAGAAAATCAAAAGAGGAACTGACAAGAAATTGCATCTTTTACCCAATTGTAGAAATTCCTTGAGATGCCCAGGATGTGTCATTTTCCCACTCACTGGTTTACTCTTTGTGCATGTTTTTATCTGAAGGAGTAAGGCATAGGAAACACCAGAGTGGATGCAGTCTTGTTTGTTACAGTGTTCTCATGCTTCCCCTTCATCCTGGATTTCTTCTGCCCGTCAGTTTGATGTTGACGAGGTTGCAGAAACTGTTGTGCTTTCAGAAGCATCTCAGTGCGTAGGCAAGGGCTCCGTTTATTACTAGTTGTGATCAGGAGCAAAATTAAACTGTGTTCCCATTTTTTATGTAACAGCTCTTTTTATGCTTTTGTGTCCTTGGAGGGCTGTTGACACTTTGTAGTTGATAAACAATTTCCAACAGTGTACCTCAATTTTTAAATAAACCCATTAGTGTTCCTTACAGTGGAAACAAGACAGTTCTAAAGATGATAATTTGCGTTACATTAAGTTCCAGGAATGCCCTGTGTGTTCCGTGTTGCTAATAAACACCAAGTAACAAATACTGAGGTAAGAGTCATGATTTAATCACTTAATGTTGCCATTAGGTTTTAAAGTCAATAAATTTAGATAATAAGCAAAAAAGGTAGGTCTCTACTTGGCATTGAAAATGCTTAATAAAAGTGCTTGGACTTTTGTCAGCTACTGTCTTTTTGAGACTGTTTTATTCAACTGTCAACCAAGAGTTTAATTTGGGCCTATTAAATAATTGCTGGCACGTAGTAGTGCACGTATCAAAACAGTGAATTACTGAATATTTTTCAGTTCTAATTACATTTGGGTTTGCTGTTCAGGAGCTTGCTGTTTGCCGAGGCAGCAATTCCAGCATCGAGAGCGATACGTTTTTAGCTCCCTTATTAGAGCAAAGTTCTCCAGCAGGGACTGCACTAACAGGTGGTTTGGTGGCTGCATCGCTCCAGCTGTTGGCAAGAATGGTTCCAATTAGGATAAATCTGAAAAAGTCTGTTCTATCTGTTTATTTTGTATGACTAACCATGGGAAGCTTAACTTGAGAGCGCCTCTCTCTACCCCCGTGCATCTTTGTACTGTCAACAGTTCTTTTCATTGTGACTTTGTGCCATTTACAGTGTAATGAGTGAATCCGTGACTTACTCTTTTTGTTGAATCCTTCCTGCAGCTTCTTTAACCGGTGGCCATGGTTCATTTCTCCTTCAGATCTCGTGGCAATTACTGTCTCTGCTGACATCTCACCTGCCTGTCCTGTTCCTCTCCATTTGGCTGCGTGTGAGACTAATGCCTGCAGACAGTATTCACACACCTCCTGCCTTCCTGGGCTTGTCTCAGTAGGGCTGAACTCTTAGGAAGTGCTCTGTGAAGCTGGGGATGGATCAGCAACTGAATTATGTCTTGACAAGAAATCATCATTTAGTTTCAGAATAATCTGTATTCTGCAAGAGTACACTTGAGTTGCAGCAGCTGAGGTTCCTTTATGGGGGATGCCTTCCCAGTTTGAAAGCTTAACATTATCAATTCCGTGGCCGTTAATTGAAGATAAATAACAAGTCTGTTGTTTTTTTTTTTTAAACCAGAGCAGCAGGAAAATGAGTCGCTACTTTAACAGTCAAAAGTATGAGTGGATATATTTTGCGGTCATTATCTACATTGCTTGTTTCTTTTGGCAGAAATGGATACTCCTACAAAGTGGCAGTGGCTCTGTCCTTATTTCTTGGATGGTTGGGAGCAGATAGATTTTATCTAGGATACCCTGCATTAGGTAAGTTTATTCCTTAATTTTTTCTTTGAGGTAAATGTTACTCTTATGACTGACTTGTATGTGTATACTCATATTTTGAGTAATGAAGACCAACAGTCACAGTTTTAATATTTAAAACTTGAATCCTTACTTCATGGTCCAGTGAGATAAAATGCTGCATTATCCTCAGCCTGCTCTTCTGTTGGAGTGGTGACAAATGGAGATGTGGAGTCCAGCAGATAAAATCCTAATAAGCAAATGTGGTTATTGCTACTCAAAGTTTTGCTTTGCATTGATGTTTTACCACAGCATTTTTTTGTGAGACACTGGAGCAGAAGTGGCTTTGCCTCATAAGCCAGCCTTAAATGAGACTTGACTTCACCAGGAAAAAGAGTGGACAAATTTTACAGTGAACCTGGTGTTTTGGGAGATGGAATTTATTCTGGCAAATGCACACCTTCAAGATAACTCATGGTATTCGTAACAATTCTGCAGAAGCTGGGACTTCTAATAAAACCTCTCTCTGGTTTTTAGGACCTCATTCCCAGGATGATGGTGCCACTGGCTTTTAACTGATGGAAATACCTTACTATGACAGAGCTGCCTTCACTGGCCTTGTTTCTGAGCTGGACAAAGGGAGAGAATTTAAGTATAGATAAGATGGAGCAATGATGTGGAAAAAGCTGTATGTGTTGCTGTCACTTCAGCCAGAAATCTTGAGTTTCTGCCCATTAAATGCCAATTCTTTTTAATGACATTATCTGTCCTTCTCCATAATCTTGATAAACACCCATGTCTTTTATCCCTGAGATTCTATAATTAGCATTTGCTTTGTCCATCTGTGTCACAAAAAGATGCATTTTTGAAAGCAGTCAGTAAGGTGCATTATTTAGTTGTACTACTGGATTTGGAATAATAATTTGCAGTAATTATTTTTAATATCTTGTGGTAACATAGATTCATAAATCCTTAATTCTTTTGTAGAAGTTCTTTATGGCTGATGCTTTAACCCTACTGGATTATACTGTAGCCAGTAGCCAAAGTTAATATTTAAAATTAAACTCTTCCAAAGGCAAATTTTCAATCTTTTGTAAAGTAAAACATGCAAAAGCAAATAGGTAAGAGTAGAAAAGAATAAAAGTCAACCCATTGGATTCCTTTACAGTGACTCATTAGGGATTTCTTAGGTCATCTGTGCCTTGGCAAAAAATGGTTAAGAAAGGTTAATAGTATTGAAATCTTTTTTGCAAGTGTAATGAAGACTGTAAATGCTCTTTGGTTTATTTTTTTCCCTTCTCTGTTGTTTAAAGAGCACACAAATACAAACAAGCTATTGAGTATGAAGAAATCAGGAAGGCAACCTCTTCCTCTCCCACACACTGTGAACCAAACCAGGAGTTATTACTGTAGAACAGCAGTATTTTTCCCCTCTGTGCTTCAGAGCAGGTTATTTTCTCAGTGTGATCTGCTTGTAGGGAGGGAAGTGAGGCGGAATTAAAAAAACCCAACTTTACCCTTCACTCCAGAAATAAATGCCAGGTTCAGAAACAGTTCTCCATCCAATTCCTTAAGTAAAGTGGAGCTGCAGCAGTGGTAAGAAATCTGCTGAGTTCCTAAAATCCCAGCTGGCATGTTCCAGGGGCAGGGACACCTTCAGTGGATCAGGTTGTGCAGAGCTCCACCCAAGCTGGACACTTCCAGGGATCCAGGGGCTTCTCTGGGCACCCTGTGCTAGGGCCTCACAGAGAAGGATGCACATGGACTTTTCATCCATGAGAGACAAATCCAGGCAGTGGGATGCTCTTCCTGCAGAGTGGATGCAGTTCCTCCCCTCCTCTGCCCCATATGCAGCCCCATAAACAGCCCTGGGGGAGAGGAGTTGTTTTGTGGGACATGTTGGTGCTTTGGAGAGAGAGGATTAACCAAAACCTTTCCCTGAAATAATACTCATAAGAGATATAGTTCTCTCTGGATTACATTCATTGTACAAGAAACTATTGATATTGAAAAAAAAATAAATCTTGTAAGGCAGCCTCTTTTTTCTGAAGGCATTTTCCAAATGAAGTCTGCCTTGCAGGACAACTTCCAATAAAACATTCATCTGTTGGTTGCTGTTCCCATATATTTTCTATTAATCTTTCATTTATTTGTAAAATACCAACATTTTTGAATACCAGTTAAAAAGGAGTGTTTATATATTTTTATATATATTCAAAAGAAATTAATATTTCAGCAAAAATATAAAAATTATACAAAGGATTGTTTTCCAAAGTTGCATGTTCTGAAAATCAAATCAGTATGTGCTGCAACTCATGAGGTGGTAGAAAGTCTCTTTCTATTCATAAGCAAATTTTGCAGCTCAAGTTGGGATTTTTCTGTCTGTGCCTCAGTGAAAGGAGTATTTCAGTAACCTAATTATCAACTTCTGCCCTTCCTTGTTTAAAAATATTTAGATGTTAAGAAAAAATTTTTTAATATTTAAAATCTTTAAAGTGCCTTCAGGATGTAGAAATATGTGGTTTGGGTTTTTCCCTGATAATTAAAGAAGTTTAACTTTAGGTCTGCTTCTAGATAGATGTATATATATAAACACATAGATTTTGTGGGATGAGGGGAGAGTTTGGATGTGATTGCCACCAGTGATTAAATCCCAGTGATTGCTTAAAGCTGCATTAAATTTTACTTTTCTTTTTTAGGTTTGTTAAAGTTCTGCACTGTAGGGTTTTGTGGAATTGGGAGCCTAATTGATTTCATACTTATTTCAATGCAGGTAAGCCAGGGCTTTCAAAACAACATACAAATCTGTGTTTTTTAAAGCTTTGATTTGATTATCAACACTTTGTTAACATTTTGGCCTTAAGAACCGTTGGATATTGAAAAATTAAGGCATTTATTTTGGCTCTGTTTGTAGATTGATGTAGAATATAGTCACAAAATAGCAATATATTTGCTGTTGGAATTAAAATTTAGATTAGCCATCTATAAATACTGACAATGAATAGCTTGGAAGCTGTAGCACCATAAATTCAAGTGGTCAGAACCTCTTTATGTGAGGCAGAGTGTTGGACTCAGCATGGGATGTCCTGCTGTTCCCAGAATCCTCAAGTTCTGTGTTTGCCTGTGCTTTATGCTGATGAAGGAAGACATTGCCACTTCCATTTTCCACCTCTCCTCCAAACTCAAGTCCCACATCAGCTGAGAGCTGTGGCTGAGGGATTCAGGAGGGTTAAATCCCCAGCTGGAGTGACATCTTGTGACATCATGAAATTGCCAAATTGTTTTATTCAACAGCGCAGCCATTTAGCATGAATTGCAAATCGGCTGTGATGAACTCAAAATCCATTGTGGATATGGGAATTGTTTCTATGGGTTTGTAGGAAAATATTTTTAAAGTGTGCACTTTGTATCTGTCTTTTGTGTGCATTCTCAAATTCCTTCTCTGCTGTCACAGTGATCTTGCCTCAGAGCACTTACAGATCCAGTTGAGAGTATCTTTCATCTCTCCTTGTTGATCTCCCTGGTGACTCCACATCAATTTAGCACTTCCAGAACAAAAACTCCATGATCTTTCCTCCCCCTCTTCATTCCTTACCTGTTCAGAATTTCAAAGACACTTGTCATCAGCCTAATTCTCTGCTGCCGACCCTCCTTTGTTCAGGAAAAGTGGTTTGGAGCCCACTCATTTGTTAGGCTGGTTTTGTGCCTCAAATCCTCATCGGATTAGCGAGTCCCAGTGCGTGGCTGTGTAATTTGGTTGATTAGAAGCCCAAGGGAAATGTTCCTTCTGAGACAGCGCTCGCTAAAACAGTTAAACTGCAGCATAACTTCAAAATAAATCTAGTTTCTGTTTGACTAATTAAGCATGACTAATTTTATGATGGGAAAATTAGCAGTAATTGAGACATTAGCACGAAGTATATATTTCACTTCATATTGAAAAGTCTTGGTTCTTTTTTTCTGTTGCAGATCGTTGGCCCTTCCGACGGCTCCAGTTACATCATCGACTATTACGGGGCCAGGCTGACCCGGCTCACCATCACCAATGCAACCTTCAGGAAAATGCAGACCTATCCCTAACATCCCTAACTCTGGCAGGGAGTGGCACAAATCCAGAGGTGCAGCTTGTTTTTACAGCTGGCTCCAGTGGTCCACTGGAATTGCTGAGGATTTCCTGGTCACCCCTGGTCAGAACGGAATATTAAATGCACGGTGAACAAAGAGGATAAAATGTGAAAGTTCCTCACGTGAACAAGTTTACCTCAAAGGTGGAACTTTGGGACTGCTCTGTTTGTGGGAGCAGACGGTCGGTTGCTACGTTACATCATCTGTGAAACGTGCAGACTGTTGCAATTTGCACTGATGTGTCTGTGTCACTTGGAGTGTTACAGAGAGCTGCAGAGAGAGTTGTTCATAATAAATGTGCTGATATTTATTCCATTGAAATTGATATGAGTTTTAGCATGGATGGGCCAGGGTTACATTTGGGGGTCTGTCCACGTGGCAGTTTGGAAATTAACTTAAATATCTCCAACCACACAAACTGCCTTTTTTTTCTATCCTGTTAAAACCCAAAGAGCCCTAAATCTTAGGGTGGTGTAGCCTGTGAAATTCTGTTAATTGAAACAATTATTTCTTTAAATTTTGGTCAAGTTGCAAAATTTGGTCAAGTGCTGATCAACAGTAGAAATATGGATGCATAAAAAATAGAACTGTAGATGACACATCACAAAAAAGGAGGGTGGAGGTTGGGGTGCCATGAGGTTAGAGAAAGAAATAATTGTTCTGCTTATTTTGATTTTTTTTCCCTTTCCTCGCTTGCAACCATCCATAGTGAAATAAATACTTTTTTTTCTGAAAATAAATTGGTGTGTGTGTGTTTTACAGCTACAGTGTCAAAAGAGTGAATTCTTTGTACTACTAAAGCCCTTAAAAGGCTCTTATTTTGGGTCAGTTGTGTTTCAATGCAATAAATTCAGTGTCTTTAAAAGCTGTTTGACCAAAGTCTTTTGGACAACCAGGATTTCACTGGATATTCCTTTCAGGAAAAGAATGTACACACAGACACAAAACACATCAGCAAAATCTTCATGCTATTTGACCAATTTTAAGCATTCTCTTCACCTTCTAATGAAAACTGGCACTAACTGAGGGAGAAACCCACACCACAGAAACTTCCGTGTAATCTTTTTTTTTTTTTAAATACAAAAATTTGGGCCACTTTTTGTTTCTCAGGTGAAACTTTCAACGTGTCATTAATATATCCAGAAACTGAATTTTTAAGGGAATTCCCAAAAATGACATTGCTAAGTGGATTTACGAAAGCACAGTTTGTGGGGTTTAGGCTCTTTTTAACCCACGTTAAGCCCAGTGCACCGAAAGCTTTGTAAAGAAATCCTGTTTTTTCCCCCAAATCAGCATAACCTGACATGTCATGTAATGAGAATAAACCACAAGGAATACTTTGTGCTTAACGTTAATTCTTCCCTTCACGCAAGAAAGATGTGGTTTTGGAATCCTTCCTGCCATGCATTTTCCTTGTGGGTTCAAAGAGACAAGAACACTCTGTCAGCTCCATTCCCTTGCCTGATATTTGTTCTGTCTCCCTTTGCTCTCTCACTGAACGCTCTTTGTGCTCATCACTTTTATTCCCTGAAATACTTTGAAACACAGACAGGAAGTAGATGGAAAATAGATGTTTGAATCAAATAAAATCTCCTGCCTAACATCACCCTGTGACTTGTCTGCTTTTTGTTTTTCCAACCCTGAAGCTGATAATGAAGCTGTGAAAATAGGAAGATGTCATGGATGTTTTAATAAAAAAATAGCCTTGGGCAACTTATCGCACAAGGTTCCATTCTAAAATGTGTCTCCAGGTGTAAAAGTAGCAGGGGGCTTGACTTGGTGATTTCAGCAATCCAGGTTGTGCTTCATTATCTGTAAAAAATTCCGGGAGCTGTTTTGTGTGAATCAGATGAAAACATAATTTCAGTTCTGTGAGGTCCATGAGATTGCTAATCCCAGAAGCCAAAGAGCCAGCAGAGAGAAAGAGCTGCTGGTCCGAGCTGCAGTGTTTGTGTAGGAAGAGAAGATAATCAGCCAGTCCAGGAAATCAGAGCTGCTGTGGGATCCTTCCCTGCTGTGGGATCCTTTTTACTGCTGTGGGATCCTTTTTACTGCTGTGGGATCCTTTCCTGCTGTGGGATCCTTTTTACTGCTGTGGGATCCTTTTTACTGCTGTGGGATCCTTTCCTGCTGTGGGATCCTTTTTACTGCTGTGGGATGCTTCCCTGCTGTGGGATCCTTCCCTGCTGTGGGATCCTTCCCTGCTGTGGGGTCCTTTTTACTGCTGTGGGATGCTTCCCTGCTGGAGCCCAGGTTTGGATCCAGGGCTGCTCACCCTCTGCCTCTCCAGCCAGGACACAGCCACAGGTGAATCCCCCTCGATCCTCTCTCTTGTCCTGACAACTTCCCACCTCAGCCACAACCCTCTCCCATGTCTGGGAAGCCTTTTAGGAATGAGTGCCCCAGAGTGCTTTAACCTTTGGGGATTTCATGGGCTGCTGCCGAGGCTGTGTTGTCTATATGAACACACAATAAATGTTAATTTATGTATAATGTGTTTCTATCTGCTCGTTCAGCTGCACGGCTGAAGTGGAGAGAGGGTTAACTGAGCAGGCAGATAACGCTGCAGGGCCAGGAGACAGTTAGTGAGGTCTTTGTTTTCATCTTGTAATTGTCAGATATGGCATGTTTACCATAAGGGCTGTGAAAAGTGTGATGCAAGATGTAAAGCTGTCCCACTGTGTTAATAATGAATTGGCTGCAGTAATATTTATCAAAATGTCTGTCCAATGATGGTTTTTTGTGCTGCTGCCTGGTTTAGCCTTCTCCTGTCAATCAAGTTGTCCATCCCAGTCTTTCTGAAGTTCTGATTGCACAGGAATAATCTTTTCTCGGGGTTGTTTTCCCCAAAACAGTTGCAAAGTAATGAAAATAATTAGACAATGTAGGATGGCATCCTCCTGCCTCGTTCCCAGATAGAATGATATCTGCTGGCCTTGTAGATAGTCGGGAATTCTTTCAACATTCCAACTAGGCAGAGAAGTATTATTCTGTATCTGTAAAAATAAAGAACATAAAAAGTAAAGGCCGGAGCTTAAAACAAGGGGTTGAGGTGCCCAGCCTTTAAAAACTCAGATAAAACTGTTCACTGAAGATGCTGCAGATCCAGGCCAGGCATTAAACCCACATCTTCCAAAACTACCAGTACAGTTCAGTCATTTCAAAAATGACTCTACAAGCTGCCCTATTCCCCCCCCTTTTTTTTAAATGACCAATTTAAGATTTTCTGCAATGTGTTTGACCATGACATGAAGGAGCTGTAGTTGGGAGAAACATCCAGCTTTGGGCACTTCACATTCGCTCCCAGAGAGCCAAAGTGGTGGCACTTCAGGGTGCTGACTGCACTAATAAACGACTCTGGGTTGCATTCCTTCAGCTGGGCTAACCCGTGCATCTCTCACTTGTGTCTAGAGCTCCTTTTCAGACAGGTTTTTTAGAACAAGCCGGTTATTCCTGCCGGGATTGAAACCACAACTCCGCTACAGCAACTTCCTGTGACAGCGTTTTGTTATCCTCACCGTTTCCCTCCCCACCACCACCCACCACTTATTACATGAAGATATCACTGCTGCTTTCAGGACCTGATAACACCTTAAATGTTAGCTTTTACTCTGTTTCCAAAGATGTATTCCTGTACGTCTGCCAGCAAAACTTCTCGGCTCCACAGGAAGGTCTTTGTGTTTGAAATGCTCCCTTAGAATTTTTTTTTTGGAGAACATCTGTTGTCACCCCATCAAGGATTGTTTCCTTTGTTCCTCAGGAGTATATTCAGTTATATTTGCTTGCACAGCTCTGTCTATTCAGTCTGCTCCCATCTCCTCTCAGTGTTTTTGATTTCTTTTTTTTTTATTTTTAGATGCATTAGGTGTTTGGGCCATCTCTGCACTGTTGCTCGCTCTGCACTTTTCAAACCTGCTTCCTCCTGAAAGTGATGTTAAATACAATAAAGTTGGGTGCTCAAGTGCCCAGCTGGGGAAATTCCAGAGGCAAGACCGTGCATTTCCATTGCCTCACAGGACTGCTGCTAATTGTGTAAATGCTGATTATTTCAGTAATGCGTGTCACAGCCTTTCAAACTCAGTGTCATCCCCGACGACTCTGCCATTTTCCTTCTTCTAAGTGGTCACTATGTGGCTTCTCTAAGAAGTGCACCACTGAAATTCATTCAAATCATGCTCTCTAACCAGCTACCTTCTTCTGGGTTCAGCATCAGAGTCTGCCAAAAAGTGAAACATAAGAGATTGTTCTGTTTGCATCTTCTGCCTGAATCCGAGGAGAAAAAATAGCTTAACTTTAGGCATATGCTTAAGTGTTTTGCTAGACTGAAATATGATCAAGACTCTTCCCACTTTCTTCCTCTCAATCCATCTGTGATACCCAGAGAACCTTCCTAATCTCTGGGAATTATAAGAGAAAATCACATTCTGCGGGGGAACCTCAGCACTGACAGTGTGAACGGCTAATGGCGTTTGGTACACGTCACGGATCCCAACTTTTTGTCACCTTAAAAACCGCTTTTTGTTGCTTTTTTTGTTGCTTTTTGTCCATGTATCAGCTCCCTTTGGACATCCTGCCCCAATTCTTCCAGTTCTTCCAGGAGGAGGTGGACTCTTCAGAGCTGCATCGCTGATGTAGAAATGTCACGGCATCGGATCGGGGATTCTGGGATAAATCCGAGCGGGGACCCTTTGGGGGGCAGGAAGGATGTCAGGGAGAGGCGGTTGTAGGCTGCAGGTTGTGCGGGAAGAGTCTGAAACTCAACCCCGCGTTGTCTCTCTGCCTTCTGCTTCCTGAAGGTGGAGCCAAACCCCCTATCAGATCCCCAAATCTTCCCGAGTTGTTCTTCATCACGGCACACACACAGCACACCGGGATTTTTCCTTGCACAACGGAGCGAACGGGAAAGCGGCTGCGAGGACTCCGTCCGGCCAAGATGCATTTTGCACTGTGGACCTGGGGCTGCAGCAAAGGGAAAGAAATCCAAGGATAAAAAGGACACTCAACGCTGGTTGTGTCTGATGGAGATCTAGTTCCAAACATTCCCAACAAAATAAAGTATTTAAAAAAAAAAAAAGGTACTGCTTGTCTCAGACACCAGCTCCTTGCTTCTCCCAGGATTTCTGATTGTAACTCTTTGTGCTTCATAAAAATCCCGGCCATCCACGTGCTCCAATAACTCTCCATGATCCATTTGAATGGCTGCTTTCAGGACTGCAGTGCTCTCCGAGCAGCACGCTCCTCCGGCTCTGCAGATGCATATGACACAGCAGAATTTTAGGCAGTATAAGAATTATAAAGCTCAGTTTCCATTACTGTAATTGCTATATAAATCCTACCTTAGAACAGGCCTATTTAACCTTGGTTTGAGCGGAGACTTGCTCCAAGTCTGATTAAGTTGAGCACCGAATTATTTTTCTTTTATTTTTTTTAATTTTTTTTTTTTTTTCTCTGCAGTATCATAACTTAGTGGGCAGCGAGGAGGGAGAAGGGATCCAGCATGTCCTCTGTGCCCTGTCCTGCCAGGGGGGTGGCTGCAGCCAGGAAATACCTGTCCCCAGCCAAGAGCAGGGGACAAGTGAACCCTGCATTTTGTTCCCTGGGAGAAGCACCGTTTTTTCCCTTGGAACCTGTGGCTGCTGCTCGGCCGTGCTCAGCCTCTCAGGTGTGCCTCTCCCTGCTGTGAGCTCTCCCAGGTGTGTGAGGCTGCTCCGAGGCAGGCGGTGCTGGGCTGAACCTTCAGGGCCTGCCCTCTCTGCGGGATGGAGCAAGAATTCCCAGCTTTTAGGTCATTTGCCACCAGCTCGATGACAGCTGGGTGCCCTGGTGGTTCCCCCTCGGGGCATTATCTGGGGATGCCTTTGGGTCAAAGCATTCAAAACTCATGACAGGACAAGGAACAATGGGGTCAAAGTGAAAGAGGGGGTGTTTAGGTTAGAGATAGACCATAAATTGTTCCCTGTGAGGGTGGGCAGGCCCTGGCACAGGTGCCCAGAGCAGCTGTGGCTGCCCCTGGATCCCTGGAAGTGTCCAAGGCCAGGTTGGTGCAGCCTGGGACGGTGGAAGGTGTCCCTGCCATGGCAGGGGTGGCACTGTATGAGCTTTAAGATCTTCCAACCCAAACCAGCCTGTGATTCTAGGATTCTAAACTAAGGAAAAAGTTATGAGTATCATAAGCAGAGGTTGGTGATGTCCTGCTTCACTGCTGGAGAATGCCAGACTCCCTTTTAGGCTGGGAGCAGCTTTGTTGTGGATAGCCACAACTTGCTCCAAAGAAAATCTGGCACAGCTTTTCCCATGCCATAAACCTGCTCTGCAGTGGGTGCTTTGCCCCCGAGTCAGTAAAGCCATAGGAATGTATTTATTAATGTTTTTATTAATGTGTTTATTAATGTGTTCTGTTTCCCTCACAGGGTCTTCTTCAAAATTCCTTGAATTTATCGTGGGGAAAATATGGCAGGAATATGGAAGAGAACACTGAGAACTGAAAAACTGAGTGTTCACCTTGAGCCAGAAAAGACTGCCCACCATGAGGATGGTGCTGGCAAAGGCAGAGAGCTGGGGAATGCAGAGATGGGGGGTAATTTTTAGGGCTTTCATTCCAGGGTCCCATTGATTATAACCCTATTTAGAGGCTGATGCATGCGACTTTTGAGTTATTTTGTTAACTAAGTGTAGGCAATGGATGTGTCATGCTAACAACCGTAATTGCTGGTGTGTCTAACACAGTATGTAAGTACAGTAGAGTGAATTTAAAAGGTTGTGGTAATCTAAGAATGTTAAAAGGGGAATGTGTGCCTGAGGGCCGTGGGGGCTGGGGAGAAAAACGACTTACTTGACATTCACTGTCTTCCTCCCAGCTCCTTTGCTAAAGTAGGAACAGAATCGGAACAAAAAAATGTTTGTTTTACAGCTGTACCAAGTTACGGCGTGGACTCGTGCTCCCCCCCTCCTCTCCCACTTGCATCAAGTACATCCTGTACTTTTGGCAACATGTTGACTGGATATTTAAAAGCTGTGAACTGTTCTGAAAGTTTCACATACTGGGTTATGGGCCATGTGTGTTTGATCAAAATTCAATTACTGCACTGTACCATGCTTGGAAACCTATCATCCCAAGTTATGAAGTATGACGAAATAGGCTAATCTAATTGGTTCAGTATGGGAGCAGTATCAACCAAGCTTGTTATGATAAATAGCTTCCTGTGTTAAAGGTTCTCTAGAGCTTAAGTATCTTGGCTCACCTCCCTCTACAAAATAAGAATAGTGTTCCCTGGGAACAGTTACATCACTGTCCCTCTCCTACATCCACAATTAAAGGTCTGTGTATTTTTTTTTTCATCTTGCTGTTCCTTGAGCAGATAAACCGTGGACATCTACTGCATTCCCCACCTCCATCCCCTCCCCGTCTCCTCAGGTTGGGCAGTGTGGTGCTCACCTTGAGTCTGCTGTTCCTCAGGGCTGGAACACACTGGGAGTGCTCAAAGCCAGGCTGGAAGGGGCTCTGAGCAACCTGGGCTACTGGAAGGTGTCCCTGCCCGTAGAAGGGGGTGGAAAGAGATGAGCTTTGAGGTTCCTTCCACCCCCAAGCCATTCTATGATTCTAGGATTCTAAAACAAGCTTGACCAGGATGCCAAATTCCACCCTGCTGTGTCAGTACATGAGAGGTGCCTGTTTGTACAAAGATCTGCAATTTCTGATGTAAAGTTAAATGTGGGAGAACTTTAATCTTTCTGAGCATCCATTAAAAGAACTTCTGTTCAGTGAATTCCACACCTATGGATGTGCTATTATCTTCTTAAGCCCTAAAGTTTAGGTCATCAGTAGTTAAACACAAATCCAGGGTGCAAGTGCTGGATTATGGCTAGGGAAGGACTATGTTCTAAGCCTGGATTTGCAGTCACTAAATTTGGCACTAAGACAGTGAGCTGTCTCCCATGAGATGATACTGGCTTCGTGATTTTATCTGGTCCATCTTTGGCAAGAAGTGCTTAGCTCGGATTTTGATGTCACAGTAATAGACAGTGTCATGAGGGGAAAAAAAACCACATGGAAAAGTGGCTCCTTATGCTCCAGTGATTCAATTTTTTTCTTTTCTTGAACCCCCCCTCCACATGCCTCCTAACTCAGAAAGCCCCTTCAGGCAAGATAATTGTGTGATGATCATTTTACAAATATATAACTCAGGCCTGATAGTGCAAGGGCCTTTAGCACTGGTAAGTTTTCTCCTAAGAATAAAGTTATTCACTTACTTAAGGGCTGGTAGAACGAGTTCTTATGTAAGTGAGTCTTCGAATTAGCCCCAAGACTGCCTAATACCTGGATTAAGCCTGTATGGTGATTAATGCCTATTTGCTATATCTGTTATCCCACTGTATTTTGCTCTTCAGCCTTGATTAAGCCCTTTGCTTTACCATTTAAAATGTCCTGCTTAACCTTCTGCTTCCCCACGTACACAGTGCTGAGCTCTGCACTTTTAACCAGCACAAGTTCTACCATAAATAATAGCATTTAATTTTAAAGTGCAACAGCTACAGTCACCACTTGATTAAATGACAAAGAACGGTAACAGCAAACTGGGGAACACAGAGTTTTTCTCCACAAATGTCTACGTCCACGTAAGTGAAAAAATCACACCTTCCTGCTGCTGATTAGCACTTTCTGTGCAGGTCTTTATTTTACATGTTTATAGAAAATTGTTGCCAAAAGAGCCTAAACAGTGACTCTCTGCGATTTCCCCAAATATGTTTTGAAGGAGATAAACTAGATTAATCTCTCTTTATAAAGTTCCCACAAGAAAGCTCACAGACACAGTAGCTTTACCTTCAAAAATAGAATGTGACTGTAGGCACTTATGCTAATCTCTTTTTTGGCAAATCAGCTTTTTTGTATTGAATCTTGCTTGATTGAATAGCACTGGAGCTGCCAGAGTAAATGCTATTATCAATGTACAGTAATTAAGGAAATAGTCCTTGTCACTCCAACAGTGTCCAGGCAGTAGTGCCTTCTCTAATAAAGTTAAATGATAAAGAAACCTCTTCAAGGTGTAGATACTGGGCTAGGGGAGCTCTTGAGATGCAGGGGAAATAACACAGTGTGGGATTACAGGTGGTGGGGAAAGTATAAATGCCCGTGGAATTCATGCTAAAAAGCGTGTTTGATGCCAAATGTTTAAATAGAAGCTCAGCACTAAAACACGTAATTGTTTAATTTGTCATGTAGTTTCCTGACTCAGGGCAGTTGAGCATCTCCCAGTCACCACCCTTAAAAAATGTGTGTGAGGGAGAGGAGGGGGGAGACCCTTCCATCATTCAGCAACTTCAAAGATCTTTTCCCCCTTCAGGCAGCAGCCTGCACGAATGATAAACCTTGCTTTAAGATCAGCAGAGCCCGGCTCTGCCAAATCCATTTGGGGAGAGAATTTCAGTAAAAAGGACTTGTCATTCCTTCCCCCGCCCTCCCACTTCGCTTGAAACTTTACAGCCTGGGAGTCCTTTGGTGGATGGGGATTGTTCCTGCAGCACCGAACAGGGAGATTCCCCAAGGACAGAGAGAGAGGGAGAGGGAAAAACCTTTGGGTATCTTCTGCATTAATAAAACCATATCACAGGCACCGAGGAATGTAAACTGTAGGAAGGCAGGGTGACTCTCAGGTTCCAGAAATGGTGTTTAATAAGCGGGGAGTGCTGATGGGTGCTGCCGGAGGCTTGCAGTGCTCTGGCCTACGACATGCTGAGCTCTGCACTTGAGAGCAAAGAGCTTTTGTCCAAGCAAGGTACGTGCAGGAGAGATGTTGTTTAATGCGCAATAAATAACCAGGGGAGGTATTTAATCAAGTGTGCCGGGAAATACTGCTCATGTCCAGACACACACATTTCCACAGGGGCAGCCTGGGAGCGAGGGCTCGAAGGGATCTAAGGGGCCGGCCAAGGAGTCCGCAGGGAGGCTGCAAAATTTCATCCCGCTACTCACAGGACACAGGCAGAATTCCAGCCCCTGTGCTGCTTTTCCCCCAGCAGCCTGCATCTTATCTAAGCTCTGTGTAATAATTTTCATATTTCACAAACCCGTCGGTTCTGCTGGGGCGCGCGCAGCCGCGGGCTTTAGCATTCCCTGCAACGCTCCCGCGGCAGCGCATTGACATTCTGAAGGCTGGGCATCGTAACCTCGCCATTAAATCTTTGACACAATGAAGTGTCTTCTAAATAAATTCAGTGGGATCGATCCAGTGAACCTCAGAGCGCACCTTTTCAATTATTTTTTAAAGATGGAAGTGTTTTGTGCATATCGAGCTCTGGATTTGCGGAGCTGGGAGCGGGGGGAGCCACGTCGCGAGCGTGGCCCTGAGCTCTGCTCCAGCAGGAGCTTATGGAAACACTCGCAGGGGATCGAGCATGTGAGTCCTTCCTGTGCTTCCAGCATGACTCTGGGCTTCAGGATTTGGGCCTCTTTCCTGTTGCGTGTAAAACATTAATTATTATTCCAAAATATTTGGGTTTTTTTGCGTTCCCGTAGCTCGACCTTCAGAACAGTCCGCTTGAGTCCGAGCAGAAGCACTTTTGTCAGAATTAAAGAAAACGTGATAGCCCAGGCAGCAGGTTTTTAATTGAGGCCTGCCAAATACCAAAGGCAGATGCTTTTTCATTCTGTAGCTCCTGGATACGCCGTCTACTTTTCGGTTTCAAGGACAAAGGAAACACTTACCCAATTAGATGAGGCATGAGATTGTGACATACGGGCTCTTGCCTTAAAAAAAAAAAAAATGCTGGAAAAAGATTTTTGACCCTAAGTCAATGAGTGCTATTAAAATAATGAATACTCCATAAATCCAGCCATATCCATGGCTCACGTTCGGAGCCGCGCCACTCCTGTCACAGAGGAGCCCGCGGGATAAAGCCCCACACGGTTCCCTTGGCCAGATCACATTTTGGAGGCCTTACTTTTAAACCAGAGATGTGAGTCAGTGATTCAGGGACACTGCGAGGTCTGCCACCTCCTCTCCCTGATGTCTCTATGATGTCAAACATGATCAGGGTGTTGGAACACCTGGATTTCCCCCACGCACTCAGGTGAGCCCAGGGAATCTCCTGCTCCTCTCACGAGGCTCGTAGGAGCCAATATTTTAATGGGAACGTGGCTGGTCCAAGGTAACACGGTTTTTGCCTGCTGAAGGTAGGAAATGGTTAATTTAATGCCTTCTACACCTCACACCTGAGTCTGAAGCATCCTAGAAGCCACTTGAACTGCTGCAGAAGAGCATCACACTGTCGGTGGGAGTGGGATACATCGGGATTGCCCTCGTTTCTGTGTCTGGAGACAGAGGCAGCAGTTAAACTTTGAAATAATTACAGTTCTGCTGCCTCCCACCTCAGAGCTGGGATGTGTTTGCTTTAGTCTTTACCAGACAGCTGGAAGTGTTGACGGATAATTGTGGTGAGTTTTTGGTCCTCCAGAAGAGCGAGGAGCCTCCTCTGTCCTCTGCCTGTTGTTCCTACTCTTGGCTTTGCCGAAATGATTGAAATCAGTGTTATCATCCCTGCACGCAGGACTGGAGTCTCAGGTGCTGGGAATTAACATTGCCTGTTTAATTACATCAGTGTGCAGTTGGAGCTGCTATAGCTGTCCTTTCTCACAGAGCATTGCTTCAAGCAGAACTGCAGCCTCACATCAAACTGGGTGGGGGACTGAGTGATACTGGAACAAATGGAAGTGACTGGAAAAATTGCTCTTGTCCTCCCAGCCAGGCCCAGCTGCCATTTTGATTTCTCTCCACCTTGGTGGCTGTCCCTGGACCTCTGCAGGGTTTGCCCTGCTGTACCCTGTGCAGAGCCATTAATCATGTGTGACATCTAATGGGGCCCCAAATCACAGTGTTCACGATGACAGTTTGGGATGCCTGGACCCCTGGTGATTCTGGACTTTGAGTCTTTCCCAGCCTCAGCTGCAGAGCAGATCAGGCTGGAAGCTGCATCTGTGTCTGTTGGTGAGGCCTCAGCCAAAGGCAGTCACAGCACTGCTGCACCCAGAGCACTGATGCCAATCCTCTCCAGGGGGAACCCCCAGAGACATAGGGAACAGGAACAGCAGGAGGGAGCACTCATGGATCTCCTGGAAACCACAAAACCATAGAATCCTAGAATGGCTGGCTTGAAAGGGACCATAAGGTCCACCCAGTCCAACCCCTGCCATGGGCAAGGACACCTTCCACTATCCCAGGTTGCTCCAAGCCCTGTCCAGCCTGGCCTTGGACAATTTCAGGGATCCAGGGGCAGCAGCCACAGCTTCTCTGGGCAGCCTGTGCCAGGGCCTCCCCACCCTCACAGGGAAGAATTCCTTTCCAATATCCAATCTAAATCTATTCTGTCCCAGCTTAAAGCTGTTGATGCTGATGAAGAGATGGTGCTCCTCATCTCATCTGCAGGAGCAGCAGCAGAGCCTGACAGTGGCCTGCTCATCCCAGTGTCCAAAACAACAAAGGGAGGAACAGCCTGTTCCCAAACCAATACAGAGGCTCCCTGGACCCCTCTCCTGGACCAGGAGCTGAGATCAGTGGCATGGCTTAACTTTAGGCTCTGCTGCCTTGGGCCAGCTCAGCACTGTCACCACTGAGCCAAAACCTCGTGTAATCACATTACTGTCCCTGCCATTGCTTTTAAGAGGCCTTGTGCAGAACTCTTTTATTTCTGCAGTTTACACATCCATAAAACCCACACAGGGTACAGTGAGGTGAGGAAGAAACACCATGAATTTTCATCATATTGATATTTCTGGCCCAATTTACATCGCGGCGATGTCCTTGGGGATGGGGAGCAATAAATACCCTCTGCCAGGCTCACGTTGCGATGGATGGGAGAGGAAACAGCAACCCAAAGGGTGTCACATTCTGGAAACCTGACCTGGAAAGAAGGATCCACAATTAACTAGATGGGTAAGGGAGTCTTGATTATCATTAAAAAAAAAACCCCATGTGGCAAACAGTTTTAAAACATCCCAGATGTTATCGATGGATGTTCTGTTGATAGGAAGGATTCAAAGGGGTGCTATTAGCATTCTGGACAGAGAGGGAGCAGATCTATAGCACGGCTCTCAATAAATACGTTGCTGCAGTAAACTTCTTTAGCACTTTGCAATTCACATCTGATCTCTGCTGACCTTCTTTTTTCTCCTAATTAAACCTTTAGCTTGCAAATGAGCCATTTCCTACATCAAACTGGTAGATGGCGAAGGAGGAAATTCTACCCGCGATTTATAGGAGCTGCTGGTGACCTAACTGTCTATCACAACCTGTTCTAATTGATCCTTCTTTGGATTAAAATTGACCAATTACTTACTCCTAGGTGAACAAAGATGAGGCTCTCCTTAAAAGCCGCTGTGCTGACGGCAAAGCCGGGTGCGTGCAGGGGATGGGAGATACCCATCAGTTGGTGCACGTAACAAGGCAAAGTCCAAGTGCCCCCAGCACCCAAAAGCTCTGGTTTCCTCACCCAAGTGTTTCCCCAGAGGGTTGTTTTTGAAGGGGAGTGCACGGGAGTGACTCAGACTGCTGCTTCCACGAGCTCTGTTCGCTTCCTCACCTGCTGTCACTCCTGCCTTGGTTTGGGAGCTGGATGATCCCCCCAGGCTGCTCATGTCCCTCAGTTCTCTTCCAGTGCAGGGCTGTGGCTGCCTGTAAAGTCCTTTCTGGCCCAAGGAGAGATCCCCCAAATCAATCCGTGCCTGGTCTGTCTCCTGAGGAGGACTTAGGAAGGGAATGGAATATATGAGATGGGTGTAACAGCACGATGTTGAACTGCTGACCTCAGGAGTTCAAATGTATTCTTGGCTGAACTATGTAGGGTTTTGCCTGCCCAGATGAATCCTGTACCCTTCCCTGTGGCTGAAATGTGGGAGTCTGGCTGGGAGAGCCCCCTATGGCAGCAGGGAAGGATCCTTGGCTTGGCTGGGCAGCAAGAAGCTGGAGCTGCACCAGCCAGCAGTGACACAACAGGAGTGATAACAGTCCAGTCCATTAAGAAGTCACGAGTCTCACCTCAAAATCCTGTACAGAAGTACATTTTATCTGATTTTCCTTGTCTCCTGGCTCCAGAGCGTGCATTTTGTAGCCTTGCTTCTATATCTCTGAAATGATGAGAAATGTCCTTTCCCACGGGAACTCCTGGTTGCTGCAGCTTCCCAAATACCATCAGACTGCAGGATTTGGCACTCCTGTCATTCCTCTGCGTGCCCCATCCAAGCATTTCCAAAGGCACTGGGTGCAAATCCCACTTCAGCCAGCAGCTTTTGCCCTCCAAGCTCTGCCGCTGGAGCATCCCAGTGCTGCATCCTGGGATAATTTCAGCCTTTTCCTCACCTCTCTGAACCACAGGGAATGGGAGACCTCGCCAGCATTCCTGCCCCACATCCAAAGCCTCGCTGGGAAAATGCTCATTCTCTCCAGGAATATTGGACACTGTGCTGGGAATTCTCCCCTGGGAGGGTGGGCAGGCCCTGGCACAGGGTGCCCAGAGAAGCTGTGGCTGCCCCTGGATCCCTGGAAGTGTCCAAGGCCAGGCTGGACAGGGCTTGGAGCACCCTGGGATAGTGGAAGGTGTCCCTGCCCATGGCAGGGGTGGAACTGGACGAGCTTTAAGGTTCCTCCCAACCCAAACCATGGTTCCAAACCATTCCACGATTCTGTGATTTCCAGCTGTGGAAGTTCCCCTGGGCTGTGCCTGTGACCCACACCTCTGCTTCTACAGCAAACTTGAGAAAAAAAGTGATTTTTTTTTTTTTTACCCAGCTCATCCCGGGTGAAGCAGATCCCTACCAACCACTGTGCCAGAGGAAACCACCCCAGTAACTCCTTCTGCTGGTGGATGGGAGGATCCCAGGGCTCCCTGAGGCACTGAGGAGGGCTGCCAGACCCCCTGGAGCCCTTCGGGGTGGCATTATAACGTGGCTGACATTTTCCACGCTCCCTCCTTAGTCCTCTGGCTGCGATATAAATTTTCTGGGAGTTCTGCTGTGTTATTTGCATGCATCCACACACTGTTTGTTTTCACACGGTGACCTACATAACTCATTTTAATATGTACCCAGGCAGCAGGGCTGGGCTGCAGGGGTGTCAGGGGGATGCACAGCTCAGCTGCAATGAATCCATCATCCCTGCATTTTGGGAGAGGACGGTGGGGGCAGTGGCATTCCCTCCTCTGGCTGTCCTGCTGGAGCCCTCTGTGCTGGTAGAAATGGTGTTGGGCCATTTCCGCTGATTGCCACATGGATGAACTCTTCTTAGCTGTCAATTTTTCATGAAATATTAATCTTTTATTTAATTTGTCTCCTCTGTTCTCTTCCCTTTTTATAAGATAATGACTCCTGTTGGTGGAAACACAGTGGTTCTCCTGGAGCCTCCAACTATGGGAAAGGTGGGAGTGTTCCCTCAGGCTGCACACTTCCATATATTTGGGAATATGGATTTTGTTCTGCAATTTTTCCTCACTTAAGAGCCATCAGGATGTGCTGCTGTTGCCCCTAACCCCAGGTCAGGCTTTGCCTCTTCTTCACTTAATATTAAATATTGTTAAATATTTAAGGAAAATGGAGTTGGCTCTGATTTAGGAGAATCACAGAGCAGACCCTTTGCAGGTACAGGGCTTCAGAGCAGCCCAGGGGCTATAGCTGACTCTCCCTAGCCAGAAAATCATAAAAATAAGCCTCATTCCACTCTGTTTTGGCTCTGTCAGAGGTGGTCTCTGAGCTGTGGCTGGAGAGAGGAGCTGGCCCCACTCCTGGTCCCGCTGCAGACACTCCCAGTGCTGTGTGTCCTTCATCATTTCAGCTGTAATTGCAACAGCCTGAACCACCACACGGGTTTCTGTGCTGATATTTCATGACATTTCATGTACATAATCTGCATATGTTATTTTTAGCAAACTTTCTCCCCAGGACAGCCTCATGTGCTCCACATCTTGTTCCCATGAACGTGTTCTGCAGTTGGGAGAGGTTTGATTTTTTTTTTCTTTTTTTTTTTTTTTTTTTTTTG